>LNAC01000185.1:2210246-2279473 GCA_002007465.1 Ailurus styani
GGCGGCGGCGGGCGGGCAGAGGGGAGGGGGCCGTGGGCGGGGACTCCCCCGCTTCCTCCGGGCTCCCCGACCGGGCTACAGCGACGGCCGCCAGGAAACCACGCTCTCCCCCGGCCGGGAGCGCGGGGAGCGCAGGGGGCCGGGGGAAGCGAGCCCGGGGGGGACGGCGACGGCGGCGGGGAGCAAGCTTAACTGCCGGCCCTTTTTCTCCCCCAGCTCCTCGCTCCGGGGTGGCCGCCCGACTGCCGGCGCCGCCTCCTCCCCCGTGGGCAGCGGTGGTACCTCCCGGCGTCCGGCGAGCGCCCGGGCCCACGGGCCCCCTTCTCTCTGCCCCCGCGCACGCCGCCGCGCTCCGCCCCGCCACAGAGTCCCCGCCGGGCGAGAGCGGCTCCACATCCGGATACTGACGCACTCGAGGCTGGAGCACCTTCTCTGACGAGGAGGGGGAGCCTCAGCAACAGTAGGGCGGAAAGGGTTTTGGAGAGTCGCGCGACTGGAGAAAGAAAGGGGGAGAAAATCGATGCCTAAGCGTCTCTCCAGGGCCCGATGAGAGTGCGCATGCGCCCGGTCCGGAAAACTCGGAAGGGGGGGCAGTGGCGGCGGGCCCGAGCCCGAGGCGCTGGAGGGGCGGCTCAATGGGGTTGTGGCCTACGGGTGGTGCGGCGCGCCCCATTGGCTGTGAGAGAAGGGGCGGAGCAAGAAAGCCGTCTCCCTGGCCCGGAGGTGGGGCTGGAGGAAATCTAGATGAGGATGGGGTACGACCCCGCGGGGACTAAAACCAGGTAGTTACGGTGTTGTAGTGTACCTAGGTATACAGTTTGAATTGGGGATAACGTGTTGTTTTAGTCGTCTTTTTTAACGGGATCGGAAGTAGGACAGATTATAGCACAGATTAAGAGCGACTTGTATTTATTTTGTATATGTAAATTGCAAGCATATCAAACCGGAGTGGGTGATTCGAGACGTATTTTTTAAGCTGAGTAGAATGCTGTTGGGTGTGAGCTACGTGCAAAGTCCTTTGAAAGGTGTGTCTTGCCTTCCTGCGGAGCCAGGGTGTTAGGTAGACCAAACAGTACAAGCTCCTGAGAGAGTTTACATGTACCTTGCCCATCGATAACCCCCTCCACCCTAGACGTGATTCCGCCCTTAAATGCAAAAGACTATCTTGAAAGGAAAATAAGAGGACTGTAAGAGTGGTTTCTGGCTGTCGTTACTTAAATGACATTATGGTGTGTAGGATTTAAAACCATTGTTTTGGGGATGCCTGGGTGGCTCATTTGGTTGAGCGTCTGCCTTTGACCCCAGTGATGATGCCAGAATCCTGGAATCCAGTCCCGTCATCGGACTCCCTGCTCCGTGAGGAGTCTGCTTCTCCCTCTGCCTGCTTCTTCCCCTGTTTGTGTGTCCTCTCTCTCTGTCTCTCTCTCTCTGACAAATAAATAAATAAAATCTTAAAACAAACAAAAAAATTATTTTTCAGCCCAGCATGGAGGCATTTAGCATAAACTGTTGCTTTTCCTGAGAGTCACAGAAGCAGGAATACTCCCACAAATCAAATAACCAAGTGGAAAGATAATAATCCCATGGAAAGAAAGGTGGTGTAAAATGTGACCAATTATGTTGTAAAATAAAATAAAATATTCTTAATTTTTCATGTAAATAAAACTGAGGAAAATACCAATATGGAATCCCAAAGACCAAATAGAGCTAATCTGAGACTAAACATGATCTAAAATATTTGTTCAGAATAGGCCAGCCAAATTTCTAGTCTGTTTCAAAATATTTTCACCCCAGAAATTTAAAATGTGCTATTGCCAGAGCTACTCAATTGCAGCTATTCAATTAAGGGCACTGTTAGTATTCCAGCTCTGTCAACTATTCCTTCTCTCTCTGGGGTCTTTCCTAGTTTCCTTCGTTTCATGATAACCAGTTAGATTAATCAATCGAATTAAGAAGTTGATAAAAAGATATTGAAGGGGCACTTGAGTGACTCATTTAGTTAAGCACGCAACTCTTGATCTCAGCTCAGGTCTTGATCTCGGGGTCATGAGTTAAAGCCGAGCACTGGGCTCCATGCTGGGTGTGGAGACTACTTTAAAAAAAAAAAAAAAGATTTTGGAAAAAAAATATAGCTACTACACAAGTTATATTTATGACTGACTTTGTAAAGTAAGTTGATTCAAGTAAAGGCCAATTCGTCATAGTGCAACCTTACATTTTACATCAAGCACAGCATATTAATAATGGCTTTCCACATATTTAATTGTATTTAGCTCACCCAGGAGTTTTATACTGACATAATCTAATATTTAGAAAGGCTTTTGTTTTTGATACCAAAGATCAGTTATAATAACTTTGAATTTTATTTGCCCTTAAAATGAAAAGGGATCCTAAGAAATGATCTAGCCCAATGGTTTTCTTTTCTTTTCTTCCTAACCACCCCCAGACCCTCTGTTCTTATCCTGTACATTTGATCAATAAAGGGAGCTAGGTAGTGAAGCAGTATAGCAAGGCTAGAGCCTACCTGTAGTCTTTCCTTCCTTCTAGCTTTGCAGGGGCTCTACAGGAACTATTTAAAACCTCTGAAGTATAAGTGAGCATAAGTATGAAACCTCAAATTAGCCAAATCCCCATATTTGATAAAAAGAAAATGAGGTCAGGACTGATTAAGTAGTAACTTGTCCAGGATTACAGAGGAAATTAAGACATACAACTTAGACTATAATCTATCTAATACTGTATATATTTCTTTATGTTAAACACTCTCTTATCCATCATCCCCTTATTAAATATATTGTGACTTTATAACACTATCATGTTGCTAACACTATTTCAAGACTACTAAATACAGTTTGCCAATGGTCTCCAAATGATTTTGGTTATACATCCTTTCAGTACAAAATTTTTGAACATGTACTTCCAATATATTTTTGAACATATATTTTGAACAATATATTTTGTACTTTCAGTATATGCACTTATTTGTTCACAAATTATATGTGTACTACTGTGTTACAGGTATAATAAAATATACTCAAAAAAATATATAGGCATACCTCAGGGATATTGCAGGTTCAGTTCCAGACCACCAAATTAAGTAAGTATTGCAATAAAGTGAGTCAAATGAATTTTTTGGTTTCCCCATGCATATAAAATTTATGTTTACACTGTAGACTATTAAGTGTGCAATAGCATTATGTCTTTAAAAATGTACATACCCTAATTTTAAAAGTACTTTATTGCTAAAAAAAAATCCTCAACATCATCTGAAATTTCAGGGAGTTATAATCTTGCTGGTAGAAGGTCTTGCCTCTACATTGATAGCTGCTGATTGATCAGGGTAGTGGGTGCTTTAGGTCCACGTGGCTGTGGCAATTTTTTTTTAAAGATTTTATTTATTCACTTGACACAGAGAGAGCGATCACAAGTAGGCAGAGAGGCAGGCAGAGAGGAGGAAGCAGGCTCCCCGAAATCCCAGGACCCTGAGATCATGACCCCAGCAGAAGGCAGAGGCTTTAACCCACTGAGCCACCCAGGCGCCCAGCTGTGGCAATTTCTTAAATTAAGGCAATAATGACTCTTCCCTTTCACAAACAATTGCTCTGTAGCATGCAATGCTGTTTGATAGCATTTTACCCACAGGGGAAGTTATTTCAAAATGAGAATCAGCGGTGCCTGAGTGGCTCAGTGTGTTAAAGCTCTGTCTTCAGCTCAGGTCATGATCTCAGGGTCCTGGGATTTTGGGGAGCCTGCTTCCTCCTCTGTCTCTGCATGCCTCTCTGCCTACTTGTAATCTTGCTCTCTCTGTAAAATAAATAAATAAAATCTTTAATAAATAAATAAAAATTTTAAAAAATGAGAATCAGTCCTCTCAATGAGCAGTAATATTTTTTTTAAGATTTTATTTATTTGTCAGAGAGAGCACAAGCAGGCAGAGTGGCAGGCAGAGGCAGAGGGAGAAGCAGGCTCCCTGTCGAGCAAGGAGCCTGATGTGGGACACGATCCCACAACCCTGGGATCATAACCTGAGCCAAAGGCAGCTGCTTAACCAACTGAGCCACCCAGGTGTCCCTGAGCAGTAATATTTTAAAAGGATTTTTTTTTCCCTGAGCAGTAGATCTCAACAGTAGCCTTAATACTCAGTAAACCATACTGTAAACAGATGTGCTGTCATCCAGGTTTTATTGTTCCCTTTATAGAGCACAGGCTGAGATTTAGCGTAATTCTTCAGAGCCCTAGGATTTTCAGACTGGTCAATGACATTGGCTTAAATTTTATTTATTTATTTATTTATTTATTTATTTATTTATTTATTTATTTATTTATTTATTTATTTATTTATTTATTTATTTCACAGAGGGAGAGAGATCACAAGGAGGCAGAGAGGCAGGCGGGGAGGGGGGGGGCGAAGCAGGCTCCCCGCTGAGCAGGGAGCCCGATGCAGGCCTCGATCCCAGGACCCTGAGATCATTACCTGAGCCGAAAGCAGAGGCTTTAACCCACTGAGCCACCCAGGCACCCGACATTGGCTTAAATTTAAAGTCACCAGCTGCAATAGCCCCTAACAAGACAGTCAGCCTGTCTTTAAAAGCTTTGAAGCTGGGTACTGACTGCTCCTTTCTAGCTGTTCAAAGTCTGAATAGCATCTTCTTCCAATACAAGGCTGTTTGTCTATGTTGAAACGCTGTTGTTCAGTGTAGCCACCTTCATTATTGATCTTACCAAGATCTTCTGGGTCGCTTGCTGCAGCTTCTACAACAGTATTTGCTGCTTCACCTTGCACTTTGATGTCATGGAGGTGGCTTCTTGCCTTAAACTTCATGAACCTCTTTGTGCCGGCCTCAGACTTTTCTCCTGCAGCTTCCTCACCTCTCTCACCCTTCAAAAAATTGAAGAGAGTCAGGGCTTTACTCAGGATTTGGCTTCAGCTTAAGGGAACATTGTGGCTGGTTTGATCTTCTATCCAGACCACTCAAACTTTCTCCATATCAGCAATAAAGCTGTTTCATTTTCTTACCATTTGTGTGTTCACTGATTTAGCACCTTTAATTTCCTTCAAAAACTTTTCCTTTGCATTCACAACTTGGCTAACTGGTGAAAAAAGCCTAGCTTTCAACCTATCTCAGCTGTCAACATGCCTTCCTCACTAAGGTGAATCATTTCTAGCTTTTGATTTAAAATGAGAGATGTGTGCCTCTTCCTTTCACTTGAACCCTTAGAGGTCACTGTAAGGTTATTAGCTGGTCCACTTTCAGTACTGTTGTGTCTCAAGGAATAGGGAGGCACTTAGTAGAGGGAGAGAAATGGAAGAAGAGATGGTCAGTAGAGCACACAGATCGCACACAACATTTATCAATTAAGTTCACCATCTCTGTGGGTATGGTCTGTGTGGTAACAGCAAAAGCTGATCACAGATCACCATAACAAATAAAATAATGATGAAAAAAATTGAAATACTGTGAGAGGTACCAAAATGTAACAAAGAGACACAAAGTGAGCAAATGATGTTGGAAAAATGGCACCAATGGCACACAAACCTTCAATTCATTTAAAAAAAAAAGGCAATGTCTGTGAGGCATAATAAGGCAAAGTGCACTAAAACAAGGTATGCCTGTAACAGATGTTGAGATACAAAATATACGGGAAAATTCGCATACTTTGTTTCCTTACTCCAATAGATAGATCATCTTCTGTATCCCTAGGTGTTTAAATTGGTATTCTCCAAGGTAGACACACCCTACTTCGGAGATCACTGTGTCATATATATGTCTGTCATGTTTAGAACTCAGTTATTTTGTGCATATGTTTGTTTATCTGCCCATTTGTTCAGAAAAATTTCAGGTCATTCAAAACTAGTAAGATTTTTATTCTAATCACAAGTAAGATAAAATAAATAAATTCCTGCCACAGAAATAAAGTGGTTTTGTTATTTACCTACTATTCTTCCTACTACGAACAAATTTCTGGCTGCCTTACAATTTATAAAGATGTATAATATTTGGAGAGTATATTAGTTAGAGTAACACTATCTGCTATAACAAATAGACCCAAAACTTTTAAAGACTCTAATACAATTAAGTTTTATTTTTCATTCATGTAATAGTTTGGGTTTTTTTGTTTTGTTTTTTTTTTTTTTTAGAGAGAGAGAATGAGAGAAAGAGCACGAGAGGGGGGAAAGTCAGAGGGAGAAGCAGACTCCCCGCTGAGCAGAGAGCCCCACGTGGGACTCCATCCTGGGACTCCCAGGATCATGACCTGAGCCAAAGGCAGTTGCTCAACCAACTGAGCCACCCAGGCACCCCTATTCAGGTAATAGTTTAACACTTTCCTTCACGTGGCGATCAGAGACTCGTGCTATTGTTCCATGATCTCTCTAAGGTTATCTATGTATAGCTGTAGGAAGCAGAGAAGAATGTAAAGGGAGGGCATACTCACCTCTCAAAAGTCTTGGCCCCAGAATGGCATATATTAGTCTGTTACTTCCCGTCATCTAGAATTCAGCCACATCTAATTGAAGGGGAGGAAAAATGTAGCCTAACTGTGCACCCAAGAAGAAAAGTGCATCCGTATCCACTTAGGAAAACATAAATCACTCCAAATATTCAAACAGAAGGAATTTAGTGCATCAAATTGTTTGCAAAAGTATCAGAAAGAGGGCGCCTGGGTGGCTCAGTGGGTTAAAGCCTCTGCTTTCGGCTCAGGTCATGATCTCAGCGTCCTGGGATCGAGGCCCGCATCGGGGCTCTGCTGGGCAGGGAGCCTGCTTCCTCCTCTCCCTGTCTCTCTGCCTGCCTCTCTGCCTACTTGTAATCTCTCTCTCTGTATCAAATAAATAAATAAAATCTTTAAAAAAAAAGTATCAGAAAGACTGCAGAAGCAAAGACAGATTGATCACTACGGGAAAACACTACCTGCTCCCTCCCCCCAGGACTAAAGGAGAGAAAGAGGAAATGATGTTACCTAGGACCCAAAATCACCATGTCCTTGAGCTGCAGATGTTGGGACTTCTTTTGTTTTACAGTAAGCCAAGAGCCCACACTCATACTGAAGCTGCAGGAGACTGGTGACCCAGTGTTGCCTACCACTTTCATTACTACAGTCGAGGTCGGAGCTCCAGGAGTGCAGGCCGCACCCTACTGCCGCAGCTTCTGGAACCGCCCTGCCTCAGTATGCACCCAGAAGCTGCAGGGAGCTCCGATAGAATCCGGAAACAAAAAATAGCCTCTCCTCGTATCGGTTGGTCTCGCAGTCTCCCACAAATGACAGGAATATTCTACCCTTTGGGTACTCAGCACCATTCTCACTGTTCTGCTAAATTTCAACTTCATATAACAAAGAAAAAACACCACATATCTGCGTAGGAGGATGCCACTATGTTACTTAAAATGAAGATAGCTTCACCTCTCTCCTGCAGAAAGAGAAGGCGCAATGTCCTATTCATTACCCTATACATCTCTGGAAGATATTAATTCCACTTCTGGTTCAGACATAATCCTTCCTGGATGCCCTATAACCTACATTAAATTTAACAACCACCAACAAAATGACAGATGATTTGCTAGATGGACCAAGAACAAAGAGAGAAGATTTAAACAACCACCAGCACTCCATATATAAAATAGTAGGAGAAACGGAAAGGAGGAATGATTTTATAGGTAACAGTATACATTTTACACATAACATTATACTTACACATAACATACATACAATTGATTTTATACAGAACAAGTGTTACATGTTGGATTATGTTATCCAAAAGGATATGTTGATGTCCTAACTCCTGATACCTGTGAATTTGACCTTATTTCGAAGAAGAGTCTTTGTAGATATAATCAAGTTAAGATGAGGTCATAATGGAAAAGAGTGGGACCTAAATCCAGCAACTGGTTTCTTTAAAAGAGAAGGGAGAAGGAGATTTGGATGTACAGATATAAGGAGAAGAAGGCCATGTGATAAAGAAGGCCAAGATTGGAGAAAAGAATGCCAAGGATTGCCAACAGGTACCAGAACAGGAAAGAATCAAGGGAGAATTCTTCCTGGAGCCTTCAAAGAGAAAGCATGGCCCTCCCAACACCCTGATTTTGGATTTCTAGCCTCCAGAACTATGAAAGAATTTCAGTTGTTTTAACCTACCAGATTTGTGGTAATTACCTACAGCACTTCCAGAAAACTAATACAAAAAGAAAGGAAGAAAATAAGCATAGTTATTAATGTGCTCATTTCTGTTACTGTTCATAGGCCATAGTTGATATTTATATCTCCCTCTTTCCAATACACGGCACATAGTTACTTTTCCCTCAGCCAGCACCTCAGCTTATTGGAGTCCCATAGCTGGCAGGTGGTCTAATCTTCATTCCTGAAGGACTTCATTCTCAGTCCTTAGTGGGTTTTTGTAGTCTGATAGTTAATTTTGACTAGGCTACAGAGTGCCAGACATTTGAACAAACATTATTCTGGGTGTATCTTGTAAGGATGTTTCTGGATGAGATTAACATTTGAATAGATAAACTGAGTAAAGCAGATTGCTCTCCCTAATGTAGGTGGGCCTCATCCAGTCAACTGAAGACCTAAGTAAAACACAAAGTCTGAATAGGAAAGAACTCTCCCTGCCCTACTACTTGAGCTGGAACATTGTTTTATTTTGTTTTTCTGGCCTTTGGACTCAGCCTGAACCCACAGCTCTTCTTGGGTCTCGAGTCTGTGTGCTTTCAGAGTAGAACTTACATCATCGGGTCTCCTGGTTTTCAGGCCTTTGGACTCAAACTTACACATCACTTCTCTTGGGTCTCCAGCTTGCCAACTGGAGATCTCAGGACTTCCCCATAATTGTGTGCGCCAAATCCTTATAATAAATCCCTTTACACACACACACACACACACACACACACACACACGTGCACATGCTATTGGTTTTGTTTTCTGAGGAACCTTAACTAGTACATGTACTCTACCCTTAAATTTTACTAGAACATGAATGAACAATACTAAAATAGGCCCCAGAGAATCTCTATATTCCAAACACAGTCTTATCTTAACATTTTCTGTATCAGGAACCCCATTTCCATGCAGTAATTGGGACCAATCACACAATCAATACAGTAACTCTTTTCTTTGCCTATTGGTTCAATGGCTTGAGGAATCTAAAATGTTCAAATGGCAGTCCCAATGGCCAATTCAGTAGAATTATTGTTGTATGGCTGGTGGAAACATTCCTTACTTGGGAAACAGATTCGTGAAACCAGTAAAATATAAAGTTGTAAAGATGGAAATCAAAAACACTTCCCAGGATGGAGAATACTCTAATAGTGAAAAGAGCCATGTCATTTGATTCCTAAATCTATCAATTCTGACTATGGGAATACTATATATTGATCACCTGTTCAAAGCATGTCTCAATTAGTATTCCATGGTCAGGCATTTAGTTTCAATCATAATTCAGGAGCAAATAGGAACTATTTTTGAAAAGTAAAATACTTATTGACGGAAGAGGGCATAGTTTCACTCTAAAATACTAGAGTTTTGCACTGGGATTCTGCTATCAGCATTTGACAGGATGCATATAGGATCTCCACATGTCACAGATATTAACAACATTGGCTGTCCTAGGTTACATGGCCCACAATGCAGAGAAGCCTGACCTACAGTTAGGCCTACTGCAGAATATTTTCTTGCTTTAGGACCTACTCAAAACTGGTTTATGGGACAGAGGAATACAAATGTGATATATCTTGCCTGTAAAATCCAAAAAGGCCCAAGCGTTTTATTTCTTCCTTAACAGCTAACAGTGCAATTTGCAGCAATTTGCCTCATATTTTAGAAAAGATAGTCTGATATGCTCCATTACTACTGGACTCCTGGAAACTTCACCAAAGTAGTAAGACCTAAATTTTCTTGAAGAATATCTCCCAGTCCGGGCGCCTGGGTGGCTCAGTTGGTTAAGTGACTGCCTTTGGCTCAGGTCATGCTCCCAGAGTCCTGGGATCGAGTCCCACGTCGGGCTCCCAGCTCCATGGGGAGTCTGCTTCTCCCTCTGACCTTCTCCCCTCTCATACTCTCTCTCACTCTCTCTCTCCCTCAAATAAATAAAATCTTTAAAAAAAAAAAAAGAATATCTCCCATCCACTGGTATACATGGGTCTTACTGCTACATCTAGGGTTCTTGACACTTCTAGCCCATCAAGTCAAATCAGTATAATGTCATAACTATAATGGAACCTCAGTAACCTAGATTAGGTCAGAGAACAGTACGTAGCCCTGAGGGAAGACTACTACCACGGCTGAAGATTTGCTGCTACTACTGCTAGATGAGGGCAATATGTCTGTGAGGCTACTTGTCCAGTGTTACTGAGAACAAGGCCCTTGCCAGGTCAACAGCTGCAAAAGCAGGAGATGTGTGTTGATATACTTCATTGACGAGGCCACATATAAAAAATAAAGAGGACACATCTAAAACAGCTATAATTTAGTCACTAGCTGATAAAATTTACAACAATACAGAAGAGCCATCTTCCTTTCCAGGCTCAATAGCAGGTTAAATAGGGAAGTGATAGGAATCACTGTCTGCATTTTTCAAGTCTTTGATGGTGGCTCCAATCTCTGCAGCCTCTCCAGGAATGTGGTTAATGCCTTTGATTTATTGTCGCAGTAAGAAAAGGCAATTACACAACTTCCATGAAGACTTTTTACTATTGTGTTTCACTCCGTAGATGAGGGAACCAATATGCACATTCTTCCAGTTGCCAGGTTTGTCTACTCCAACTACACATTCAGAAATCATACTACATACTAGAGCCCAAACTGGATTAACCGTGTTATGTTCATGACCACCACTCTGACCGATGGATTTTAATACTTGAGTGCCCACAGGGATTGGCATACTCATAGCCAATATACAGGAACTTCTAAAAGGGAAATTTCCTTTTCCCTCATGTTCCTTAACTCTGGAAAATGGTAGCTGGTTCCTTTTGTGGAGAAAAAAGGGGGAAGGAAGAATTATAGGATAAAGTTAAGGCTGCGTCACAGTGTCCATTCTCATACACTGGATAAAAGGCCATGGCTTATGTGGTAACTCAAGTCAGGTCTCTGTCAACTAGAACTAGACTTTTTCTGATTGTGTAGATTAAAAAAAAAGTACTTAAGTATGATGCCTATCTATTTAATTCACCGTGATTAATTGCCACCACCAAAGACCTATATAAATTACCACATTCTGATTTTCACTCTGGTCCTATAGCCCTTTTTAGTAACCATATTCACCTAGCCTCTGATGGTTAAGCATTGATAACTGGCCTCTGTTACCCTGGCATGAAATCAAGGAACCCATTTCAGTGGTGAAATCTCCCACCATCATCCCTAAGATGCAGATGGCAGCTGTCAAGGAGCTTCTTAAAGATGCTGGTGATCTCATCAACACAGTTCTTAATATCTTTTTTTTTTTAGATTATTTATTTATTTATTTGACACAGAGAAAGAGATTACAAGTAGGCAGAGAGGCAGGCAGAGAGACAGGGAGAGGAGGAAGCAGGCTCCCTGCTGAGCAGAGAGCCCCATGCGGGCCTCGATCCCAGGACGCTGAGATCATGACCTGAGCCGAAAGCAGAGGCTTTAACCCACTGAGCCACCCAGGCGCCCCAGTTCTCAATATCTTAATGAAGAATGTCCTCTAGGGTAACATTCCTGCTCCTGAAGCTTTTGGGTTTCTTCCTTGAAATTATAGCAGCGAAGCTCTGACATCTCAACCTATTGAAAGTAAGCCATTAAGTCCAGTTTTCAGTCAAGCAAACTGCTGCTTGAGCTACACATTGTATCTAAAAATCTGATAAGTGTTCCCATGTTGATCATTTCAGCCCAGTCCAATGTTAAGTTCTGTTCTTTTTTGTCAGCACTTAGAGAATTCATTCCCACACATATTCTCATGTCTCTGACAATATAAATTTCCAAAATCTTGCAAGGGGGGTGGCGCCTGCGGTAATAATCTAGCTTCTCCCAGGTCAGACAAGGAACTGCTTCAGATGATTCACTGCAGTATCTTCACTCAAGGAGAGGCTAGTCTCCTCAGACACAAGAAGGAGGAATGTTTGGATTGGCAAAGAAGTCGCAGGAGAATGAATACTACTCTTTCATAAAAAAAGAACAAACTTAATGCACACAACAGATTGGGTAGATCTTGAAGGGTTACATAGCATATAATTCCATTTATACAGCATTCTTAAAGTGACAACATTACAGTGCTAGAGAACATATCACTGGTTGCCAGGGGTAGAGTTGAGGGAAGGCCATGACTATTAATGACTAACACAAGAGTTTCCTTGTGCTGAAGGAAAGGTTCTGAACCCATTATGAGGAGTTACTCAAATCCACACATACGATATAATTTCATAGAACTTTATATCCACCAAGAAAGGAGTGCCTATAAAAACTGGCAAAATCTGAAGGAGGTCTGTACCTGAGTTAGTAATGTCGTACCCATGTTAGTTTCTTACTTTTTACAAGGTACTATGGTTATCATTGGAGGAAACCAGGCAAAGAGTACACAGGAACTCTGTACTATTTTTGCAACTTATATGAGTCTTAAACTATCTCAAAAGTAGAACAAAGAGAGACACCTGGGTGGCTCAGTCAGTTAAGCATCTGCCTTCGGCTCAGGTCATGATTCCAGGGTCCTGGGATCGAGCGCTGCATCGGGCTCCCTGCTCAGAGGGAAGCCTGCTTCTTCCTCTGCCTGCTGCTCCCCCTGCTTGTGCTCTCTCTCTCCCTCTCTCTATATCTTTGACAAATAAATAAGTAAAATCTTTGAAAAAGTTTAAAAAATATATAGAAAGAAAGAATAAAAGGATGGAAGGAGGGAGGGAGGGAGGAAAGAAAGAAGGAAGGGGAATCCAATGGGGACATGGAGATTCAGGTTTCTCAGATTTATCCGAATCCACCCAAATGCCTTCATTCGAAGTCTGAGTCCCACTTTTTCCCAGTCTATGCCCCAACCCAATCCCATCGAAGGGATTTTGGTTCCTCAGTGATACTGCATGAGTTAACCAACCCTAATACTTCCTTGTTTCTCTGCTTCTAGATTTCTTTCATAAGAAATAATAAATAACCTTCCTGTTTAGTATTTTTGTTGTTGTTGTTCCCTAAAGTTGACAACAGTCCTAATTCAAATTCCTGACTCATAATTAGTTATATTACTTAAGAAATTTACTCTTAAGTGATCACTCTCTGGTGGTACTCTTCCTTTCTAAAATTATTTTCTTCTGGGGTGCCTGGGTGCCTCATTCGGTTAAGTGTCTGCCTTTGGTTCAGGTCATGATCTCAGGGTCCTGGGATTGAGCCCCACATCTGGCTCCCTGCTCAGCAGAGTCTGTTTCTCTCTCTCCCTCTGATCTTCCTCCCTGCTTGTACTCTCTCTCGGTCTTAAATAAATAAATAAATAAATAAATAAATAAATCTTTTAAAATATAAATAAATAGAATTATTTTTTTCTAAACAAAACAAAACCTCAACTCAAATTAGCTTAACCAAAAGGGTAAATCTATTAGATCATATATGTGAGAAAAAAAAGTTCTAGATGAATATGTATATTGACTTAGGAGCTCAAGCAACACTTTAATGATTCAGTTTTTTTCCAGTTCCCATTTCTCTTTCCTTTCCTTGGCTTCCTTTGTACAACCAACCAGACTCAAGCTCCCGGCTTCATTCATCTTACTGCTAGAAGTTCTAGCATAAAGAAGTCCCCCACTCTCTCCCAACAGTCTCAGCAAAAGTCTCCTTGTGAAACAATGACTGAACAGATCATGTACCAAGCCTTGAGGCAAACTCTGAGGTCTTGCTAGCCCTGGGTTTCATGTCACTTTTTTTGGTATAGATTTTTTTATTTATTTATCTTAGAGACACAGCGCAAGTGAGGGAAGGAGCAGAGAGGGAGAGAGAGGGACAGGCAGACTCTGTACTGAGTGCAGAGCCCGACGCAGGGCTCCATCTCAGGACCCCGAGATCACAACCTGAGCCAAAACCAAGAGTCAACACCCAAACCACTGAGCCACACAAAGTGCCTCTCATATCACTCTTAAGTTCAGTGTGGTGTCAGCTCTACCCAAACCACACTGTCTAAAAGTAGAAGCAAGGATACCAGTGCCAAAGAAAGCAAATAAAGGTCAAGAAAAAAATTTTTTGGAAAATGAATACTAATGATTATGTTAGAATATATCATGTAATGCTTAAACTAGAATTGCTTGAATTCTGAAACAGATTTAGAGGAAATCATCTGATAGTTTAGATCACGTCAGCCTTTTGACTAGAAACAATGCAGTAGAATGAAATGAAGTTGGGAGACTTTAGTTCTAGCTTAAACTGAGGCTTACTAGCTCTGTGAGCTTCAGCAAATCACCTAAATTTTCTGGTCCTCGGTTGCTTAATGTATAAGACAGAGAAATTTAATAATTTTTGTACATATATATGGTTCTCAGTTCATTTCTTAAATATATCCTACATGAATAGTTTTGAGAAGTGCCAAGAGTTGGTGTCAGAGTAATCACAGCAAACACATCTGTGGCCAAACTTGTGAGAAAAGCAAGCATATTAGGGGCCATAATCTTAGACCTGTGTGATGGGCTGGCTCTCAAAGGCACTCTGCACAGAAGCAGGGACAGTATCAACCCTCTTACACCCCTTGCCTGTCAGGATCTGTTTTGGAGCTATGACAAATTTGCATCATTCCCACCAATTTGTACCAGCACCTCAAATCCCAAACAACAAATAACACTTCTTTTCCTTGTTCTCCCAAATTAGATTCCCCAACAGTAAGAACTTGAGTAATGCAACAAAACTCTTGTGAAAGATTTGTTTTGTTTTTTCCCACAAAGACTTTATAGAGCAATTTTTCCCTTCCTGTTGGCATGAGGTCAGACGCTCAACATATAAATTTCAGCAATTCCTCATGTTACCATGAACCTCTGTGAGTGCTCCTAGGCATTCCATCACAGAGAAAGATGTGAATTGGCAGAGTCCAGTTATAATTCCTAATGCCAAACTATACAAACTTTCTCTCATCTATGACTTCTCTACTTCCAAGTTCTATCACACTTACAACATTTCAGTGGAATATTCTATCAAGAAGATGAAAAAGTTCTAGAGATAGATGTTGGTGATGGTTGCATACCCACGTGAACATAGTTAGTGCTACCAAACGACACACTTAAAAAGAGTTAAAAAGATGAATTTAATGTTATGTTTAGCTACAATAAAAACAAGAATTGCAATATAATCCAGCAATTCCACTCCTATTTATACCTAAAAGAAATGTGGAGAGGGGGTGTGGAGTTGGTGGATGAAGAGGGAAGATGGGTGAAGGGGAATAGGAGATACAGGCTTTCAGTTACAGAATGAATAAGCTATGGGAAGAAAAGGCACAGCTTAACAAATATAGTCAATGATATTGTAATACTGACGTATGGGGACAGATGGCAGCTACATTGGTGGTGAGCATAGCATAAGGTGTAAACTTGTCAAATCCTGTATTATGTACCTGAAACTCGTAACATTGTATGTCAACTATACTCAAACAAAAAATAAAAGAAAGAAATTGAAAGTAGGTACTCAAACAGACATTTATATTACAATGTTCATTGCAGTATTACAACAGCCAAAAGTTGGAAACAACACATGTGTTCATCCATAGATGAGTGAATAAACAAAATGAGGTACATATACACAATGGAGTATTACTTTTGCCTTAAAAAGAAGTGAAGTTATGATGCTACAACATGGGATGAAACTTGAAGGCATTATAAGTGAAATATGCCAGACAGAAAAGGATAAGTGTTGTATGTTTCCACTTACATTAGGCACCTCTACTAGTCAAATTCATAGAAACAACAAGCAAATTAGAGATTACCATGGGGGTTGGTGTAAGGGCAATGAGGAGTTATTGCTCAATGATTACAGAATTTTTGTTTGGGGTAATAAAAAAGTTTTGAAATAAAAGCAACGATGGTTGTACAACATTGTGAATGGGATTAATATGACTGAATTTTACACTTAAGAATGGTTAAAATGACAAATTTTGTTATATGCATTCTATCACATACGATATATATAATAAAATACCACACATATCTACTACATAAATATGTGTTTACTTATTGATTTTTAAAAATTTCTTATCTGGGGCCCCTGGGTGGTTCAGTTGGTTTAGCATCTGCCTTTCACTCAGGTCACGATCTCAGGGTCCTGGGATCAAGCCCTGGCATCTGTCTCCCTGCTCAGTATGGAGTCAGCTTCTCCCTTTCCCTCTGCCCCCCTGCTTGTTCTTTCTCTTTCTCTCTCAAATAAATAAAATCTTTTTTAAAAAATCATCTAATACAAAAAAAAACAATGATTGAATTGTACACATTATTTTTTTGAAGTGGGGGAGGGGCAGGAGAGGGAGAAAGAGAATCCAAAGCAGGCTCCACACTCAGCACCATGGAGCCCCACACCGGGCTCGATCCCACAACCCCAAAATCTTGACTGGAGCCCAAACCAAGAGTTCTATGCTTAACTGACTGAGCCACCCAGGTGCCCTGAATTGTATGCTTTAAACAGGTGAATTTTACAGCATATAAATTGTATCTCAGTAAAGCTGTTTTTAAAAACAAGACAGAGGAGTGCCTGGGTGGCTCAGTCATTAAGCATCTGCCTTCAGCTCAGGTCATGATCTCAGTCCTAGGATCAAGTCCCACATCAGGCTCCTTGCTCAGTAGGGAGCCTGCTTCTCCCTCTGCCTGTCATTCCCCCTGCTTGTGCAAGCTCACGCTCTCTCTCTTTCTCTCCCTGACAAATAAATACATAAAATCTTTAAAAAAAATAAGCAAAAAAAATCCAACTATATACTGTCTATAGAAGATTCACTTTAGCATCAAAGACACAAATAGGTTGAAAGTGAATGGATGTAAAGATATATTCCACATGTATTAGTTCCCTAAGACAAATTACCACAAACTAAGTAACTGAAAACAAAGGAAACTTATTCTCTTCCAGTTCTAGAGACCAGAAGTCCAAAATAAAGGTGTCAGCCAGGTTAGCTCCTTCTGGAGGTTGAGGGAGAAACCATCCCATGCCTCTCTCCTAGCTTCTGGTTGCTCCTGACATCCTCAGGCATTCTGTAGCTTACAGACACATTACTGCAATGCCCTCCTCCATCTTCACATCGCTTCTTCTATGTGAGTCTCTCAAATATCCCTTTCCTTTCTCTTAAGGATGCCTGTCATTGGATTTAAGGCCCAACCTAAGACCAATATGATCTCATGTCAGAACCATTCACTTAATTACATCTGCAGCGAAGATGCTATCTCCAAATAAGTATGAGTTAGGACTTAGACATATCTTTGTGCAGTCCATAGTCAACCCACTATAACATGCAAATAGTAGTCTAAGGAGTCAAAGGAGAGCTGGAGCAGCTAGACTAAAAGCAGACAAATAAACTTCAAGTAAAAAACCATTACAAAAGACAAACAAAGACATGTATTGATAAGAAGGTGATTCCATCAAGAAGATATAACAGTTATAAACATATAGTCACTTAACAACAAAGCCCCAAAACATATGAGGCAAAAACCAGCAGAACTGAGAAATAGACAGTTCTACAATAATAGTTGTAGATTTCAATAAGCCATTTTGGTAACGGAGAGAACAACTACACAGAAGGTCTATAAGGAAATAGAAAATTCAAACAACACTATAAGCTAACCACACCTGATAGACATATATGGAACACCGCATCCAACAATAACAAAATACATTCATCTCAGCTGCACATGGAAATTTCTCTAAGATAGACCATAAACTAGTCCACAAAGCAAGTCTCAATGAATTTTAAAAGACTGAAATCCTACAAAGTATATTATCTGGCCACAAGAAAAGGAAGCTAGAAATCAATAACAGAAGGAAATTTGGAAAATTCACAAATACATGGAAACAAAAAAACACAGTTTTTTTTTGAGAGTGCAGGAGCATAGGGGTAGGGGGAGTGGAGAGCCAGATGGAGAGGGAGAGAGAGAATCCCAAGAGGGCTCCTCACCCAGTGCGGAGCCTGATGTGGGGTTCAATCTCATGACCCTGAGATCATGACCTGAGTCGGAATCAAGAGTCAGATGCTCAACCAACTGAACCACCCAGGCACCCTAAAGGAACATACTTTTAAACAGCCTGTGGGTCAAATAAGAAATCAAAAGAGAGATGTGAAGATAATTTGAAAGGAATGAAAACAAACACATGACATACACAAAACTCATGGAAATCAGAGAATGCAGTGCTCAGAGAAAAACTGATAGCTGAAAATGCTTACATTAAAGAAGAAAGATCTCAAATCAATAACGTTACTTAACAACTTAAGGAACTAGAAAAGAAAAGCAAGTTAACCCCAAAACAAGCAGAAGGAAGATAATAATAAAAATTAAAGCAGTGATAAATAGAGACTAGAAAAACAATAGAATTAATGAAACCAGAAGCTGATTCTTTGGAAACAACAACACAGACAAATTTTTAGCTAGACTGACTAAAAAACCAGAACCTGCAAATAACTAAAATCAGATTGAAAGTGGGATCATTACTGTGGATCTCAGAGAAATAAAAAGGATTATAAAAGAATACTGTGAACAATTAATTGTAAGCGAACAAATTTGATAATCTAAATGAAACAGACAAGCTTTTTTTTTTTTAATGATTTCATTTGAGAGAGAGCACCAGTGGGGGTGGGGAGGGGGGGGAGATGAAGAGAGAATGGGACTCTTAACCAACTGAGCCACTAAGGCAACCCAAAATAGACAAACTTCTAAAAAAATGCATAATATCAAAACTGACTTAAGAACTAACAGAAAGGGGTGCCTGGGTGGCTCAGTGGGTTAAGCCTCTGCTTTTGGCTCAGGTAATGATCTCAGGGTCCTGGGATCGAGGCCGGCATCCGGCTCCCTGCTCAACAGGGAGCCTGCTTCCCCCTCTCTCTCTCTGCCTGCCTCTCTGCCTACTTGTGATCTCTCCCTCTCTGTCAAATAAATAAAATCTTAAAAAAAAAAAAGAACTAACAGAAAAACTGAACAGACCTATAACAATAGATTGAGTCAGTAATCAAAAACCTTCCTCCTAAAAAAGCCTAGGACCATAAGCCTTCACTGGTGAATTCTACCAAACATTTAAAGAATTAATACCAGTGTTCACAAACTCCTCCAAAACATATAAGGGAGCACTTACTAACTCATTCTATGACACCAGCATTACCCTGATACCAAAGCCAGACAAAACCAGCACAAAGGGAAACTAGAGACAACATTCCTTATGAATATAGTTGAAAAAAATCCTCAGCAAAATGCAAGCAAACCTAACCCAGCAGCACAGAAAGAGGATTATACATCTTGGCCGATTAGGATTTATTCTAGAATGCAAGGGCACTTCAGCATGTGAAAATCAACGTACTACACCACATTGCCAGAACAAAGGGGGGAAAAACCAGATGATCATCTCATTTAATACAGAAAAAGTATCTGAAAATATTTCACACCTTTTCATGTTGAAAACCTGGAACCAACTGGAAACAAAAAGGAATTTCCTCAACATAATACAGGGCATTTATGAATAACCCACAGCTAACATACTTAACAGCTATAGCTACAGTCTCATCTGAGGTTCACACGGTTATTTGGAGAATTCATTTTCTTGCAGCTGTAAAACTCACTCACAGAAACTTACTTTTTTTTAAAAAAAGATTTTATTTATTTATTTGACAAAGAGAGAGATTACAAGTAGTCAGAGAAGCAGAGAGAGAGGAGGGAGCCCCATGTGGGGCTTGATCCCAGGACCCTGAGATCAGGACCTGAGCCGAAGGCAGAGGCTTTAACCCACTGAGCCACCCAGGCGCCCCGGGAAACTTACTTTTTAAAGGCCAGCAGAACTCTGACTTCTTCCATGTCTGATTCCTGAACTCTTTTAAAAGCTTCACCTGATTAAATCGGGCCTACCCAGGAAATCTCCCTTTGGATTCACACTCAAAGTCTACTGCTTGGCGCTTTAATTACATCTTCAAAATCACTTCACCTTTGCTACATAATGTAGCATGATCACAGAAATGATATACCATCATATTGGTATGTCCCACCCACAGGTAGGGGATTATATAAGGGTGTGTACACCAGGGGGAGAATCTTGAGGAGAGGACATCTTAGAATTCCACCTACCGCAGGTTGTGACCTTTGATGAGGTAGAAACACCCCTGTGTTTGGGTCGCTTTCCCATCCACCCCTTCTAGGACCATAGCCCATCACTTACACAAGTGTGTATATCCAGGCAAGTTTGGAGGTATGCAACTAAGAATTTACTATTCTATTTTCCTTTTTTTGTTTGTTTATATTTTTTTGTTACTTAAATGAGTTGGCTTAAGAATTAATTTTAACACATTCTTGCTGTGCTTTCACATAACCGCTCCATACTTACCTACTATGGGTACATTTACTTGTAAATCAGCTTCTTGAGAATTAACAAGGAAGGGTGTTTTCAGACATGTCAGGTGGCCAAAAATATTTCTCTTTCCAACTACATATGATCAGAAAGCTGCATCTCTGCATGAAGAGGAATTCTATTGAAGTTCTATTAAGATAATTTTGATTTCAAACATTTCAAGTGGAATCTATACGATAGTTTCTCTTTCTTTTTCTGTCTGTCATTCCATCTTACACAAAATATGTAAGGAGGAAGAGGAAGCATCAGCTTTATTTTCCTCCAGTTGGGTTAGTCTGTAAATTAATCCTCTCCACACTAAGGCATTCCCAAATGACTTCAGTTACCTTGGAGGAAGCAGGTTAATTTATCTCCCTATTATGGATACTACTCGGCTGCCATATCCTGAATCTAATAAACACAAATTAATCTTGAGGGGAGTTTTTTTTTAAGTTTTTTTTATTTATTTGACAGAGAGATAGAGATCACAAGTAGAGAGACAGACAGAGAGAGAGGGGGAAGCAGGCTTTCCGCTGAGCAGAGAACCCGATGCGGGGCTCGATCCCAGGACCCTGAGATCATGACCAGAGCCGAAGGCAGAGGCATTAACCCACTGAGCCACCCAGGCACCCTTGAGGGGAGCTTTAAGAAGATTTTTGCTCTGGGTGGCTCAGTGGGTTAAAGCCTTTGCCTTCGGCTCAGGTCATGATCTCAGGGTCCTGGGATCAAGGCCCGCATCCGGCTCTCTGCTCAGCAGGGAGCCTGCTTCCTCCTCTCTCTCTCTCTCTCTGCCTGCCTCTCAGCCTACCTGTGATCTGATCTCCCTGTGTCAAGTAAATAAATAAAATCTTAAAAAAAAAAAGATTTTTGCTCAAGATTTCATTAATAAGGGGCACGTGTGTGGCTTAGTCAGATGGGCATCTGCCTTCAGTTCAGGTCATGATCCCGGGGTCCAAGGCTCCCTGCTCAGTGGGAAGTCTGTTTCTCCCCCTCCCTTTATGCCTCCCCCTCCGCCTGTGCACACACTCTCTCTCAAACAAATAAATAAAATCTTAAAAAGAAAAAAAGAGTCCAGTGATAAATCTAAACAGTACAGACTGGGACTGGGGTCTGGGGACCACAGTGTTATCTGTCTTATCTGCCCCCTTGACCATTTCTGAAGCGTCACAAGAACTCTACCTTTTTTCCTTCCCCAGGCCTCCACTGCAAGTCCCCCATGAACATTCCTCCTTTCCAACATGACTTTCTGCCAGTTACTAGAGCCCTTTCTTACTTAAATTCCTTTTTCCATCCTGAAGTCTCTGGCCTCAGTTCCCAGGGTATAGTCTCCTCTATAAATCAGTTGAAAAGCTAAAATCAGTTGAAAGCAGATTGCGAGTGCTAAAGTTGGGCTTTGTAGTGTTAGGGATAATTGGTGCTAAAGACAGAGCTACAGTTAGTGTAATGATAAGTATTAGAACTGAGGAGTGGGGGGTCACAGTGGCTTACCAATAATCTGGTGACATCCACAATTTTTATAACACGCCATATAGAATTATAATAATTCTTTTCTTAAAAAAGATTTTATTTATTTATTTTTTAAAGTGAGAGAAAGAGAGAGAGAGGGGTGGGGAGGAGCAGAGGGAGAAGGACAAGCAGACTCCATGCTGAGAGTAGAGCCCAGTACAGGGCTCCATCCCATGACCTTGAGATCATGACCTAAGCCGAAATCAAGAATCAGACCCTTAACTGACTGAGCCATCCAGGCACCCCAGAACTATAATATTTCTTTTAACTGAATGTAACCTAAAATTTTTATTTCATTAACCTTGTAATTTTCAGTTCTGGCATTCTCTGTAAGTATAAATCATTCTGTTCTCTGCCTGATTTCTGTTGCTGATTTGCCATAGAATTGAGGAGGTTAAGGGTATAGGGTATTTCCTATTACTGATAGAATTTTGCTTTATCCAAAAATTAAAGAGAAATAACCCAGAAATATTACTAATTAAGAGGTTTAATTCCTCCTAAAACCCCTCAGGGAGTCGACATAAAAAAAGCTCATCTTTTTTCTGAACTTCTCTTTTGCTTAATGTAAATACAGATGGATAGGGGTGCCTGGGTGTCTCAGTCAGTTAAGCTTCTGCCTTTGACTCAGGTCATGATCCCAGGATCCTGGGCTTGAGCCCCATGCGGGGCTCCCTGCTCAGCGGGGGAGTCTGCTTCCCTTCTCCCCCAATCTCCCTTCCTGCTTGTGGACTCTCTTTCTGTCAAATAAATAAAATCTTTAAAAACATGCAGATGGATAGATACAAAAACAACTATAGATATAGATACAGATAAAAGTAGACATATGTATACATGGGTTAGCATACATAGATATATTACCTAGCTCATTCAACTGAGAGGACCTAGACACAATGATAGCCCAGTAGCAATGACCACATCAGTGCCCAGTGGACACCCAGTGCTGATATCTTGGTTTCTAAATGCCATTCCTTTGTAAAAGAAACCAGGGCATATTACACACAATTTATAAAGATGTGTTCCTATTTTTCTTTTAAAGATTTTATTTATTCGTTTGAGAGACAGAGAGAACACAAGCAGGGGGAGAGGCAGAAGGAGAAGCAGACGTCCCGCTGAGCTGGGATCTTGATGCGGGGCTCCATCCCAGGAGCCTGGGATCAGGACCTGAGCCGACGGCTGATGCTTAAACATCTGAACCACCCAGGCACCCGGAGATGTGTTCCTATTTAAAACTTCTTTCCCATTACATCTTAGAATGTTTGGCCTTTCCTACTTTTAGTTATATATCTTTCACATGATTTATTCCTTTACAATTAATTTTGAATGTTTTTGTTTGTTTTAAAGATTTATTTATTTATTTAATTTGCTTATTTATTTATTTATTTATTTATTTATTTGACACAGAGAGAGAGAGAGATCACAAGTAGGCAGAGAGGCAGGCAGAGGGAGAAGGGGAAGCAGGCTCCCCACCGAGCAGAGAGCCTAATGCGGGACCCTGAGATCATGACCTGAGCTGAAGGCAGAGGCTTTAACCCACTGAGCCACCCAAGCACCCTAATTTTGTATGTTTTTAAATGACTTTTTTACTGTTTAAAAAGTAATAAATGTTCATTGTGACAATTAATTAAAGAGAAGTATAAAGAAAATAATTAAAAATCTCAATGGTGGGATGCCTGGGTGGCTCAGTCGGTTAAGTGTTTGCCTTCAGCCCAGCTCATGATCCCAGGGACCTGGGATGGAGTGCTGCTGCATGAGGTTCCTTGCTCACCAAGGGGCCTGCTTCTCGCTCTGCCTGCTGCTCCTCCTGCTTGTGCTTGCTCGCTCGCGCTCTCTCTCTCTCTCTGACAAATGACCAAAAGAGCTGAAATCAGAACACCTGGGTAGCTCAGTCATTAAGCATCTGACTCTTGGTTTTGGCTCAGGTCATGATCTCAGGATCATGACATGGAATCCTACATGGGACTCCATGCTTAGCACAGAGTCCTTCCCTTCCCTCCCACTCTGTCCCTCCCCTGGCTCATTCTCTCTTGCTCGAAAACAAATAAAATCTTAAAAAAAAATAAGCTGAAATCTTTAACTTATTTAAAACATTCCTACAATAAATATGGTTGACCCTTGACCAATGTGGGTTTGAACTGCATGGGTCTACTTACAGGAGGATTTTCTTCATATATGGTATGATACTGTAGATGTGTTTCTCTTCCTCAGGATTTTCTTAATAACACTTTCTTTTCTCTAGCTTACTTTACTATAAGAACATAGTATAAGGGCACCTGGGTGTCTCGGTCGGTTAAGCATCTGCCTTCGGCTCAGTTCATGATTCCAGGGGCCTGAGATCGAGCCCTCCATCGGGCTCCCTGCTCAGCGGGGAGCCTCCCCACTAGTCCTCTCTCTAGCTATCGCTGTCTCTCTCTCCCAAATAAAGAAATAAAATCTTAAACTCTATACAAAAGAATATACTATACAATATATATAACATACAAAATAGTGTTAATCAGTTATGTTATCAGTAAGGCTTTCCATCAATAGGAGGCCATTTAGTTTTTGACGAATCAAAAGTTATACACAGATTTTTGACTGTGAAGGGTTGGCACCTCGAACCCCTGTGTTTTTCAAGGGTCAACTGTACATTGGTAGGTAAAAATGAGCCACTGATATTTACTAACATTTGAACATTTTTGTAGGACTTTTTCATATTCTCTATTAGTTTTCTATTGCTACATAACAAATTGCCACAAATTTAGCAGCTTAAAACAACACATTTACTATCTGACAGTTTCCATGGATCAGGGAGTCCAGGCACAACTTAACTAGGGCTCTGCTCCAGGTCTCACAAGGTGGTAGTCAAGATGTTGGACAGGCTGTGTTTTCATCTGGAGGCTTGACTGAGGGAGAATCTGCTTCCAAGCTTACTCAGAGTGTTGGCAGAATTCATTTCCTCGCAGTTGTAGGACTAAAGGCCCTATCTTCTTGTTGGTTGTCAACTAGAGGCTCCCCCATGGAGGCCACCACTAGTTCCCTGCTATGTGGTCCTCTCCATCTGCAGTTCATATGGCTGTTTGCTTCCTCAAGGTGGCAGGAGAGCCTCTTATCTCCACTCTGCTGAGCTAGAGTCACATAACATAATGAATCACAAAAGTGACATCTCATCACTTTTACTATATTCTATTAGTTAGAAGTAAGGCACTGGTCCTATCTGCATCAAGGAGAAGAAATTATACACAGGCATAGACACTAGGCAGAAGAAAATATTGGGGGTCAGGTTAGGGTCTGAGCTCTCATTTCCTCATCTAAACTGAAATAGTTCTTAAGGAAGTTTGTGAATGTTCTTCTAACAGCAAAGAGAGTTTGACATCTTCCATCTCAACCATCTTATTTTATAGACAGCGAACTGAGCTCCAAAAGAGTAAATGGTTTGCTTAAGTTCGGGAGATGAGTTGAGAGTTGTTTACTCCCAGGTCAGCACACTTTCTACACATCATAATGCTAATGAAATATTTTACAGTATTTTCATTTTACACTTAAGCAAAATAAAATACATATGTATTTATTGGTAGGCAGGGCAGAAGGTGGGTGCAGGCATTATAAAGAATGTTGCATGTACACTGTCAAGTACGGCAGTTAGTATGTTTATCTGTGTTTTCTGGGTGTGCTCAGATGCAAAAACCAGTGAGTTAAAAGGAATTATATATGTTCAGAGCAAGATCGGTACATTCCTTATTTCATTTAGCGATCACAAAGACACTATAAAGTATAAGCTATTATTCTACAGATTAAAAAAAAAACAGGCTCAGTTAAGGCAACTAAATTATTCTGAGTGCTGGCCACCATCAAGTTACAGGGACCAAATCAAGGCCAAATATATTGCTCACTTCTGGCCCATCCCAGTTCTCTATCACTAATTTCTATGATTAATTTACAATCCTGTGAAATTTTTCATAGTCTCTACAGTCCTTACCTTTTTCTTTTGGCCTGTTTAAGTCTTGCCATTCTTGGTACCTCTAGGTGGGAGGAGTTCATAATAATGGACTGTTAAATCTTCTAGCCTTTTTAAATGCCTATATTTTCCGGTTTAGTCGTGTTGCCATAAATAAGCCTAGGAAAACCTACTTCATTAATGGTTTCTGGTCCGCACGTTAAGTAACTGTGAATTTCTGTAAGTCTCAAAGTTCAAAGCACAAACGAACCACAAATAGGCTTTAAATTTTTTTGACTCCCAGTTCCTTTTCTTGATCTCATTTATTTTTGATAATCACTTCTCATTTAAGGCATAGCTAAGGAACTAAAAGGATTCAGAGAGATTTAAAGTATGAATAGTCTCATTATTGAATGTTTATAGAGTATCTCTTCTCTTTTGATAGTGTTCAGGGGAAACCCAACTTTCTGGGGGATGTAGGATTTTCTCCCCCTACGTAGTGCATTCTTCTGACATATATTTGGCATTAACTCCCCCATTTTTTTTTTTTTTTTTTTGCCGGGGCACCNTAAGGATTAAATGAAGCCCCCCCCCCCCCCCCGCCTCGCTGTGCGGAATCGTTCAAGGACACTGGAGCAGGTGCCTGGCCAGGGACCAGAATGCGCACTGCCAGGCCCATTTCCTTCTCGGAAGTCTGCGCTCGATCTCTGCCCACCTTTGGGGTCACCCAGTCTGATTGCGACCCGACCGGGAGACCCGGTCCGCCCTCGCGGTGGCGGCGCTGGGAACCGCGCCTCTGGAAGGTTCCTGAGTGGCTGACGGTGGGGGCGGCCCCGAGGCAGCTGGGGCGGAGCCGGCGGCGTCCAGCAGCAGAGCTACGCCTCCCGCCTCCCGGGGCCGCTCGGCCGCGCCCGCTGGCGGAAGCTGCGCTCTGCCGGGCCAGAGACGCTCTGGTCGAGGGTCCCCGGC
The DNA here is from genome assembly GCA_002007465.1 of Ailurus styani. NCBI lineage: Eukaryota > Metazoa > Chordata > Mammalia > Carnivora > Ailuridae > Ailurus > Ailurus styani. The sequence continues at coordinate 2,237,092 of LNAC01000185.1, forward strand.
GGTGCCGCGGCCGCCTTCGGTGGCTCGCCGGCTGACTGGCCTCCCACCTCAGGGCCATGCAGCGCTTAGCGATGGACCTGCGGATGCTCTCCAGGGAGCTCTCCCTCTACCTGGAGCACCAAGTCCGGGTCGGGTTCTTCGGCTCGGGAGTGGGCTTATCCCTGATCCTGGGCTTCAGCGTCGCTTACGCCTGCTATTACCTGAGCAGCATTGCCAAGGTGAGCCAGGGGTTGGCGCGGGCGCCGGGGCGCAGGGCCGCAGGGGGCTTTGCTGGGAGCGACCGCAGCCGACCAAGCTGCAACTGCCGCTGCAGGCGCCGTCGGCAAGGGCCATCCTGGAGGCGAGAGTGCTGCTGCTCCCAAGTTGTTGCCCTTTCCCGGGCGTCTGATGGACGCCCTTCTGAGCGCGGGCGGGAAAGAGGACTAGCTCCTGTCGCATCCCTGGGGGTCCGGCCTGGGTCCTCGGACAGCAGCCAGGACCCGGCTGACCTAGGCGCCACGGTGTCGCCCTGTCACCATTCACTAGCCTGTCAATGTTGCAGCGCTTCTGAGAATGACTCCCTTACCTCAACTCTCGAAGGGTTTGGTAAATCACTCTTCAAGTCCGTTGTGACTGTGGACTATTTGTGTCCAGCTTCTTGGAGGAGATGTAATCAGAGGGAGCGCGCGCGCGAGGGAGGAGTCGCGCATTTCTGGTTTACGGTTGGCAGAAACTTTGTTCTGGATCCTTCACTATAATACTCGCTTTCCCCACAGAAGCCCCAGTTAGTGACGGGTGGTGAGAGCTTCAGCCGCTTCCTCCAGAACCACTGTCCCGTGGTGACAGAAACGTACTACCCGACGGTCTGGTGCTGGGAGAGTCGAGGACAGACACTCCTGAGACCTTTCATCACTTCTAAGCCATCCGTGCAGTACAGGAAGTAAGTATATTTCCATTTGCAGTCATTTCTTCAAAACCACGGGGTTTTTGTTTTTGTTTTTTGTATACTCCCAGTCCTTGGTTAACTTTCGGTTAGTAAGCATACAGAAAAGAAAGGGGATTGAAAATGGAAGGTTTGTCCCCCCTCTCCCCCCACGCACAGTCCCCAACACACACACTCAGATGCAGGAAAATATTCAGGTATTAGCTTTCACCGTGCAAGTGTGTGTGTGCGTGCGTGTGTCTTGATGTAACCAGTTTATTTCTAGAGAAGTGTTCGAGGTTTACTCTTTTCCGATTTGGCATGCATCTGTCCCCAAGAACCTAGATCTTTTGATGATATGTACCAATTCACTGATGCTGGAGTGGGGATGGGGTGGAGAATGATGCCAATTAATCTGGATTTTGCATGATAAACTCCTGTAAAGGGACTTCATGTTAATAAGCAAATGGGTTCTTGATGCTAAGCTCCTTTGGGTGTTAAAGATATGGTCCAGAATTTATCAGTAACCAGGAGATTTAGATGGTGCTTAATATTAATTTCCCTGAGTCATCTAGTCTTTCTCGAGTTCCTTTTGTTGCCTGGAACTTTTACTATTTGTTTGGGAAATTTCTTTAAGTTCATACATACGGAGTGAGAAATACTTTAAAATATTTTAGAAGCAGATTTTATAATGTACTCCGTGGGGAGACTGCATTATTGAGTCAAAGGGCCAGAGCAGTGATCAGATCAGCACTTTACTTATTCACAATTCCCTGATGAATTATTTGGGTGACCTCAATCAAATAGGGGTTAAATGCTTGGTATTTTAGAGTAATGAGAAAATGATTAAGATAAATATGTGAAATACTTTGTAGTTCATTTTTGTATGCTGCCTCTTTGTGGTGTTGCTGGAAATACTTTATGGTACTAATGTCATATCATCCTTGTAATAAAAGAAAGTGATATAAGTGTGTGTGTTAGTGAATGCTGTAAAAAAAGTTTTTTTCAGATAAAAGCATGTCATATATGTATAAAATTAAGACACTAATATTAAGACATGACTTGAAACACTTAATGAGTATGTCTTTTCTTTCAGTGAACTTATTAAAACTGCAGATGGAGGACAGATTTCACTGGACTGGTTTGATAATTGTAACAGTAAATGTTATATGGATGCCACCTCCAGACCTACTATCTTATTGTTGCCTGGCCTCACTGGAACAAGCAAGGAATCATATATCCTTCATATGATCCATCTTAGTGAAGAATTGGGATACAGGTACCAGTAAAAGATTTATTCCACTTTTCATGTAATTTGTCCTAAATGAAGCACAAATCTACCTGTATGTTTGTTTCAGAAATATTTGTTATTTTTTGCATGGATTAAGCAATTCCCTAGATTATTATTTTTCTCTGCTTCCTCTTTTGCCTTTCTTTTTTCCCCCAAGAAGATGCAGAACTGAATCATCTCATAGGAAATAGCACTTAGCCTAGTACACACTCCCCAGATTTTGGATGCATGAATGAATGAAGTTGGTAAAACCTAGGAATTGACATAGGATCCAGGTCTGAGAAGCAGTAGGGCCCACTGAAAGGGGTGCTATGGAAAATAGCCATTACAAATCCCTGAGAGAGTACGTAGTGACCCTCATGTCTCATTCCATATTTGAGCCCTGAATCCACTAATCTTGTCTCATTGGCTCAGATCTCAAATGTAAAAAATATTCAGAATCAGGTTGTAGATGAGCCTTATTTTTCCAAAGGTGATCCATCCCTCTTCTGTCCACCTCAGTTTGCAGATACACATAATTAATGTCCCGTCAATGATGTCTTAGTATTCTTTAGTAATCGTTATTCAACTTAGTCACCAGGTTAAATTTCACTTTTTACAAGTAACTTAACAACTTTAAGTTTCAGGTTCAGCTCTAAAATCTTAAAGCAGAGTCATTGTGAAAAGTCCTGCTTTTTTGTGTCTGTCTTTTATAGCTGATGGTAATTATTATAATGGAACACTCTGAGTTGCATTTAGAGTTGTATCTTTTGTTAAACTTGAAAGACTCTGTGTGAAAAACTGATGTAGAGTTTATATTAACAAAAACATTTTTATATAAATGGGGAAATACCATAAGAACTAATTCAATTTTAATAAATTAACTCTGATCTTTTATAAATAAAACCTATTTTGTCCACGAAATGACAGTCTCTCAGATATTTTGATAGATGTTCCAGATTATCGTTCTTGTGAAATTTGCACTAATAGCAGAAATTCATCATTATTCCATGTTTTGCATCATCCACTTAGATGTGAGGCTTGATTCCAATTTTTTGCTAAAACTCAGTCATGCTCAAAAAGTACAAATCATAAAATCTTTTGTGCATATTTAAATTGTGGATTCTATACTTGACCTGAGCTGTCTCCCAAGACTTAGGAAGTGCTTTTAAAAACAATGTAGTTGAAACTCGACAATTAAATTTCATAAGCCCTGGGGTTGCAAGTACACAAGGCTTTTTTCCATCATTTGTAAAAGTTGCCAGATTTTATGACTATGGCTATCATTACACTGTGCTTCAAAGCTTTTGGAAGATTCTAGCTCCCCTGAGATTTAAAATCTCTTCTGTTGATTCAGAAATTCTATGGAGAATGTTTGATATAAGGAAGTTTTTGTGCTAGATACTACAAGGAGACACAAAGAGTTGTGAGAAGTTGTCCTTGCCACAAGGAGCCTGTGAGAAGAGTAGGCTGGACAGGGTCACTTTCAGCTGCTTTGAAGACCCACCTTATTTGGATTTCAGTAACTCTAACAATGAATTAGACTGGGCTTGAAAGTAGCAGAATATATGAATAAGCAATGGTCTGTAAACTTTTCAGTGGCCTTTGGGACTCTCCCCTTTTGTTTTTAACTATAAGGGATTACTGAATCTTAGTTGGAGCGGGTGTGTCAGTTAGCTTTGGCTGTATAACAAAGTATTCCAAAACTTAGTAGCTAAAAACAACAACCATCTGCTCACGATTCTGTGGGTCAGGAGTTTGGGCTGAGCAAAGCTGGGTGGTTTTCCTGGTCTTGGCTGGGAGTTTTCATGCATTTGAGGTCAGCAGCCAGGACAACTCCATGCATGGGGGCCCTCAGCAGGGATGACTCATTTCAGCTCCATGTGGCCCCTCGTCCACCGTCAGGCTCACTCCGAGTTTGTTCATTTGGTGGCAGAGGGTTCCAAGAGTGCAAAAGTTAAAGCTACAAGGTTTCTTGAGGTTCAAGCTAAGAACTCTCATAATGTTGCTTCTGCCACATTCCAGTCCAAGTAAGTTACATGGTCAACCCAGAATCAAAGAGTATGGAAATAAACTCCACCTCTTGATAGGAAGGCCTACAAAATATTTTTGCAACCTACCATAGATAGCAGGGCAGTTCTGAAGACCACTGAAGTTAAAAAAAAAAAAAAGAAAAAGGGATCTGGAACCTTGGCAGAAGGCTTGGGTTGAATCCTTTGAGATGGTGTTTGGAGCTGGGACTGGGATCAAATGTTGGAACTTCTAGTTCTGTTCTGTATGAACTTCTAGTTCTGTATGACCTTCTAGAACTTCTAGAACTTCTAGTTCTGTATGACCTTAGCAATTAATTTTTAACTTTACCAATTACAGCCTCTCACTTACTACAGACAGTTTAAATGAATTAGAATATATAAAGTGCTTGAACAAAGTGGGTCTTTAAGAATGTTTATGTCTTCCTTCCCAGACCTTCTATTCCCTGATCAGAATAGAATATTTTTTATAATTTAAAGAGCAAGTACAAGCAAACCTACCTTTTGGAAGATATAAACATCTAGTTTCCTGATAAGAATGCTTGGATTGTATTATAATATCTCTTACACAGTAGAGTTTCATAGGCAGTACAAATGCATCACTACCTTGGTGGTATATTTGTCTTTAAGCCCCAGTTACTATCTTGTGTAAAGGCTGAACATGTAGGGAGGGTCAGGTCATCATGAGATATGATTTAGACATTAGGGAGATCTTAATTCCTGGCACGTGGGTATGTGAAACATAAGGGTTTACTATTGTTGCTGTTAAAATTTTGTTTTTCCTGTACCTGAAAACTGACAAAGACACAGAACTTTTCTGTTAAGGTACACCAATTCAGCGTTAATAGTGGATGGGATAGAAACTAAGCTGAACTTCCTTTTTTTTTTTTTTTAAAGATTATTTATTTATTTATTTATTTGATGCAGAGAGAGGGATTACAAGTAGGCAGAGAGGCAGGCAGAGGAGAGGAGAGAGGAGGAAGCCGGCTCCCTGCCGAGCAGAGAGCCCGATGCGGGCCTTGATCCCAGGACCCTGGGATCATGACCTGAGCCAAAGGCAGAGGCTTTAACCCACTGAGCCACCCAGGCACCCTAAGCTGAACTTCCTTTAAGATCATTGTGAGCAACAGCTTTACCAGGAAGTCAAATTGAAATGAATGGGGAGTACATGGTCTACCTGCCTGTCCATCTTCATTGGCTGAGTGCAGTATGTACTCTTTGGTAAACTTGCCCCTGAGGGGAGAAGAGAGTTACTGAGCCAGCCAGCCCCAGTCATGCTTCCAAATTTTATCAGTCGGATAAGTCCTCCATCTCCTGGAGAATGAGTAAAGTAAGAAAGGCCAGGAGGCTAGGAATGTGGTTAGAGAGGAGCTTCCCTCATAGAAATCAGAGGACTGGAGAAAGTTACACCCATATGATTGATAAAGTAGTTAGAAATCTTATCTATTCATTCAAGCATTTTTTTTTTTAAATCTCTATTTAGTGGGGCATCTGGGTGGCTCAGTCATTAGGCGTCTGCCTTCGGCTCAGGTCATGATCCCAGCCAGGGTCCTGGGATTGAGCCCCACATCTGGCTCCCTGCTCAGCGGGAGGCCTGCTCCTCCCTCTCCCACTCCCCCTGCTTGTGTTCCGTCTCTCACTGTCTCTCCCTCTGTCAAATAAATAAATAAAATCTTCATAAATAAATAAATATATAAAATCTCTAGTTAGTAACACTTAATAGATATTAATTTATGTACCTGAGTATTATCTGCTTTCTTAAATCTTTTTCCCATTGTCTGAATTAATTTTTAGCACTATAACTAAAAAGAAGGAGGAAAAACTAACTTTGAGAACATCCAAATCATCCTCTACTTTGGCCTCTTTTATTGAGAGCCTTCATCTGCTATTTTGTTCCACCCCCAACTAGTATTAAAAAGAGTGAACCATCCAGAATTATGTAATAATAAGTCCACCGAAATCTAGGTCAGTCATTAAGTATTTTTATCAGAACCTATATTCCCAAAGAGCAGCCAGTCTAGCTGAAGTGACAAAGAGTATACAGTAGTAGGGAAGAAATGCATTAGGGAGAACCAGGACTGGTTACAAGTAATAGGAAACTCAAAATAACAGTGACTTTAAAAAGAAGTTAGACCAGGGCTCTATAGTATCAGGAAGTGTTACATCATAACCTATGGCTGCTCTGGCTCCAGCTATCACATCTGCATTCCAACATCCAAGAAGGAGAAAAAAGACTAGAGAGCGCACTATCTTTAAGGGTGTTTTCCAGCAGCTGTGCATACCACTTTTGCTTCTATCATATGGGCCTGCCCTTCGTTAGCCTCAAGGGAGGCTTGAAAGTGAAAACTTTATTTTGGGCAGCCATGTACTCAAGGGAAATTGGGAGAGTCTGTGACAGAGAAAGAAGAGGAGGATGGATCCTGGGAGATAGCTCGCAGTCTGTGACACTCAGTTGTCAGTGATACAAGTGCCAGGATTCTGGAATATCAGACACCAAGTGAGACATTTTATGGAGGGAGGGAACAGGTCAGCAATGCCAGAGGCAAGCGAAAGGGCAAGGAGAATGAGGACAGATAAAGCAAAATCGGAGAAGATTCAGCAGGGCAATGAGGAAGGAAGCCCAACTGCTGAGGGCTACGATGACCTCAGGAGACAAGAGCAGGGGTGGATCACGCATCTTGTAAGTTTGACAGAGGTAGGAGGGAAACAGGAGAGGGATTAGAAAAGAACAGAAGGAGGAATGGAGGGGTTTTTCAAGATTGAGTGTGTTTGCTTTGAGAAATTTCTTTCTTGCCACATTTTTAAAACCACTTACGGAAAGCATGGACTTTTAAATGTGGTTTGACAGAATTAAGATCATCTATCTTTTGCTGCAGAGCCCACCTACTGGTAGCAAGGATGCTGTGGTCCAGCATTTAGTATTGGAGAAAAACTGGAAGTGGGAGATGATTTAAAAGTAGTTTTCAATGTTCCTTTGCTTTCCACTTTGGAGTTTAAGCCTGTGCATTTTGGATTCAGGGCAAGTATCGCCAGTAGATTTGAAGCATTAGGTGACGCTTAGCTTTTCCTGCAGTATCAGAAGGGCACTCAGAGGTCACCTACCCACTTTTCCTGAGGGAGGAAGGAAGGGGAGGCAGTGGAACAAAAGGGCTAGTTCTGACTACTCCCCAGTCTAAAAGCAGTATCTTAGGTAAGAAGTCACTGTAAATTAACACCAGGATGTGTTTATCTAAAAGTATTTTTTAAAATCATTTTGTTGTTGTTGTTAAAACAATTTGGCTTTTAAAGTTTAAGAATGAGTTCAGTTAACTGATTATTCATGAGACTCTCTAGATATCATGATGCATACTAGAAAACACTGGGTGAAGAGCTCAGCTTATTTAATGGTATTTCTGAAAAAAAAACTTATGGTGGATACTGGCAGGCGGTCTCATTCCCTAGGGAACTAATTGTTAGACATTTCCATTATAAAATGATAGCTCAATTAACAAAGTTTCAGGAACAAAGCTTTCTATTTTATTTTATTTTTTTTAATCAGAGCTGACATACACTCAAAGGGTACTCTGTGTTCAGAGCACTTGTCTTCTTTGGAAAAAGAGACATCAGTGTTACTAGCTTAGATAGCCCAGGGCCACAGAGTGAGGTGGTGAAATGGATTGTTGAGTCCAGTCTGCTTGGATTCAAGTCCTGACTGTTACACATTTCTGTGTATCCACAGACAAATTATTCAATTGCTCTGTACCTCCATTTTCTCCTCTGTAAAGATCACTCACTATACCTCATAGGACTGCAAGGATTATGTGTGTGTATATATATATGAAGAATGTTATCCTCCGATGAACATTTTAAAAAGTATTGCCTTTGAATCTTAAAGGAGCAAATCATGTCTTTGGCATAGGGAAAAGTCACACTCTTTTGGTCTAGTTAGATAGAAGGGAGATACTTACTGCCGAGGCCCTATTACCGGGCAAGAAACCATCTCAGGAGAGCCCTAAGACAGCAGTGTGCCCTGGCCAGGCAATAAGTGGTACAGGGGGAAGGTAATGCCTTGCAAAGGTGGAGGGCCACTGGAACCTATATCCTGGAACATATACATGTTTCTGACTCCGTTTTGGTGCATAAAGTTGCCAGCAGTAAACTGTGACACTGGAATAATCCCTATTAGTTCATACTATTAATTTAGGACACTTCTGTTAAGTGGGGTTTTCTGTAAGCTAGTTCAACTAGTTCTTTAGTTGATGGGATCTACAGAAATATCAAAGAGACCCAGCTAGAATTCAAATGAATAAGATAAAATCTGAGGATATCAGAAAGCAACATATACTCATATGTTAGGGAAAATGGGAGAGCTGAGGGGGGGCAAAAAAAAGATTCTAATAAAATGTTATAAGAGATTCCTGAAAGAGAACTTAGCACTAGTTGTATAAAGTTTTCAGCTTCTTTGCGTGAGGGATAACTTTAACTCCTTTTTCCCCTTGTGGCTACTGGTATTAAAATATTATACCCAAATAAAATGAATTGCATTAATTACTAACTTGTTGATTTTTTTTTTTAATTCATAGAGCCATTCAGAACTTAAGATCGGCAAGAGAGAACCAGAATTGCCATTTTGGTTTACTATCCTTACTATAATTAAATTTAGGGCGCCTGGGTGGCTCAGTGGGTTAAAGCCTCTGCTTTCGGCTCGGGTCATGATCCCAGGGTCCTGGGATCGAGGCCCACATCGGGCTCTCTGCTCCGCAGGGAGCCTGCTTCCTCCTCTCTCTCTGCCTGCCTCTCTGCCTACTTGTAATCTCTCTCTCTCTGTCATATAAATAAATAAAATCTTTAAAAAAAAAATTTAGCTTTATATAGTACTTGCCATATGACAGGCCCCATACCAGGTGCTATACTTAGGTTGTTTTATTTAATATGTACCTAATTCCAGGAGATATATTGTTATCCTCATTTTACCAACCAAAACAAAACTACAGTGCTCATAATTTCACCAAAGTTAGACAGTTAATGTGTGACAAGTTTAAGATTGAATTGTACAACCTTGTTACAGAAAAATGTATGATTTTTTTTTTTAGGTTCTTTGAAATGTTGATCGTTCTTCAAAACTCTCCTTTACTTGGTGTCTCAGATTCTTGGCTTAGGAGAACTAGCTCCTCAAATCCCATGATTATTGTCTGTCAGAGTAATGTAGATCTGTAGCATCATAGGACTCTTCCATCAGAGAAATTCAAGACATGACAGGCAAACAAGTCATGTTTCCTACTTAGGGAATAGATTTTGTAGGGAAAGAGTTGAAACAAGAGAATGAGGTTCTTGAATTATGAATTATGTTTTACTGTTCTCCATTACTATGTGATAATAAGGAGTTGGGTGTGTAAAAAGTCGATAATATATTCTTGTTAATTATTGTGTTTGATTTTTGATGCTTTATATTGTAGAAAAAGGAACATGAGTTATATTCATCTGTTTTTAATATCTTTATGACATTAGTGAGGTTGTAAATGTTTATGTATTATCATTTTTTAAAAAAGAATATATATTATGCTATTTTGGATGTAGTGTTGTGTAAATGTAAATTAGGGTAGGATAGGTGATAGTGTTAATCAGACTTTATACCTTTACTAACTTTTTTTGTCTTATTGACAGAAGGATGTTGAAATCAACTATGATTGTGGATTTTCTGTTTCTCCATTAATTCTGTCAGTTTGTGCTTCATGTATTTGGAAGCTCTGTTATTAGTCTTATGTATATTTGTGATTTTTATTCTTCTTATGATTTAACTCTTTTACCATTATGAAATGTCTTTATCTCTGGTTGTAATGTCTATCTGATATTACTGTAGCCACTCTAGCCTTCTTATGCTTACTGTTCACATGATTTTTTTCATACTTTAACTTTCAAAGTATCTGTGTCTTTATATTTAAAGTATATTGCCTATAGATAACATATAATTGTGTCTTGCTTTTTTATCCAGTCTGACAGTTTCTTTGTTTTAATTGGATTTTTAGTCCATTTACATTTAATATAACTGTTGATATGGTGGATATAGGTTTACAATTTTCATGTTTGCTTTCTGTTTTGTTGTTGCTGTTGTTGTTGTTCCTTCATTCCCCTATCACTTCTCTTTCTCTTTTTGAGACTCTGAGTTTTTTGTCTTTTTATCAACCTTGGAGGAAATTTTGCTATTATTCATTCAAATATTTTTCTGCTCCATTCTTTCTTCTCCTCTGGGACTGCAATTACATACATATATGTTAAGTCTTTTGATAATGTACCACAAAACACTGAGGTTTTATTCTTTTTTTTTTTTTCGATCTTTAGTTCCCTTTCATCTTTATATTGAAACTGTAATTTGCAAGTCAAGTGAATTTTTTATTCAGATACTGTATTTTTCTCCCTTAGAATTTCCATTTTAATAGGTTTTATTCCTCTGCTGAGATTTCCTATTTTTTTAATTCATTACAAGCTTATTTTCCTTTATGTCCTTTAGCATAGTTATGATAGCTGCTTTAAATCCTCATCTACTAATTCTAACATGTGAACATCTCAGGGTCAGTTACATTGACTATCTTATCTTTTGAGTATGGTCATGTATTCCTGTTTCTTCATGATCTAGTAATTTTGGATTGTATTCTAGACATTTTGAATGATCCATTGTAGGGACTCTAGATTCTGTTATATTTTTCCAAAGAGAACTGATTTTTGTTTGTTTGTCTTATCAGACAGATAATTTGCCTAAACTCAAACTTCAGACTCTCTTCTCAGTGGTAGACAGCAGCTGAAATCTCTTCAGTTTTTTATCCTTAATTTGACTGCTTGGAGCCTCACATCTATATAGATGAAAACTTAGCCAGAGCTGTGGGCTCAGTTTTCACTCAAAATTTAGGACTCTCCCTCTGTGTCTCTCTCTTTTCTGAAAATTTCCTTTATTTTCTAACTGCTATAGTTATACCAAACTCTGTTTTCTGGTTTCTCAAGCCCATGAAATACCATTTCTATTTGACATTTATCCATCATTGAATAATACCAACTGGTGCCTCCCCTCAGGCAAAAAAGCTTATAAAAAGAGGAGAAGCTCACCCAATACCATTTTTTTCTTCCAGGTGTCAACTCTCATTTAGTTTCTACCTGCTTTGGTCATTCTCCTTTGCCTTTAAAATTTATCAAGACTTTTTAGATACTATTCTTTGGAAGGATTGGCCTAATAGGATCTACTCTGACATTTCTGGAAGTATAACCTCCTTGTCATCCTTTCTTAACCTGGCATTCAGAACCCTATGCCCATTTTGGTCCTAACCTATTTTTTCCATCCTTATTTCCTATCATTATACTCTATGTAGCCATGTTTCTGCTAAGATGATCTATTATCTCATCCATTAGAAAATTTTATACATTCCTGCTTTACATCTTTGCTTACATTGCTCCCTCTAACCCATATTATACCCCAAGCTTTCCTTCTTCTGAAATCTTTACCATTTTCCAAGTTTATCTCTGTATAATACCTATCTGTTTTTTCCATGAATTCTTTCCTAATCAGTTTTGCCCAATCTGATCTCATAAGGCTTTATTGTCTACACCATTCACTGGACATACACTGCCTTATATTATTACATTTATTTTAGTCACTTAACTGATAACGTCATGCATTTCTTTTCAATCTAACTAGATTATACTTTCTTTGAGGTCAAGAACCTTATATTTATATTTCATTTTTTCCCTACAAGCTCTAACTCAATCTTCAGTTCAGTAAATAGCATGTTCGTTAAATTTTTGAATGAATAAGTTATTTCAATATTAATATTTATATAAAGTGCCTAGAACATGATCTGGCACATAGCAAACAATAATTAAGGTTATCTATTGTTATTATTATTATCTGAAATCAGCATAGTAATGTATGAATGTTCCTCTTACTCCATCCTCTGATTATTGTTTCTGTTCTTAGGTTCAAAGAATTGTGGAATCTTAGAACTAGAAAATATTTAAGGTCTTCTAATAAAATCCCTTTATATTGGCAGATCATTGGGCTTAAGCAGATTCAAGACTATCTGGTCTGTCTAATGTAACAGAGGTTTTCAATCAAGGAGGCTATAGACAACCACTCCTGTTATTTAGTCCAAAATGTCCCACACAGAAATCCTGTCTTACAGTAGCTCTATTTAGCCTTCCTTAAGAAAGGCTTGCCTGCTTTCCTGGTTAACATGTTCTGTTGTGATAGGGAGTTCTTAATACCAGATTTATTCTTTATTTGGTATTTCCTTATTTATATCCCCCTGTTTTGAGAAGAACATTTAAATAGCTAAAATATATAGGAAAAATAAGTTTTGCAGAACAATTTTTCTTATATTTTATAACCTTTAAAATTGGGAGAGCTTAGAGAGTGGGATGTACAGCTTGTGAGTGGACATGTTCGTTTTGCGCATGATGAAAGAGTGATTTTTTTCTTCAAGATTTTATTTATTTATTTGACAGAGAGAGAGAGACAGTGGGAGAGGGAACACAAGCAGGCAGAGGGAGAGAGAGAAGCAGGCTTCCTGCTGAGCAGGGAGCCTGATGAAGGACTCCATCCCAGGACCCTGGGATCATGACCTGAGCCAAAGGCAGACGCTTAATGACTGAGCCACCCTTGTGCCCCCGAAAGAGTGATTTAAAAATTGATGATGTAGGGGCACCTGGTGGCTTAGTTGCTTAAGTGTTCAACTCAAGATTTTGGCTTTCGGCTCAGGCCGTGATCTCAGAGTCATGAGATCAAGCCCCACATTGAGCTCAGTGCTCTGCAGGGAGTCTACCTGGGATTCTTTCCCTCTCCTTCTCCCTTTCCCTTTGCCCCACCCCCTGCTCATGCTCCCTCTCCCAAATAAATAAATAAATCTTTTAAAAAAATAAAAAATAAAATAAAAATGTGTGCTATTGGGAAGGGCAAGACTTTTGTTCAGAAATGTGCCCAGTGTCATACCATGGACAAGGGAGGCAGCACAAGACTGGGCCAAATATCCATGGTTTATTTGGGCCAAAGACAGGTCAGGCCCCTAGATTTTCTTACACAGATGCCAATAAGAACAGAGGCATCACCTGGGGAGAGGAGACACTGATAGAATATTTGGAGAATCCTAAGAAGTACATCCCTGGAACAAAAATGATCTTCACTGGCATTAAGAAGACAAGGAAAAGAGCAGACTTGATAACTTATCTCAAAAAAGCTACTAAGGAGGGCGCCTGGGTGGCTCAGTGGGTTAAAGCCTCTGCTTTCGGCTCAGGTCATGATCTCAGCGTCCTGGGATCGAGGCCCACATCGGGCTCTCTGCTCAGCGGGGAGCCTGCTTCCTCCTCTCCCTGTCTCTCTGCCTGCCTCTCTGCCTACTTGTAATCTCTCTCTCTCTGTGTCAAATAAATAAATAAAATCTTTAAAAAAAAAAAAAAGCTACTAAGGAGTAATAGTTGGCCATTTTTGTTTTGTTGCAGAAAACAAAAATGTCTCATGACTTTTTTATGTGTACCATATTTAAACTGACCTCATACACTAGAATCCAGATCATGAATAGCTGATAGAATATTTCTTTTGGACAGTCCTGATTGACATAAGATTGGCTTATGGCTAAATGAATATGATCAGCTTTTTGAACTTTGATAGTAATTCTGGTTCGCCGAGTGCTGTCACTGTTTTCTCCTTCTAAAAACATGATTGGAGTTGATTAGTAATGTGCAGCTTTTCATAGATATGGTAAATGCCATCTCTAAACTTATAGGAAATTGGTTTTATATTTAGATTTGTATAACTGGTTATATTAATGTATTCAAATACTAAGGATATCCCTTCACTGTGTCATAGAATAGCAAGACTCAGCTATGTTTCATGTCATGTTCGTTAGCCTGTTAAAATCAAGGGCTGAAGAGGGGCATCTGGGTGGCTCAGTTGGTTAAGCGACTGCCATCGGCTCGGGTCATGATCCTAGAGTCCCTAGATAGAGTCCCTGGATCGAGTTCCTGTATTGAGTCCCTGGATGGAGTCCCGTGTTGGGCTCCCTGCTCAGCGGGGAGTCTGGTTCTTCCTCTGACCCTCCCCCTTCTCATGCTCTCTCTCTCAAATAAATAATTAAATCTTTAAAAATATATCAAGGGCTGAAGATAAGCTGGCAATGTCCACTTTATCTTTTTGGTCTTAACTATGCCAATTGATGGGGCGCCTGGGTGGCTCAGTTGGTTAAGCATCTGCCTTTGGCTCAGGTCATGATCCCAGGGTCGTGGGATTGAGCCCTGCATCAGGCTCCCTGCCCCTGCTCAGCAGGAAGCTGGCACCCTCTCCCACTACCCTTGCTAGTGTTCTTGCTCTCACTGTCTCTCTCTGTCAAATGAATTAATAAAATCTTAAAAAAAACTATACCAATTAAAATTCCCTGTATCTAAAATGTTCCCTTTTGCTTAATGAAAGGCATTTTAGTGTAGTTTATGTAAAATATTAAATAAAGAATATTTAACCCTTCTCACATTTTATAGACGATCTGTAAGGTCAGATGCTTTTAAGATTCAGTGTGACAACATAGGAGCAGACTTGGCTTGTGAATTCTTTAGTAAGTCAGACCAAGTTATAATTCAAGATTGTCTTCTGAACAGCTATTCAAAAACATAACTGTGGAATTACCATATATGTATGATTGGTAATAGTGCTTTTGCCAACTCGTTAGAAGAGTTAGAGTAGAGGAGATAAATCAGCAGCACAAATTTGTAAGTTATGTGATAAGGCTTAAAATAATTAAAAACAAAATCACAGATCAAAAAAATGGGGAGAAATTGTAATAATTATTTGGAGAGAGATGTTCTAAAGCTAACATAGGCTTATCAAATGTCTTGGTAATAGTAGTTGTTGTACAACCAGCTCTTTTAGCTTTATATGTAATATTCTCTGATGACTGTCAGGGCAGAAAAGGGGTTAGATGAAAGAAGAAGCTGGTTACTTGTCACCAACTGGAGGGAGAGAGAGACAGAATGGTAGCCATCATTCTGCCCTCCTCTGTAGCTGCTTTTCTCCATTCTTCCTTATCTCTCTGCCCAACTTCCAAAGCTAGAAGTCTATACAGTGATGACTGCTACTGACTGAACATTGTTAGGAACAAAGGCCTCCGGAGGGGTCAGTACATTTCCTCTTCTAGCAAGAGATAGCAGAGCTGTGATCTACTTTTCAAAGTTGCCTAAAGGGAAATACAAATATCCCAGGAGAAAATCCCAGAAGTACAGGCTGCTTTTTCATGAGTTTGCAGATCATCATTTTCTTTGCCTTTACTAGTTCTGTTCCCTTCTCTCAGTGGCAGTCGCATGATGACATCTTGCCTCAGAAGCCATTTTTATCCTTATTTAGTGTTTGCTCTCTAAAGGTGGTTCTTTTCTGGATGACTAGGAGCTTCAAAGTTCAAGGGCACAAGTAACTTTAGCCCCAATTCTTGTGTAACCTATGTGCTTATGCAAGTAAGTGCACGTGGCTTACTTAAATCTTATTTATGTTTAGTCTCTCTTGCCATTCTTTTTTTTTTTTTTTTAAGGATTTTAGTTTTAAGTAATCTCTACACCCAATGTGGGGCCGGAACTCACAACCCCAAGAGCAGGAGTTGCATACTCTACCAGCTGAGCCACCCAGATGCCCCTGTCTTGCCATTCTTTTTAGCAAGTAAAGATTAAGGACTGATTCTATTCCCAACTTTTCTGCATGTTTTGATGTTTAACTAGTCAATAAGATGTAATATTTCTAGCTTTTTCTCAAATCAGATTTATGATTTTTTTAACTTTTAAAGATTTTATTTGAAGGAGAGAGGGAGAGTGAGCATGAGAGAGAGAGTGAGCATCAGCTGGAGGGGAGGCAGAGGGAGAGGGAGAAGCAGACTCCTCCCCAAGCAGGGAGCCAGCCACAGGACTAGATTCCAGGACCCTGGGATTATGACCTGAGCTGAAGGCAGATGCTCAACCAACTGAGCTACTCAGATGCCTCTGATTTCTGATATTTTAAACATTTCCTTTTTCTTTTTTCAGCTGGGCCTAATAAAATTCTTTAGATGAAAGAAAGGATTCCTTTACAGAAACATATCCTGAATACCACATTGAAACCTAACCCCTCCCCCCACCATAAGAGTTAGCTGTGAATGTTGTGTAAGGCAGTCAGAACCCATGCAGTGATCACAACACCCTGAAAGAAGGGAATTAGAACCTTAAGTGGCCTTGATTGATTGGATAAGTATACAGACAAAAACAAAATGAATTTTAATCACCATGAACATAGAGTCACTCAATCAAAGAGAATCCTGTAGATGCGAGTCAGGATTTGGTTTGAGGATGGCAAAAAATACTTATCTGAGGTTCTGGTTGACTGAAAGTTAAATTAGAATTAAATAATCTAAATGCAGAATGACTTCTTAAAGCTACCACGTCACTACGATTACCATTGCTACTAATAGCTAACTTTCCTGTATACTTACCATGAGCCAACACTGCTTTAAGCTCTTTGCATATGACCATTGATCCAGGAGAGGCAAACAAGATTATAGGAAGCACAGTTTGTCTTTCTTCTCCGAGGTCACCTGAACACCAAACAGTAACATAGTGGGGGCTCTTCCTACCAGCTCAGATGCCAGGTTCCTCACAGCTCTACCTGTGGTAATGTTTTTACCTCAGGTAAAATTCTAGTCTCTGAGTCTGTCAAGTCTTGAGGGAATAATAACTATGTCTTAGAATAGGAATAGATACTTATTAATGTTACAAATAGAATAGGTAGAGGACTTTTTTTTTTCTAGTATGAGGCAAAACATTTAAATTTGATTTGTACTGGGGTACCTGCCTGGCTCAGTGGGAGGAACATGTGACTCTTGAGCTTGGGGTCCTGAGTTCGAGCCCCATGATGAATGTAGAGATTACTTAAATAAATAAAAACTAAATAAATAAATAAATAAATTTGACTTGTATTTAGAATTGTTTTAATGACATTTATTGGAGGCCTATTCAGATGCATAGGAAGAAGTTGTAAAAATTCTGCTTTTCATAGGAAAATTTAACATCACTTCAACATACAATTTTCTGATTTGAACTCACATATTGAAGTTAGAGAAATGGACATATATTTTAGTGCATTCAGATGAAATTGTAAAACATTCTCATGTCTGTGGAACAGATTTTTAAAAATCTTTTAATAACCTGAAACAATGCCACTAAGATGATTTTAATATGTATTATACTGTGAGCAAGAATCATGTGTAAAAATAACAAACATTACTTTCCTGGTTTTTAGATGTGTGGTTTTTAACAACAGAGGAGTGGCAGGGGAGAATCTCTTGGTAAGTAAATTTAAATTAATGACAACAGCTTAATTTTTAAAAGAATGATTTCTAGTTTTATAATGAAAAGCACATTCTTCTTCATTTAAAATAACTGTATATGATACAAGTTCACTGTGGAAAAATACAGAGAAGCAACAAGAAAAGGAAATTTATAAGATTCATAATTATATAGTCAGGGGACTCCCCTTAGTCTATGTATATCCAGATTATATATCATAAGCAAAATATATGTAATATATTTCTATTTTTAAAGAAGCTAAAGCTCTATTTTATAACTTTTATACATCCTGTATTTTAACATCAACAGATATTTATTTACATTATTTTTAATGCAAAACACATTTTCTTTATAAATCAACTGATAAAAAACAAATCAACCAGTATGGTGATACTTCTTTTTTCACTTAAGAAACTTACTTTTGTCATAAAATGGATTGACTGTATGTTATATGCCTATTTGCCAGCCAAAGTTTATATAGAGGAAATATTATTTAAATCTTTTTATTTACTTAGCTTTTTTTCAGCTCTAATCCCTTAAATTCTTGCTAGAGGTTCTCCCATCTTTTATAAAATCATTCTATCTGATGTTAATCCTGTGAGTTGGAGTGAGAACTCATATTCCCTGAAATTTTTTAGAAGATTTTCAACTGTTAATCCCTTACCACTCCAACAGGTCAAAGACAATTCTACCAGAATTGAAAGAAACTTTTTTTTTTTTAGGCAGTAGTAGAGAATGATATTAGGACTATAAATAATTAAGTCATGCTGGAAATAAAAAAGTATAATCATGTCACCAATGTCAGTACTTTATGAGAGCTTGGGGGAAAAAGGGCTCTTGCACTTTGCTTTACAGTGACTTGGGTCCTGGAGGGAGTCAGGATCAATTTGATTTCAAAAACTAAAGTTATAAAATGTTTATGTTCTTTCTCAAACACCTCACAATAAATAGTTTGATGTGAAGGTTCACATTTCCTTGTTTAGTCCAGCCCTTTAGAAATCTTGTGGACAAATGGCAGGTACTCTTAAAGGGAAAGATTTGAATTTGTCACTGTGACCCTGGACCCATGAAATCATTTTTGAGCAGCTTTTGTCTGCTGTGTCCCCTTCTAGGTGCTTCCAGGGTACAAAAATGGGGAGGACATGGTCTGAGGCTCTCAAGAAAATAATGTACTGCAAAGTAAAATCCATTAGGGCTCATAAAGTGAGGGACAAAAATCTGTTCACTCAGCAAAGCTGTGTTGTCTGCTTATTAAATTAGGCACTAGACAAGGCAATATGGTGAGGAGTGTACACAATATTAGATGCAACGTTCACCCTTAGGAGCTTTCACTTAAGTTGCAGGACAGAGTTCAGATACTTGAAAATATATACAATACAGTGCTAAATGTAATTGTAACTGGATATATAAATATGGTTGAGCATAAAGAGAAGGCATAACGAACTGTTTGGGGAGGTGAGAGAAGATCGCAGTGGAGGTAAGTTTCAGTTGGATCTTGAATGCTGTGGTATTGAAGCAAGAGGGGATAGAAAGGCTTTCTCAGCATAAAGTGTGAGATATGTAAGAGCATGCACTTACTGGTAGAGGGATCATGATGATGATGATTTTATCGAATATTTACTGAATCCTTAGAATATATCAGTTATGTCTTTTTGTACTTAATGTTCAACCATAGTAACAACACAATGATTTAGTTAAGCATAGCCATCATTGCCCCCATTTACCAGCTGAAGAAAGTGAGGCACAAGAAGGTTAAGAACATGCCCTAGGAAATTCGGAACCAGGATTCAGACCCATGTAGTCTGACTGTTTGCTTATGGTCTTGACCATTATGTTATACTCTCTGTCATTTAGGAAGTAACAAGGATACTTCTAGAGGGGTTGGGCCAGATTTTGAAGAGTCATGTGTAGAATCCAAGGAAAACTACTATCAAAGCATTGACATTTAACTTTTTTTTCCAGCTTTATGGGGATATAATTGACATATAAAATAATCTGATCATATCCCTGTTTTAGAGAGAGAACCATGGCAGCAGTGTGTAGAAAAGAGATGGGAAGGGCGCCTGGGTGGCTCAGTGGGTTAAAGTCTCTGCCTTCGGCTCAGGTCATGATCTCAGGGTCCTGGGATCGAGGCCTGCATTGGGCTCCCTGCTCAGTGGGGAGCCTGCTTCCTCCTCTCTCTCTGCCTGCTTCTCTGCCTACTTGTGATCTTTCTCTCTGTGTCAAATAAATAAATAAAATTTAAAAATAAATATATAAAATAAAAAATAAAGACAGAGGTAGGAGGGAGAAAGAGGAGAGAACAAAAATGAAGGGTATTGACGGGGCAGAAAGAATACTAATTGTATTGTAGGGAGCAAAGAGAGGAAAGTCTAGGTCGACATTTCTAGGTTGGTTGATTGATAATAGGCTCTGATCTTTGCTGAAATGGGAAATTTAGAATCACTGACAAGATTTTTGGTGTAAAAAAATTAGTTTTAGATTTTTCAGGTGCTTTGAGATCATCCAGGTGGAAATTTGTAATAAAGAGCCGAATATAGTAGACTGGGCCTTAGGAGAGATGAACAAGCTGCAGAAAGAAACAGGTTGTTGGTGCACAAGTGAAATCTGGAGCTCAGGAGTGGTCAAGATTGCATAGGGATGGTTTGAACAGCAAAAGGAGGAGGTCTATGGATAGAATCTTTGAACACAGCAAATGGGAAGGTGTAGAGAAAAGGAAGAACAAGAAGCTTGAAAAACCTTCTACCCTTTGCAAAGTTAATTGGAAATTTACTTTGAAAGAATGCAACAAACCCAGTAACTTCTACCCATCACATTAAACTGGTTTTTTGAAAAATCTCTAAGAACACCTCAAGTTCTTACAAAGGGATAGTATACAGGTAAACATTTTTAACTTTTTATTTTATAAAACTTCTATTTTATATTAAAGAATATAGAGTTCTAAGTGAGAGGGTGAGTAGCTTGGTCTCTGGAGTCTTATACAGAGCACTGGGTTGAATCCCGATGAACTAGTACCTCTAGCAATTATCTGTATCACAAAGGCTATTGTAATCTAATTTAAAAAAGAGTAAAGATGTAAAATGACCAAAATGTAATTACAATTATATGCTCTAAAACAACTGCTTTAAAAAAGAAATTTAAGGGAGTACATTAATTATAATTTAATATATACTTCTTGTGCCCTAATAGATCACAAAAATGAGATGCCAATATTGATTACTAGAGCTATCTTTGATATTTAGCTCCCTTGATAATCCTTCTTCTTTCTGCCCTTAGAGGTGTGAACAATTACTGTTTCAGACTAGAGGAACTCTTATGTTTATTTATACCTCACCTTGTTCCAGAAAGGATTTAATGTATCTCAGACCCAGAGTAAGTAAGACCTTCCCGAAGGCATAAAAAAGAACAAAAGATGAATCAGCAAAGATCAAACAGGAAAGGCACATTCTCTAACCGAAATTAACCCAAAAGAGCTAGCAAAGGTGAAATGGAATTTAAAGTAAGCAGTTCTCCTAGGAGTGGAAGAAATGCAAAAAAAAAAAAAAAAATTTTGCTGAAATATGTTGGTGATATACTTAGAATTCAAAGGATTACTATGATTCCTGCAAAGGAGAATAAGAAAGAAAGAAATTTTCCACTACCATATTGTCCTCATTTCCAATTATACATTGCAGAATTGAGAATTGTGGAAAAGCCAAAAGCCTTGCTCACTAGGAAAGGAGAAGCCTGCACCTTGCCCTGCCTAGGGCTGTTAGCTCTGGGAATGGAGAGTCCTAGTCTCAGTAGACCGACATTCAGATATTCCTGGAGGGTGCCCTTGGAGTCGATGGTACCTTTTCTTGCTCTCTGCAGAAGGGTTTTCAAGGATACAAATCTAGGAATCCAAGTAATCCACAAACTCCCTAGATTATTAGTTACTTTTTAAAGTATTACACTCCCAGCTTAGTTTAGAAATGATAATTTACCAAGACAAAACTGAGTTTGTTAAAAGCTATATGGCAGCCCTCTTCCTTTTTAGTTATAGGGTCATACAGACTTCTCTATCTCTAGGCACAATAGAAAAATAGCCACCTTGGAAATAGTCTGGTAATTTTCCAGAAAGTTAAAACATAGGATTACCTCCCAGCCACTTTGGAAAATAGTCTGGCACATTCTCAAAAAGTTGAACATAGAGTTACTGTATGACCCAGCAGTTCCACTCCTATGTGTCTAAACAAGAGAAATGAAAATATATGTTCATATGGTAACTTATACATGAATATTTATACCAGCATTATTCATATTAACCAAGGTAGAAAGAACTCAGAGGTCAATCAATGGACAAATGGGTGAGGAAAATGTGGTATATCCATATCACTGGATATTAGTCAGCATTAAAAAAAGAATGAGCTATACTTGCTATAACATGGATGAGCCTTGAGAATATTACACTAAGAGAAAGCCAGTCACACAAGATCACATTTTGTATGATCCCATTTATATAAAACATTAAGAATTAGCCAATCTATAGAGAGGGAAAGACAGTATGTTATTGGCAGTTGCCTCGGGCTGGGGGAGGGAGAGTGACAGCAAATGGTAGAGGGTTTCTTTTTGGGGAGATAAACATGTTCTGAAACTGTGGCTGTTGAACAACTCTGACTACACTAAAACCCATGAATTATACATTTTATTTCTTTTTAAAACAGTATTTTTTAAATTCAATTAATTAACATATAGTATATTATGAGTTTCAGAGGCAGAGGTCAGTGATTCATCAGTTGCAAATAACACCCACTGCTCATCGCATCATGTGCCCTCCTTAACGCCCATTACCCCTGCCCCTCCAGCACCCTCAGTTTGTTTCCCATGATTGAGAGTCTCCTATGGTTTTTCTCCCTCTCTGATTTCACCTTGTTTTATTTTTTCCTCTCTTCCCCTGTGGTGAATTGTACATTTTAAATAGGTGAATTGTATATGGCATGTGAATCATGTTTCATAGAGCTGTGAAAAAGAAAGCCTCCTTCGGGCACTTTCCAGTCCAGTTAGAGCTATTCAGCGGGTAAGGGAGTGCCAAAACGGGGAGCAGAAGCTGGGCGAAACTTTAAAGCAGTGCTGCTCAAAGTGTGGTTTTACAGATCAATGCCACTTCTCAAATCACCTGATACCAGCCCCTGACGTGATGAGGGATAGCAGCAGGATGTAAAACGTAAACCACCCTCAATTCCAAGCACACTGTGGAGCTGAGCTGATTTTGGGGGGCGGTGTGGGGTCATAGCAATATTCTCTTGGTGAGAGAAGCAGCGTGCTTCTTTTACCTTCTGACACCAGTGCTTATCTCATCCTGTCCTGGCCCTTGGCTCCAGAGATCCTCTCATCCTGAAAAGCTCATTTTTCAGATGAGGACGCTGGAAAAGTGGGGTGACAAGCCTGAGGTCATAAAACTAATTAGTGGTCTCAGGGCAGGAACTCAGGCTGTTTGTGGGAATGTCTTTACCTTTCAGCGCTGGCTTTAATTCAAGTCAGGCCGAAAATCTGGGGTTAGAGATCAAAGGGGTTTTCAACAAGAGGGTTCCTACCTCAACATCAGATAATGGATGGTTCACTAAGGACTCAGATCTAGAGACATGGGCTCTTGTTTCATACTGAGCTTTTCCACCTTAGCTTTGGAAGCTAATGGGATGGGAGGGAGGTAATGCTCTCCCTCCTGAGTTCCGTTTTCTGAAGTAGGCATTCAGGAGGGATTAAGGACCTACCATATGATCTGAGGGAGGAGGAAAATATAGGGCAGGGCCAGTGAGGACACAGTTCAGTTGTCGGACTCACACCTTCAGTCACTCTCTTTCCCATACTCGATACCTTCCTACTAAACACCATTGTGCCCCATCCAAGTCTGCTCTTTCCTAAATGCTCCAAAAATTACCTCTCCCTCCTTCCTCCACCCCAATCAGAACAACCCAGGAAGGCTGATCTCAGTCAGATACAGGTATGAATGTGCTGAATCCTTTAGAATTTTTCCCTAACATCGACAGGTCCAGTGCAGTAATATTGACTCTTGTAAGTGGTGGATACACAAAAGATTGTACAATTCTCTAAACAGTTTTCAAATAGGGAAAAAGAATGTTTAAATAATTAAAGAATTTCTAGGAATAGTAATACCAATGATTTAATAGCTAGCTACCTTACTGGAATGCTCAATATGGGCCAGGTGATCCTATAAGGTTTGTGATGTTTGGCAGCACTTCCCTGTGCACTGCAAGGAATTCCCAGAGCACTAGATTTCCCTCTTCCCAAGTGACTCTAGATGGTTTTATCATTCTTGTCACTGCAGCCTCCTCCTCTCTTGGCTCAGCTCGCATCCTATTTCTTTATTCTTCTGCTCTCACCCTGTTTCTCTATTCTTCTACTCTCCAAGCACTTGGTTCTCAGCCCTGGCTGCACATTAGAATCCTCTGGGAAGCTTTAAAAAAACACTGACCCCTGGACCCCATTCCCCCCCACCCCATCCAAGATCCTGATTCATTTGGTCTGGGGTGGTGTCCAAGTGTCTGTGATTTATCTTAACACTCCCTAGTGAGTCTAAAGTGCAGGAAGGGCTGAAGACTGCTATGTGGTGGCAGCCTCCCTTTGAACCCTGGCCCTGGTGAGCTACCTCTAGCCCCAGACCCTGCCAGGGCAGGGCAGAAGACTTGCTTCTTGGGCACCTGGACCAAGAGTAACACCTGTCTTCCTGGCCAATCTGCTCTAAGCCGTTCGCAAGACTGTGATCATTTATTGGGGTCAATGTGTAGCATGAATGCATATGCATGTAGCCATGTAGAAATGCGTGGGAATGGGACACCTAGGCCTTCTTGGCCTCAAAGGTGGCCAGGGTATTCCTTGGGGCCCTTTGTTTTGTAGCTAGTTATTTTAAGAAACTAGCAAAGTCCTGGGTACTTGTAGACACTTAGCCATTTTATACATCTATCAAGGACGAAATAAAATGATTAATCATTAAAGTGCCAGTTTGATTTTTTTTTAATTTATTTATTTGACAGAGAGAGAGATCACAAGTAGGCAGAGAGGCAGGCAGAGAGAGAGGAGGAAGCAGGCTCCCCGCTGAGCAGAGAGCCCAATTCGGGACTTGATCCCAGGACCCTGAGATCACGACCTGAGCCGAAGGCAGAGGCTTTAACCCACTGAGCCACCCAGGTGCCTGCCAGTTTGATTTATGTATGCCTACTGTTGTTTTCTCTGACTTCCTATTTAACGAACTCATCTTCTAAAAATAAGATCAACTTTCCTAACAATTTGGGCAAATCACTAGGTACTAGGGGGAGGGTGGGATGAAAACAAAAGAGCAGCAACAACAAAAAGATGCTGCAGAGATCAGAGAAGAAGCATGACTGGTACTGATGAAAGGATTACTTTCTGCGGACTTATGTGCACACAAGAATCAAGGAGTTCCTTTGGGCAGCATCTTATCCTATGTTTCAGTACAGACCTTTAAATACTTGAGAGAGGAAGGCTGTAAAACAATACCTTTTAAGCTCCTGATGGTTATCAGACATTACAATAAAATAAAAGTGAAATTATTATTATATTATTATTATTATTATTATTATTATTTTACTTGTAGCAAAAATTACTTTCAAACTCCACGCGTTGACCCGGAGAGTGTTAGCGAAAGACTTGCCCCTCGTGTAGCACACCACCTACACTTTTAAGTTCATCAGTCAGCAGCTGAAATTGAAATGATTTTTTAAAAAGACGTATAAATGTCTTTTTCGGTTTTCATTTTGCTGGATGGAAAACTAAAATCCTAGCTGGCCCAGTTTAGTACTGGCTGTGAGGCCACCCCAGGACTGAGAGAAGGGTTCTGGGTGATGGCTTCTATTGCAGATGAGCAAAGTCATCTCCTTCCAGAATAGCCAGGGAGAGTCAGGCTACCTGATTAACAGGGTGAATTTTAATTTGTTTCTAGACCGAGAAACAAAACAAAACAAAACCAAAAAACCCCACTTTTTAAGTGAAATTTGCATTTTAAAACATATGACCTCTAAACCAGGACAGGAAAATTCTCTTTCAGGTTAGGGAGAACTCAGTTTTTCTACTTTTTGGAAGTGGATTAAGAAGGATAGATTTTATGTAGCCCACAGATGAATATAAAATATATGTATTACTCTTTTCCCATCTATTATGTATCAATTATTAAGAATTAATTTTACTTCATTATTCTCTAAGTGATTTTTTTAAACAAACCTCCGAAAGCCATGAAACAAATTACTATTGTTTCTCTCAGATCATAGCTACAGTTGAACAATTTCAACAATCTTGGTTTGTTATTATTTTCAAATTACTCTAACTTATAAAATATTTATGCCCAAACATCTGCTGGAAGATTCTCTATGCTTAGATTTTCTTCATTTTTCCAGAATACCTTTCCCATCCTTGTCTCCCTATAAAAGGAATTTTTACCTCCCAGCCAAATGCTGCAAGTTCTCCCTTAATCCCTTTTCTCATTAGATATGGCTTACTCTACCTCTGTTCTGGAAGCATGGAAAAAGACAGGAATTACTACAATAGGATTAGTTGCTGGTTGTATTAGTAGCCCTAGCAACTGAGAATTAACTAATGTTTCGTCTAAAAAGCTGCTAGTTATAGTTTTAGACCTGAAAAAGATTTCTGCCAGCCTACAGATTCAATGTATGGCCCCCATTAGTGTCTTTGCTGTGTGTCCTGGATGAACCCCTTCTTTAGCAAGTCTCAAGTCCTGTGCAGAAAGAAGGCATGTGATGTTTCTGGTTGATATCATCAAGTAGCAAGAAGTCATGTAATATAACGACACAGTTTGCATATCAGAAGACATGCATCTCATTTTTCAGTCCTGTGTATTTCAGTTCAATTCGACAAGTATTTACTGACGGTCAGAGATAGAAGTAAGATAGTAGGAGACAGAGAGGTAATAGACAATGTGGGCCAGGAGCAAACTGGCTGGGACAATTAGGGTTAGAATTGGGAAAGTGAGTGATATCTTGGAGACCAGGGACCAAGTCTTGGCCTCTTATCTGATATTTATGCAAGGCATGATTTCAATAGGCAGAGTTGATGGTGAAAGACACTTGGCAGATGAAGTGTCTACACAGACAGCAAGGATGGTATGAGGCCAGCACACAAGACAATAGTGGCATCTCATTGACGTGACTCTGTACCTATGGAGAAATGGTAAAATTCAGAGCTGGAAAGGTTGCTTGACATATTGTGGAGGGCCTTGAACACTTGGCAGAAGAATGTGTTCTTAATTCAGCAGTGAAAAACTAATGAAGAATTTTAAGCAAAAATACTGTCATGATTAGAGCTAGAAATGTTCTTTAGGAAGATTAATCTGCCAGTGAGTGGGAGATACGATTAGGGGTGGTTATGAGCAAAGGCTGGGAGTTAACTAGTTAAGTAGCCATTGCAACATCCAAGTGAGAGGTGAAGGGGCCTGGTAGCAGAGACAGTTGGTGCCATACCCTTGTCATATCCTTACCCTTGTGACACTTACCATTCCCATGCACATCTACCTCATGGCTTTCACCTGCGAGCACTCACATCTCTTGGACTGGGGGCCTCTCTAGCCATAGGAGCCTGCTGGCCCTGTGCTCAGGGCCAACCAGGAGCACCAGCAAGGGAACATCCTCCAGGAGCAGCCTTCAACCAATGGCTGAGGGGAAGTGGTGGAACCCAGCTCTCTCGTCACTCATTTGGGATAATTTTGAGCCATATTCACATAGTGTCCCAAAGTGCCCCAAGAGGAATGGGTCCCCCATTTCCCATAGTCACGAACTGCTTAATCCCATATTCTTTAGTGACTTCCTACCCTCCCTGACTCAGTTCACCATTCCCCTACTGGTGCTTCCTGGTCTCACCTTCTAAATGAACTGCTAGCACTCACATCCTGTCTGTCTCTGGGCCCTCTTCTAAAAGAATCTAACATACCAGGCCTTTACTAGAGTGGAATTAAGGGGTTGACAGTGTTTCCTGCAGAAGACACTGAGGAGGAAGAGGCTGAAGGACTTGGCAGTTTATTGGCTGTGAGATTAAGGGAGACAGTGAAGGCAATGTTACCTACAGTATTAATTAGGAAAATATAGGTGCCATTTATTTTTTTTAAGAAAAGGGAATTTAGGAGAAGCATAATAGTGTTCATAAAGAGAAGAGTTTACCTCGAGGCATTTTAAGTTTGAATTACAGACAGAACACTTTAGTGAAGCCGCCTGCTAGAACTTGGAAATTTGGATTTGGAGCTCAAGATCAGGTGAGAGGGTAGAGAGTTGGTTTGGTCATTGCCTAGCAGTGGTTTGATGAAGCCAGTAAGGTAGATAAGACCCTCAGGAATCAAGTATTGACCAGAAAGGCAGATGCAGGCCTAGGACCAGACTTTTGGGAATGAGTATTCACACTGGGGTGGTCGGAAGAATGACAGGAACCAAACAGTATGTGGAAAGCCAGCAGCAGGTGGAGAATGGGATAGTGCCATCTCAGAAGCCAGGGGAGCGGTTGCCAGGAGGCGGGATCATGCCAAAAGTCTCTAGATTGACTGAGTTTCAGAGTTCTGGCAACTTCGATCCATGCCAGTAGTATCAGTTTTTATCTTAATGTCATCCATCTGGAGAAAAACATTTACAGAAAAATCAGTTTCTGTATCTGAGGATACCAGATGCTGATTTATTAACGAAATCCCTTTTGGTATCCCCGTGCTTTACAATGTGTCATTTACTGATTACAAACCTGTGATCCAGGCTCTGCTACTTTGTGACCTTCGGCAAATTACTCAACCTTGCTAAGCCTCGATTTCCTCATGTGTAAATAAGAAACCAGGTTCTTCCTGGCACTAAGATTCTCTGATCTTCATACTTTTCCACAGACCATTTTTCTCATACCCTGACCTCTGCGTGTATATTCGTGTGTACCCATGTGTGTGCGTGCGTTCACTTCAAGCCTGCATGACAAGAGTACATGTTGGTGACTGTCACAATTCAGAAATGTTAAAGCTATGCCACGTGAATAGACTCACATGTAATAAAAATACCATGTAAGGATATCTTCACCTGAATTCTTGTGACAAATTGTGCAGTCACTATGAATGAGCCTGGTAATAGATACTATTCCATTTCGATTTTACATTGAATTTGTGCCCCTCAAATGCATTTAATCACAAAGGATTTTTTTTAAAGGATCTCAGCTCAGTCTCATATTAGCTTGTAAGGTGTGCCAGGAGTCTTTTAACTTCTCTAAATTCAGTTTCCTGTATAAAATAGATATAATAATGGGATCTCCCTTAGGGTTTTGTAGACACAAACTTATTATTTAGTAACTTAGCCGCTGTAAATCTTACCAGGTTAACTTTTGTCTTTTGGAGAGTTTCATATTTGCAGACCTCAAAAAGATGATAGTAGGCAATGGGCAGTGTTTTAGGCTTGAGTTTCATTGGAAGGACCTTTAAAAATTGTGGTTGTCTCGGGCTTCTCATTAGCAATTAACTGGTGGGTGAACATAACCTTACTATGGCGATCATGATTTATTGGAATAGTAAAGTCAAGATGGTCCAGGTCACTGTTTTTGTTAGAGCAGTGTTAACCAGATTCCTCTCCATGTTACTCGGTTTCTGGTTATTTTGTCTCACCTATGCACACTTGCACATATTCATGTACACACTCTGACGTTTATTCTATAGAGAGGATTGCCCCCTCCTCCCACAGCTCAAACAAAGCATTTGTGATGCTTTCCTGCTAGAAACAGAGCCCTTATTGATGAGGTTCACATGAAAACCATTTGTTTTAATGCATTATGTATTGAGGCATAATCAGCTTTACATATTTTAATATATTAAGTGTCTGTTGCAGTGCAGTGCAGCTGGGGCTTTGTGGGTATATTATTGTAAAAGAACATATGTAATTAGTAAATGCAACTGGAAATTGCCTCATCTAGAGGGAAGGCAGTGCCAGAAAACCACACTCCCCCATTGGTGGACAGCATCCAGGATAAAACAGTTCCCCAGTTAGAAACCAGCCACAATTTAAAAATTTTGTGGCATTATTGTAAAGTCTCTTTTGTTTGCTTGCTTGCTTATTTTTTTAAATAAAGAATTACTTCGGCTTTGTCAGGCATAAGTTTTTTTCCAAAAAAAAAAAAAAGTAATTCTTCCCTTTTTCTCCCTCAATTGAATCTGTTCTTGTTAGGCTGGAGACACATTTGAATATGTCACTGTGTATTCTATTTAATTTAAGGTATTTGCGTTGGTCTTGCCCTACTTCTATCAAGCCTTCCTTGCAAGACCAAAGTCTTTCGGTTAGTGCCAGTGCAGATAGTATTGACTTTAAATAGCATATATTGCAAGATATGAATATGATAGATTATTATTACTCATTGTACGTGCAAATAAGGGTTATTTTCTCATATTTATGTCTTCTTGCTTTTTTACATTTCTGTATTTTACAAATCATGAACCCCATGATTTTAAATGTTGTGCTTTACCTGTCTCTGCTTACAGACACCAAGGACTTACTGTTGTGCTAACACTGAAGACCTGGAGACAGTTATTCACCACGTGCACAGTCTGTACCCTTCTGCTCCTTTCCTGGCAGCAGGGGTTTCGATGGGAGGGTAAGATTTTTTCTTTTCTAAAATGTCTGAGAGAGAAGTGACCTTCCTGACTGCTTCTTTCAGGAGACGATAAGCTACAAAGACATTTAAAAATTAAGGTTCGATTATTTTTATCTGATTTTACCACATGTGGTTGAATGAAGGAAGAAATTATCCAGGCGAATGTTAATATTTTCCTTGGCAGCTATAGCTTTATGGTGAAAAGGATACAAGCATCTCCTCGGGATACTCAGGGTTTTGTGAGCCTGAAAGCTTGTTGGAACCCTATGACATTGATTTCCTTCACTCAGCAGCTGCCATGCTGACCTTCAGAGCCCCTGATGTACCCCCAGCTGTCTCTGTGTGTCCTCCAGCACCACACAGGAAGCTAACCTTGGAGGCTGACTTTCATCACTCCAGTCATAGAAATAATCACTTCTTGCTCTCTCCAGCTGAAGGGACCTTCAAAATGTTTTTCTCCAGGTGGTGGTGTTTTTGTTTGTTTTGTTTTGCTGCTGGGCAAATGGACCGACGCTGGAATGCTCTCCTAGAAACTCTGAGGTTTATTGTTAACCCCTACACCAGCTGCTATTTTAAGCATCTGAATATTATTAAAATTTGTGCTTCTTGCCATTACATTGGGGCTTAATTGGAACATTTATGCCATATTTATTCATTTCTACTAATAATTGTTTGTATTTTTTATTCCAGTGATTATGAACTTAATAAAATCCAAAATTTTAATTATCCAGAATTTCACCATGCTTAGATTCCTTAAACACTTGTCCAAAACTACTTTTTAAAATCAGCAAACACATGAGGTAGAAAATGGTATTTTTTCTTAATTTTGTAATTGATTTATTCGCCATTTCAATTTTCAGAAAATCTTAGGAGCATATTTACTTGAAAATGAACAGGTTTTACAAATGATAGATTCTGAAAAATCGTCTTTAACCAGCTTTTTAGATTCTGATGAACATAAAACTAGAAAGAAAAGAATACATTTCTTACATTAGCATGGAAGGTCTGACTTGACCTACTAAAGGAAGAAATCTGAATCAGTGCAGAAAACCCAGGCAGAATCTCTGAATTGTGCTCAAGGTATTTCTCTTTCCTTTGCCCCATAATGTGAACTGTAGAGGACAGGGTGCAGGCTGAACTTTTTCCCTTCATCATATAAATTCTTGACTTTTTAAAGGCCAGACCTTACATAAACAGGACCAGATAATCTATTCAGAAGCTCCTGGGAAATGCCTATTCATGTCCCTTTGAAGCCTCAGTGCCTGAAGGCAGAACTTGACCATTAGCCTTAGCAGTTGGTTGAATATTAATGTCTTGTAAATTGTTTGAAGGAAGAACCCTTTCTAGTTGCCTAGCACTGTGACACGTTCCCAAGTGGACTTACCACTTGGGGATGTGTTTATAGCTTGATACATTTTTTTTTCTTTTGGAAATGCAACAGACAAAAACATGGTCTGTCGAAGATCCTAATGTCCAATGCCCCTGGAGGCTGGGGTGATCCCCAAGTCTGTGATGCCTGGGACAGCACTGGGAATTTAAGCTAGTACTGAGTCTAGCCAAGGAATCCACACCATGCTATA
Source organism: Ailurus styani (assembly GCA_002007465.1). NCBI lineage: Eukaryota > Metazoa > Chordata > Mammalia > Carnivora > Ailuridae > Ailurus > Ailurus styani. The sequence goes on from LNAC01000185.1 coordinate 2,268,787, forward strand.
CCTAGTCAGGTTTCAGTCTCCCAATGAGTTAGTAAACAAACTCTAAAGAATGTATAGAAAATTCTATGTATATATGTAAAAGAGAAGTGTGTAATGAGCCCCATATATACTAACCACCTGGCTTCAATAATAATCAACCCTCTTCACACAGCTTCAATAATCATCAACTCGGGGATAATCTTATTTATCAGTATCACCCTCCATTCCTCCCCAACTCTATCTTAAATAAATCTCATATCATTTATACATATTTTAGTAGGTATCTCTAAAAGGTAGTCGCTCTTTAAAACACATCCACACAGAGTACCATTATCACACCTGAACAAAACTAACAGTAATTCCTAAAAATCATCAAATATTTTTTCAGTGTCACATTTCCCAAGTTGATGGTTGGTTAGTTGGTTGGTTTTACAGTGTGTTTGAGTCAGGAACCAGATAAGGTCCATACCTTGGGATTGATATGCCTTTTAAGTCTCTTAACTAATGGATTCTTTTTCTGTCTCTTTGTGTCTTTTGGTTAAAAAAAAATGGAGTCCTTTTTCTGTCAAAATAAAACATCCTTTTTTGGAGTAACATCTTGATATTATTTTTCTCCTAATAATAGTCAGGAAGTACCCACCCCCCCCACCCCCCACCCCACACACTTGGTCGTGGATACTACTGGTCCTTCCTACTCCTGAGGTCTTCCCTTCCAACCCTTCTAATTTGCCCATTATAACAATTTTCCAGCACTCTCTGACTTCCAGCCAAAGAAGAGGACCACCAAAACTAGGACTCTAGAATGAACGCTTTGCAGGAGAGTAAGCATCGTTCTTGAAATGACTTCGTGAACTACAGTACTGTATTCCAAGAGTACAATCATTATTAAGAGTCATTTGCAGAAACAAAATTTCCACTTTTCATCTTAAACCTCATCACATTCACTCTGCAAGCCACTTGGGTTGGGAAAGAGAAGGAAACAGAATTTTTACCCATTTCTCCTATTTCAGATCATTGGCAATTGGAGAAATAAAGAATAGCAAATATAATGAGAAAGAGAATTTAGACTATCATCATTTCTCTTGGTTGGTAATGTTAAACTTAGATTTCTGACATTGGTATTAGATTAAACCCCATTCTTGTTCCTCTTACCAAAATAGAACTAGATTAAAATCAGGAAAATTGAAAGAACCAAAAGAAAGGGGGAAAATGTGTGATAATTAAAGACAAAAAACTGAAAAGAATAGGAAGAGAAGACAAGTGACTTTGAGGGCAAGGAGTTCTGCCACAACTCAGAGCGTCTAACTCCATGCTATGGAGCCCTTTAGAGACTTATTTTAGGGAGCAAGGGCTCAGAGGCAACCAGGATGCCCACTCAGACTGATTACTCACAATCTCCAGGCTTTTTTTTTTTTTTTAAGAACAATCTCCAGGCTTAAACCCAGATGTCTATAATAATTTTGAAAGCTCCCCAGGTGATTCCATTGTGCAACCATGTCTGAAAACCACTCTTTTCATGCTCTCTCATCTATGTCAAGGGTTGGCATAACACAGCCTCCAGGCCAAATCTGGCAATCTATCTGTTTTTGTCCATGAGCCAAGAATGGTTCTCATATTTTTAAATGGTTGCAAAAGGGGTGCTTGGGTGGCTCAGTTAAGCATCCAACTCCTGATTTTTGCTCAGGGTTATGAAATCAAGCCCCATGTCAGCTCTTGGAAGGAAGGAAGGAAGGAAGGAAGGAAGGAAGGAAGGAAGGAAGGAAGGAAGGAAGGGAGGGAGGGAGGGAGGGAGGAAGGGAGGGAGGGAGAGGGAGGGAAGAGAGGAGAGGGGAGGGAAGGGAAAGGGAAAGGAGGGAGGGAGAGAATGAGAGAGAGAGGGAAGGAAGGAAGGAAGGAAAGAAAGAAAAAGAAGCAAAGAAAGAAAGAAAAAGAAAAGGGAGAGAGGGAGGGAGAGAGAAATAAAAAGAAAGGAAGGAAGAAATAAAAGGAAGGAAGGAAGGAAAAGAAAGAAGAGAAAGGAAGGCAAGGAAGGGAGGGAGGGAGGGAAAAAAACCCACTACTATAGGGGCTTTCTCCTATATTTTACTTCATAAAAGGATATACCTGTAAGTAATAACTGTATGCCTTGTCCATTCACAATATAGTCTACTGCAAGATAAATAAGTATATGAATGAAAGGAAAGAATCAAGATACTTGCACGCTTTTCCAAGATAAAGGCCTTAAACATGGGTTTATGTTTTTCTTCTCCACAGTTAAGGTAAAGTCCATAGTTAGAAATGAGATGTCTTGGAGCACCTGGGTGGCTCAGTAGGTTGAGCATCTTTCTTTGGCTAGGTCCTGAGATCCAGCCCTGCATCAGGCTCCCTGCTCAGTGGGGATCCTGCTTCTCCCTCTCCCACTCCCCCTCTGCTTGTGCTTTCTCTATCTCAGTTAAATAAATAAAATTTTTTAAAAAAGAAAGAAATGGGATGTCGGAGATAACAAATTCATCATTAAGTTTTCCTGTTTCTCCCCATTTTAGAATGCTCCTTTTGAATTACCTGGGCAAAATTGGGCCAAAAACTCCTTTGAAGGCAGCTGCAACTTTTTCAGTTGGTTGGAATACTTTTGCTTGCTCTGAGTCATTGGAGAAACCACTCAACTGGTTACTTTTCAATTACTACTTGACAACTTGCCTCCAGTCTTCAGTTAATAAGTGAGTCATCTTTAAAACCGATATCTCGGAACTTTGGGGATTACATTTCTCAACAGAAAAAAAAGTTGTAAAGTATAACACTGCTAATATTTGTAATTTATGTTTACATTATATGCATTTGTGACTGTACCCAAATATTCTTTGTTATAAAGATATACAAAAATAAGAAGATTTTATGCATAAGCGAAAAATGTAGCTAAAAGTTGAAATGTTTTCTTCCTGGATCTCAGTAGTACAGCCACTAGGGGATAAAGATTACTGTTCTGTCACTGTTCTGAATTATTCCAAAAGATTAAAAATTTTAGCATTGACTGTATTGACTAACACAAGGGCTATTTCCCTAGATTTTTTTACCTATTGGTAATCTGTTAGTACCTAATTCTTTTCTAGGTAGTAAGCAATGTATTAAGTGTTTTTAGTGCAGAATAATAGTTTCTTAAGCATATGCTTACACACATAGTATGTTTTAGAAGCTAGGAGAATGCACTTCACTTGGATATTCTCAGCCCCCACAGTTCTTAACGTTACTAGAATACTGTGTTTGCATTAGTTTTTTCTGGAATTGCTTGTATATCTTCTACCGTTTAAATTGGTGTGATACCAAAGAACAGAGGTGTTTCTATTTCTATTTTGATGACTATCAGCATCTGTTTTGGGGTGAATTGATCAATGTAATAAAAATGCTAAATGAAAAGTCCAGTTAATTTGTACAGGACTTATGGAAAACCATAGATACCCCAAAAGTTGATGTTAAACATTGGATTAAACTTAGCCTACTTATTAAATTGCGGATGTTGATTATAAAATATTGCTTAAAATACTAAGATCACTAATTACTTGTTGTCACTAAAATGGAGGACGGTAGCAAGAAAAGAGAAGAGAATGATTTGGGAATTAAAGTATTGGTTATAGGGCGCCTGGGTGGCTCAGTGGGTTAAAGCCTCTGCTTTCGGCTCAGGTCATGATCTCAGGGTCCTGGGATCGAGGCCCGCATTGGGCTTTCTGCTCAGCAAGGAGCCTGCTTCCTCCTCTCTCTCTCTGCCTGCCTCTCTGCCTACTTGTAATCTCTCTCTGTCAAATAAATAAATAAATAAGTATTGGTTATATAAGAAAAATGACCCCCATTTAGGGGTGTCTGGCTGGCTTAGTCAGTAGAGCATCTGACTCCTGACCTCAGGGTCGTGAGTTCAAGCCCCACGTTGAATGTAGAGCTTACTTAAAAATAAAGAAATAAAATATTTAAAAAGAAAGAAAAGTAACCACCATTTAAAATGTAAGTATATAAAATATAAATTTTAATTTTCAACATAGCAATTTAAAAATAATGTCTTCAAGTGGTTTATCCAATTGAAACGTTTCTGGCTTAAATAAGGCCTTTTCAGCCAAATTGGTTTAATAGTAGCAGACTGTAGGTGCATCTTGTTATGAAACAAAACTTATGTTTATTATTACAAAATTAGTTCAGTGTCCTTCGATTAAGAAAAAAGTACTTTTAGGGTGCCTGGGTGGTTCTGTCGGTTAGCATTAAGACTCCTGATTTTGACTCAGGTCAGGATCCCAGGGATGTGAGACTGAGCTCTGTATTGGGCTCCACACTGGGTGTGGAGCCTGCTTAAGATTCTTTCCCTCTTTCTCTGCCCCTCCACCTCACTCTGTCTCTAAAAAAAATAGGAATACCTTTAAAAATGTCTTCAGGATAAATATCAATGTACTTCTGCTGAGTCTGATTAAGTAAATATTTATTGAGTACCCACTTTGTGCCCTGTGTTAGACTGTTTGGTTATTTATTATTATGTACTTTAGGTATGATGGAGATAGCAATAACCTTAATTTTTTTTACCTTAATTTTTTACCTTTGAAATCATTTTGTGGCAGGCACCGGCATATGTTTGTGAAACAAATCGACATGGATCATGTCATGAAGGTAAGAGAGAAACTTTATGTAATATTTTGATTTCCTCTTCAGATTCCAAGAAGAGAGATAATCTGTTTTTATGTTTCAGGCTAAATCCATCAGAGAATTTGATAAGCGATTCACTTCTGTCATGTTTGGATACCAAACAATTGACGATTATTATACTGATGCCAGCCCAAATCATAGACTGAAATCAGTGGGAATTCCAGTATTGTGTCTGAATTCTGTGGATGATGTTTTCTCACCAAGTCATGGTAAAATTCACATTTATTTCTACACATTTTGACAGAATTGGCTGTTTTAAAATCCTGGGGTTTTTTTTTTTAAAGAAAATATAATAATGAGAAATTAAATGTCATATAAAATGTTTTCCACTGCAATAGAAAAAAATAGCTAAATACTCATAATTTAGTATCTAAATGTGTGAGTCACTTTATTATTTTTTTTTAAAGATTTTATTTATTTTGACAGAGAGAGAGATCACAAGTAGGCAGAGAGGCAGGCAGAGAGAGAGGAGGAAACAGGCTCTCCGCCGAGCAGAGAGCCCGATGTGGGCCTCGATCCCAGGACCCTGAGATCATGACCTGAGCAGAAAGCAGAGGCTTTAACCCACTGAGCCACCCAGGCGCCCTGTGAGTCACTTTAAATGCTTTCACAGACCCTTATCTAGTTCATTATGAGAATTTTCGAGTGAATTATGACAATATTTTGCTTGTTCTAATTTTTTATAATCTTTCTTCTTATCAAATACACTGTTCTTTGGACAGATTATGTTACAATATCTTTGCCTCACAAGTTCATTGTTATCACTTGCCTTTTCTTCCTCAGATTCTTAAGCAAAAGGCTTTGGAATTTTTCTCCCTTTTTAACTGGGGGAGAAAACTTGAGATTTTATAGACATGATGTCCTTGAAAATCTCAATGACTGTAACACATTCTGTCACATTTGGAGGGAAACAGTCTTTGCTTTTTCCTGGATACTGTATAAAAGAAAATTATGCCCAAATTAACTTCCTTGCTCTCTTAATTTAAGAAATAGGGAATTTGGTAGCAAAGATATATACGCATGTGTTCATACATTGAAGCAATATAAGATGATCAGAAGTCATCATAAGGACCAGCAGACTTGACCTCTAATTCTTTTTCTTTTTTTTTAATTAACATATAATTTATTATTTGTTTCAGGGGTACAGGCCTGTGATTCATCAGTCTTACACAATTCACAGCACTCCCCACAGCACATATTCTAATTCTTTTTCTAATGAAACTTCACAAAACCCTTTTTTTTTTTTTAAGATTTTACTTATTTTTTTGAGAGAGAGAACGCACAAGCAGGGGTAGCTGCAGAGGAAGAGGGAGAAGCAGGCTCCCCGCTGAGCAGGGAGCCAGACCCCAGCCCAGCCCAACCTGGGCTTGATCCTGAACTGAAGGCAGACACTCAGCCTCACCCAACTGAGTGACCCAGGCTCCCCAAAAAAGCTTTTTATACATTTTTTTCTCATTTCCCCCCTAATACTTCAAAAACATTTTCCCCCAGGTACTTCATTAAAAAAAAATTAATCTGACTATAAATACAACATATATGTATTGTCAGCATTTCAGAAAATATCCAAAGTACATAAAAATAAAAATCACCTATCATTTAATTGTGTAATTTATGATTAATCACAAATAACTTTAGATGGCTGGAACTTTTTGGCCTTTCACCACAAATCAAGAAATGAAACTGTGAACTTAAGTTTTAGTCGAATTATGTGGTGGTTATTTAGCCTACTTTCATTGAATTAAGAAAGTGTAGTACTTCTCCTTTCTTAATATTTCACAGACCCTTCTTTTACCAACCAAAATTTCCCAGCATGTTAACCTGCCCCACTTGGTTGAAATTTAAATTCATTATTCCCTATTCTTTCCCAAGCCCTTAAAATAGTCTTGCCACATTGAAATAGTAGACAATTGTCTGCATTCTGAGAGCATAGGCGGCCAGCATCTTTCACGTGACTCAACGGGGAACAGCCTTTGTTCTTCCGATAGGACTGTAACTATCAGTGTTAGAAATTCCTGAGTGTATCCAGAGTGTGAAATTGGGACTCATAATAATTCCATCAGAGGCAAACGAAGCATTCTAAATCAAAGCCTTTAATGTAAGGTGAAAAAGGAAAAGCAAAAATAATAGGTCATTTCACCTTACCCTGCCCTTGAGCTCACACACCTTATTCCAAGACAGGAGATACTCTTCTTTAGATGGGCCTGGCCAAGGATATGAGTTTAGGACCCCTTTGGGCAAAGGCTTGGCTTGCTGAGCCTTGATTTAGGATCTTGACGTTTATTCTTCAGAGTGCATTGTGTGAAGGGGTCAAACTGAGCGCATCATCTGAATGAGCAGTTTGGACACGGCAGCAGTTTCATCTTGTAAGGGTCTCAGTTCTAGAGTGTGTCAGCTTCCTTTCTTTCATTAGAAGGGCACGGGGTAGGGAGGCCTTACCCTTAATTAGCTCATTTACCCTTAAGACTCTTTCCAAGATATGGAGGTCTAAATACTACAACAACCACATTACCTTAATTAAGGAGATAAGATTTAGCAGTATCTGAAATTAAAACAATTCTCATGCCAGGTTGTGATTCATTATAGATCTTAAATCAAAACATTTTCATTGTAAACTCTAAGCATGGGAGAAAAAATAAAAATAAAACAACTTCAATTCACATCTTTTAGAGTGAAGTTTTTACTCAGGATAGGTTTTGTTGAGTGTAGGAAGAGATTGTCATTACTACAGAGTTATTTAAATATAGCACCTATATTTTCAAAATAAAATTTTTCTTTCTCCTGACTACAAATAGAAAGTCAGACAATGAAGGGGCACCTGGGTGGTTCAGCTGGTTAAGCGGCTGCCTTTGGCTCAGGTCATGATCCCAGGGTCCTGGGACAAAGCCTCATGTCGGGCTCCCTGCTCAGCGGGGACCCTGCTTCTCCCTTTCCCTCTGACACTCCCCCTGCTTGTGTTCTCTCTCTCTCTCTCTCTCTCTCTCTCTGTCAAATAAATAAATGAAAACCTTTAAAAAAAAAAATCAGATCACAGGGCGCCTGGGTGGCTCAGTTGGTTAAAGCCTCTGCCTTCAGCTCAGGTCATGATCTCAGGGTCCTGGGATCGAGGCCCGCGTCGGGCTCCCTGCTCAGCGGGGAGCCTGCTTCCTCCTGCCTCTCTGCCTACTTGTGATCTCTCTCTCTCTCTCTCTCTCTCTCTCTCTGTCAAATAAATAAATAAAATCTTTAAAAAAAAATTCAGATCACAAATTCAAAAAAAGAAAGAAAGAAAGAAAGAAAGAAAGAAAGAAAGAAAGAAAGAAAGAAAGAAAGACAAGGAAGAAAAGAAAAAATAATCACCAGTGTTTAAGCACCCAAAGAGAAACACTGTTGCCACTTGGGAGTATTTCATTCCACTCTTCTTTGCTATCTATATATGTTTTTACTATATAAATTATTATGTAATTTTGAGTCCTTAATATGGCCAACAAATGGCCCCTCAGGTATCTAACGTCATGTAAAATTAACCAAAGTCATACATAATGAATTTATAATTCTCACAAAGGTGATAAGATTAGTTGTTGTTGTTTTCCTGGTGTAATACCTAAGTGGGGATCTTAGAGCATAATGTAAGTATTCACAATTCCTTGAATTACCTTTATTTTCTCAAAACAAGACTGGGCCTTTTTATACTTTTATGTTATGAGTAAACACGTGGATTGAGTCTTCCAAAACTGGTGGTTCAGTACATAACTGTAAACATGACCTGTTATAAGAATGTAAATGGTTGATATAAATTAGTCAGACTTATTCCATTAGCCATACTCATTACAAATATTTATTTATGTAATGGTGTTTCAGCTTATAATGATTAGAAATGATAAGAGCATGCACTTTTCCTAACAGAACCTGATAATAATTATGTATTTTTCTTTCTCCTTTCCTTCTATTACTTCCCCTCTTCCCTCATCTTTTTTTCCCCCCAAGCTATTCCAATTGAAACTGCCAAGCAAAACCCTAATGTTGCTTTGGTTCTTACTTCTTATGGAGGCCATATTGGTTTTCTGGAAGGAATCTGGCCAAGGCAGTCCACTTACATGGATCGAGTCTTCAAGCAGTTTGTGCAGGCCATGGTTGAGCATGGACATGAACTCTCAAGCATGTAGCTCTTTAGGTGAATTTGGTCTGAACCACCATATAAAGGCAACTCAGCTTAGTGCACAAATCTTAACTACTGTATATAAAGCAGATAAGCCAGCAGGTGGTGAAGAGGTCCAGAATGACATGCAAAAACTACTTTTTTTGGGAAACAAAACAACTTTGTAGCAAGAAATGAAATATAGATTTAGATTATAACTTATGTAGATTTTATTTTTATTACGCCTTACCAAGTATGACCTTAACTAAAGTAGTCAAACATGGAATTGCACTTAAGCAAAACTATTGTGTAAAAAAGATTTTAATTCCTCAGGGTTTTAATTTAGGCTGGTATTTTTTTAGATTACTCACTTTAGGTAACTTAATGGTACTTTAATAACTTAAGAGATTTTGGTTATTTGAATGTAAGTTATAAGTTGGCACATTCCCAAGGATATTTATACCTAATGATGATAATGTGAAAACTGAAATAAGATAAAATACTATACGCTAAATCTTTTATGTATTCTAACTTTAAAAGGCAAATGTAACAATGTTAGACTGACATCTATACATGCTCTTTTACTCTGATAATAATAAATTGAGGCTGATTTATGTTTTATAACAATTATAGTTTTCATGTTTATTTTTAAAATAGTATATGTGCATACATATATGTCAATATATTAAAATAAATTCTATCATTTTAAATTGTTTCTTTGTGAGTCTTTATCTATAAAAAAGTAATCCCTAGGAAATTAATTTATGCTAATTTCATGAATACATTAGTAAGAGATATTAAAATGTTTTATTTCACTGTTTCCAGAAAATAGGGTTCACATCATTTGTATTAATTAAGCATACTTTCAGCTTCAGGAGACCTGTCTAAGAGTGACTTGGGAATTATGATATTTAATTATTTTCCATAATAAAAAACCTCTAGGCAGGTCAGGATGGGTGTCAGGGTTTCCACTGTCATCAAAGACTCAGGCTTTTTCTGTTTCCACTCCACTTAGCAGGGCAGCTAGTTATCTCCTAGACACAGGATGTCTGCAGCTGCTCAAACATGTTTGTGTTCAGAGAAGAAGGGGGAACGAGTAGGGCCAGACATAGCTAGTATAAGACTTGCACTTATATACCCATTGGCTGGAACTGTGTCACATGGCCACCATGTTTGAGAAGGAGGCTGAGAAATCAAGCAGGTCAACTTTTCCAATTGTATTGTAGGCAAGCAAGGGGGTGGGGATTTGTGATGGTTGTTGAGCTAGCCAGCCCAGAGTGGTAGCTTCCAATACCATTCAACCTCTTACCCCTCCCCCCCCTTTTTTTTTACTATTTCCACCTGCTTATAAAACATGTACATTTTTGCCCATGTATCACATTAAGAGAACCATGTACAAACAAGCATATTAACACAAAATTATTTACTAAAAATGCCACTTTTTGGAGAGTTCCTTATAATGTAGGCTCCCTTATAACTGTGTCTAGGACAATAGCACCAATAACATCAGATAACATTCTTCGTCTGTACAGCATATATTCTGATTCAATAGTAATAATTACTTTTAGTCTGTATAGTTCATGTGGGGCTGATTCTGCCTTTCAGAGTTACCTTCTTCTAAATTTTAAACAAATTGCATCAAGAAAACTGTACCCATTGGTCAGTGCTAGAATGGGAAAGTAGCACTGTACCTCTCTCTACATACAAAAATTCATTCCAGCTAGGTTAAAGAGAGAAACATTTCTGTAATCCATAAAAGCATTAGATGAAAACATGGGAAGTTATTTGCATAGTTTTATAGTGGAGAGGCGCATTTGAAGCAAAATACAAAACTGAGAACCCACACGGGCGCCTGGGTGGCTCAGTGGGTTAAAGCCTCTGCTTTCGGCTCAGGTCATGATCCCAGGGTCCTGGGATCGAGGCCCGCATCGGGCTCTC
>LNAC01000185.1:2279641-2604546 GCA_002007465.1 Ailurus styani
AAAAAAAAAAAAAAAAAAAAAAAAAAAAAAAAAAAAAAACTGAGAACCCACATAGAAAAAAGTGACAGATGTGATTACATAAACATGAAAACTTCAGTTCTACAAAATCACCATGAACAAAATTAGAACAAAAATGACAGAGAAAAGTATTTGCAGGGATGCCTGGGTGGCTCAGCCAGTTAAGCGTCTGCTTTGGGCTCAGGTCAAGATCCCAGGGTCCTGAAATCCCCGCTCAGTGGGGAGTCTGCTTTTGCCTCTTCCCCCACTTGTGCTCTTGCTCGTTCTCTCTCAAATAAATAAATAAAATCTTTTTTAAAAATTTGCAATATACTGTAGGTTAGTATCTCTCACAGATAAAGGACTCTTAAAAATTGGTAATGAAATACCTGATAGAAAAATTGGCAGGGATATATAAATGACACCCACAGAATAATAACCAAAGGGCAACCCATTCAGGACCCCTCTCACTCTAGAGAGCTTTTTTCTTTCCTTTCTGTTCATAAAAAGGTGGACAATCTCACTAGTAGTTTAGGAAATGTGAAATTTAAAAACAAAGAGAACTGTGACCATGAGATTACAAGTTTTATAACATATGGATTAATAATATATAGTATTGGTGATAGTATGGGGACATAGTTATTCAAATGGTTGTTAAGTTATGTAAAGGAGCAACTTTTTGGAAGCTAAAAAATTCTGACAGCATTAAAAGACAAGAGCAAACATCTAGAAATCCCATTTTGAAGAATCTATCCTATAGAACAGCCAGCAACGGTGTATAAAGATACAAGTTAGTTGCAGCTTAGACATTTAGGATAACAACCTGTTTAGTTAGAAATGAGTAAATTATGACATTCACACTTGTATAACCATCAAAAAGAATGAGATGACACTATATGCACTTACTATTTTTTTAAGATTTTACTTACTTATTTACTTGAAGAGAGAGAGAGAGATAGCACAAGCAGGGGGAGCAGCAGACAGAGGGAGAAGCAGGCTCCCTGCCGAGCAAGGAGCCCGATGCAGGACTTGATCCCAGGACCCTGGGATCATGACCTGAGCCGAAGGCAGACACTCAACCGACTGAGCCACCCGGGTGACCCTATGTGTACTTATTTTTAAAGATATTTCTGATACGTTATTTAATGAAAAACAATCTGCTGATTCATATATATGGTATAATCTCATTAGTATAAAACAAAAAAATTAAATACAGCTATACAGGCATGTGCTCGTATGTGCGTTTAAGTTATGAGATGAGCATTTTCAAGTGTTGATTCTTTTACATGGAAGATAGACTCTTCTCCCCAGCTGGGTCTCCAAACAATAGCAATCTCTAAGAAAGAGGAGCTGTGTTTTGATTATTTCTATGCCCCACGCACTTAGCATATTGCCTGAAACAGAGTAGGTTCTTAGGCAACATTAGTTGAGTATTAGCGGTATAAGCATGAAAATACTACCTTGTAGGCCAGCTCCCTGTTTTAAGAAGTTAACTTTATGTGCATGGACTTTTCTTCTTGCTAGCTCCTCTTGTTTCTGTTGCTATTGTCATCACCAAACATTTATACAGAACCTCCTTACAGAGCACTGTATTCATAATAGGAGTACAAATGGGTACTGTGGCTTTCCTTTCCTTTTTTCCTTTTTGACAGTCTTATACATTTTTTTATCTTAAATTCAGTAAATACACACAAGTTTTATGGAATAATGGTTTCTCTTACTATGTGCAATATTCAGATAGTAATACACTCTTATAATTTGTAGCCCAGCCTACTCTAGTCTGCTCTATTTTATTCTTTTAACTATCAAATTTTCCTTTTCTTTTTCCTTTTTAATTTTTTTTTTCAAGTAGGCTCCACACCCTAAGTGGGGCTTGAACTCATGACCCTGAGATCAGGAGTCATATGCCCTACTGACTGGGCCATCCAGGCACCCTTCCCATTTTCATTTTTTAAATGAAAATCTTATTAATTCTTAAATCTGGGGTACAAGTGTACGGGTATATTATTCTCTCTGCTTTTGTGCATTGATTTTTTTATGACTTTTTAAAAATTACTCTAAAAATGCACTTTTAAGACCCACTAATGGGTTGCAACCTACAGTTTGAAAGACTGGAATTCTAGAAGTCACTGAAAGTTAAAGAAAGAAGTCACTGTTGTCTATGGCAGTTGTTACACTTAGCTGTAATAGCTAGCTTCTTATCGGCTCTCCCACAGCAGTCTATAAATACAGTGAAGACAGGAAACATATCTTCTTTGCTCTCTATTTTATCCCCTGGGGGCCAGCACAGTGTCTGCCTCATTTTAGGTTTATTATTAATAATACTTCATAACACTTGAACCAGACCCTGACCCTGATGGCCTAGTAGATCCTACATGCAAATCAAGAGTTGGGGGAGGAGGACACCTGGGTAGCTCAGTCGATTCAGCTCAGAAGCTCAGCTGAAGCATCTGCCTTCAGCTCAGGTCAAGATCCCAGGGTCCTGGAATTGAGTCCCATGTTGGGCTCCCTATTCAGTGGTGGGCCTGCTTCTCCTTTTGCCTGCTGCTCCCCTGCTGTGCTGTCGCTCTCGCTCTCTCTTGGACAAATAAATAAATAAAATCTTAATAAAAAAAAAAAGTGGGGAGAGGAGAGATTTTAGCCACCACTCTCTACATCAGAATATCCGTGAAAGCAGCCTGTTTCCCCTACTGACTCTACAGTCAAAATGGTAATTTGACAAATTACCAGAGCAAAATTTCACAGTTGCTCTGAACCTAACAAAGCCCTGGTCACAAGGTAAGCACTCAACTTTTTAGAACTTAATTTGGAGTCAGTGAGGACAATTTGCAAGGTCAGGTGATAAAGGAAATGGGCTATTTCAACTCCAGTTCTCACTTAAAAGACAATATTTTGGACCTAACCTTTTCGGAAAACAAGCTAAGACATAGAACAGGAACTGGTAGTCCTCCTATGATACAAAATTGACACCAGCACTGATACCCAATGCAGTAAGAATCGTGTATAAATGATTTTATTGTTCTGCTTTTAAATTTTATCTCTAAACAAAGAGACTGATATTTATATATTCATGGACTTTATGATGACAAATATGATGTTTTCTGCTTTCATCATATGCATTTTAAAGCTGTACATTATTCAACTGTGCTATACTGTAACTAAGTAATACTTTTTCTGGCTCTATCCTTCAACCACCTAAATGTGGGAATTATTTTGAAAAGAGTGAAAAACAAGAATTTGACAAGAATAATTTATATCTCTGAATATCTCTTTTAAATAATTTAGATAATTTGGATCAAATAGGGTTGCCTGGGTGGCTCAGTTGGTTAAGCATCTGCCTTTGGCTCAGGTCATGATCCCATGGTTCTGGGATCGAGTCCTGCATGGGGCTCTTTGCTCAGCAAGGAGCCTGCTTTTCCCTCTGCCTGCAGCTTCCCCTGCTTGTGCTCTCTCTCCCTCTCTGTCAAATGAATAAATAAAATATTTTGTATAAAAAGCATTTTGGACCAAATAATGGAAGATTTCACTTTCAGTTATGATGATGACTCAGTATTAATTTATTACTGGACATTGTATATTTTGTGCTTTTTAGAAAGGGTTATCTATTTTCATGATATATATTCTTAAATATATATAAAAATTAAAAAATGCCTATTATTCTCTATATTTACTTGGAGCCATTTATAATCATTAATTATGCTTCCTACCTAGTCTTTTAAAATAATTTCTTGGGAAAGATATTTGGACTTGAATTCTGAGCATTTGTGCTGGATTCTTGGCTCTGCTACCAATCCACCATTTGACCTGAAGCAAATCATTTATCTATAAAATGCAGAATGTTCAGATTAGTACAAAGATTAAAGAGATAATATGTATGTGAAAGTGCTTTGTGAGCTATAAAGTGCTATAGGAATGTAAGAAGTAGCTATGAAAAGATGCTTCCTATTATATACTACTGACATGTTAGTACTAATGTAGCTTTCTCTATCAAAAACACATTGGTGCAGTGCCTGGCTGGCTCAGTCCATAGGGCATGTGACTCTTGATCTCTGGGTTGTGAGTTTGAGCCCTAACAACACATTGGGTTCAGGGTAGGGAAAAAAGTCCATATTGATCTGTATGGTTCCATTAACTTGGATCCCATGGCTAAGATGGTGGTGGTGCTGGGGAGATACTTTGAAACTATGCAAATATCCCGTTTCTGTTTTAACTTCTGCTCTCTTTGGTGGATCTTACCATGGAGTTCTGATGGTGACTTTCTATTCCTCATATTCCTTCTATATTTAAAACTGAAATTCTTCTGAAAGACAGAGTTGTTGCTTCTCTCTCCCCCACTCCATTTCTTTATTTATTCACTTACTGATACCAGTATAGACTCATGGATATTTGTTTACCACTGCTAGGCAATTTTCCCAAAAGAAATGAAAACATGTTCATACAAAAATCTGGAACTGCTTTATCTGTTTATGTTTATAGTAGCTTTATTCATAGTCACCACGAATTGATGGTATTATAATTCCTTGGGTTAGAATTCAGTACTATGGTTAGTTTGTTGTTTTAGTTGTTCCAGCTTGGGATTTTTCTCTAATTTGCCTCTTCGATATGCCTTTGTTTTTAAGCTCTCTGGTAGCCAAGGTGTTCTAAGGCTCATCTTGTATTTTCACTATTCCAGCCCTGGAATCAATTAATTCTCCAAGGACCCCTGGTTCCTTTCTTTAAAGAATGACATTTAAAGGGCACCTGAGTGGCTCAATCTGTTAAGCATCTGCCTTTGGGTCATATCATGATCCTGCCATCCTGGGATTGAGCCCAAGGTCTGTGAACCCACTTACCCCCTTCCCTTTGCCTGTTGCTCCCCCTGCTTGTGCTTTTTTTTTTTCTCTCTATGTCAAATAAATGAATAAAATCTTAAAAAAAAAAAAAGAATAGCATTTAAAAACCAAGACCTAGGGCCCCCACTTCTCCTAGCCGCTCTCAATGGAGTTAGGAGAAAATAATATATAATGTAAGCACACGTACTTATAAACATCTGTAAATCATCTGTAAATAAATAAGAGCCCATACTGATACTTCTGACCCCAATTTAGTAACACAGAATTAATTCTAGCCTCCCCCTCTTTCCTTATCTGTAACTCCTCTCTTCCAGTGAAATACATATCTCTGATTATCTATAATTGTTTACTTATTTGTTGAACCATACAAATAGATTATAAATAAAGCAGTTTCAGACTGTACCCCATGACAAGACTATACCCCGTGACAAATTTACTGACCAGAGTACATTTTTTTATATAATGCCCTTCTTGTCTTTATAAAAGGACAAGTGTTATAATATCCATTCAAAACTGTTTTTCAGTTACTTAACTCCTTTCAGTGTGGTTATGGGACTCATTTGTAATACAGTTAAATTTGTCACCATGTGCATTTCATCCTCCTCTCCACATCCTGGTAGATCTTTAAAATTTATATGAAGCTTACTCTTTGTGGCAAACACTTCTATCAGCTTTCACAAGTACCCAGAGTTGTGTGTCTACCACCACAGTTCTACAAGCCATCTTTCCATCACCCACCTAATTCCACCTTGACAAAGACTTTTAGAAAACCATACCTCCCACCCCCACAGACCCTGGCAACCTGTGATCTGATTTCCTCTTTATAGTCTTGCCTTCTCCAGAGTATTATATAAATGAGATCACGCACTGTATCTACCTTATGGGTTTAGCTTCTTTCTCTTAACAAAATGCATTTAAGATTCATCTATAGTTTCTGGGGTGCCTGGGTGGCTCAGTTAGCTAAGCATCTGGCTCTTGGTTTAGGCTCAAACCATGATCTCAGGATCGTGGGACTGAGCCCCATGTTGGGCTCCTTGCGCAGTACGAAATCTGCTTGAAATTCTCTCTCCCTCTCCTTCTGCCCCTTATCCCACTCATGCTCACTTTCTCTCTCTTTCAAATAAATAAATAAAGGAATCTTTTTTAAAAATGATTTATCTATAGTTTCTAATTCAGGAATTCATTCCTTTTTATCTGAGTAGTATTCCATCATATAGATATACCACTCTTTGTTTATTCATTCATTAGTTGAAGGGTATCTGAGCTGTTTTCAATTCTTGGCGATGATGAATAATGCTATTATAAACATTTGAACAGAGATTTTTGTCGGGCACCTGGGTGGCTCATTCAGTAGAGTGTCTGACTCTTGATTTGGGCTCAGCTCATGATCTTAGGGTGGTGAGATTAAGCCCCAAGACAATGGGCTCCATACTCAGCAGAGTCTGCTTAGGATTCTCTCTCTCCGTCTGCCCCTCCCCTTTCTCTCTCTCTCTCAAATAAATAAATAAATGAATAAATATTTGAACATAGGCTTTTGTGTGAACATAAGTTTCCAGTTCTTTTGGGAAAATACCTAGGAGGGGAATTGCTGGGTGATATGGTGGGTGTATGTGTAACTGTATGAGAGACAGACAAAGCAGTTCCCAAAGTGTCTGTACATGTGCATTCCTACCAGGAATTTATGGGAGTTCCTGTCATTTTGCATCCTCACAGCATTTGGTATTCCCATTTGTTTTGGTTTTTTTTTTTTTAGACATTCTAATAGGGGTTAAACAGAAAGGTATTGAAGTTAAAGTCAGCTTAAGATATTCAAACTATGTAAATGTGTGAATTTTGCCGTTCTCGCAAAACATATCAAAGAATTGTCAGCAAATGAAAGGCAGAGGAAGGCATGGGAATAGTTCATTTATGACAGTTGTTATTTTCGTACTCTTATTTTCTTTTTATTCATTTTTCATATTCAAGCTACCGGAAAGATAAATGGTACTTTGTAATGAAATGATAGGAAAAGTCACTCTGCATAAACAGATAAGAAAATTGAGCTAACAGTTCAAATATTCAGCAACAGCAGGAAGGCTAGATTCAAGTTCACTTCTATTTTCCCTAATTTCTCATAACACCAATCATTAGGTTTTTTGCCTATAGAAGGTAAGCAACAATTGACACCTCCCAGAGGGGAAGCCCTCCAGGAATGCATTTCCTTATTATCAGATAAAAGTGGACATGCCCAGAGTGTTAAAAACAAAAGTGGTATGTCATTCTCAAAAACAGGCAAACATAAGCTATACTATTGGAAATCAAGACAGTGATTTTGGGAGAGAATAGTGACTGGAAGAAAGTAGAGGTTGTCAAGTTGCTGTTAATGATCTCTTGATTACATGTGGCTGGCTCATGGGTTTGGGTACTTTTGTGTATGTCTTTTTACAGAAAATTATATATACCTTCCTGACAGTTAAGTATGGTGGGTTGAGGGGTGCCTGGGTGGCTCAGTCAGTTAAGCATCTGCCTTTGGCTCAGGTCACCGGGAAGTCTGCTTCTCCCTCTCCTTCTGCCCCTCCTCCTGCTCATACGCACACACTCTCTCTCTCAAATAAATAAATAAAATCTTTAAAAAGAAAAAAAAAGAATGGTGGGCTGAAAAAAAAATTATCGCCAAAGGCCTGTTCTTCCTTTCTACATTGTCCTTGACTTCTATTTCATCTTTGGTTTCAGCCAGGAATTAAATTAAGAGGAAAGCAAAATTCTTTTATGTTTTAAAAAATTATTTATGGTTGATATTTGAACAATACAGGTTTGGACTGCGTGGGTCCATTTATATGCCAAGTTTCTACAGGACAGTATGTAAATATATTTTCTCTTCTTTATGATGTTCTTAAAAACAATTTTCTTTTCTCTAGCTTACTTTATTGTAAGAATACAGTAAATAATATGTGTAACATTCAAAATATGTGTGAGTTGGCTTTGTATTATTGGTAAGGCTTCAACTCAACAGTGCACGATTAGTAGTTAAGGTTTTGTTGTGTTTGTTTTGTTTTCAGTAGGCTCCACATCCAGCATGAAACCTAACATGGAGCCCAGTATGGGGTTTGAACTCACAACCCTGAGACCAGGACCTGAGGTAAGATCAAGAGTCACACCCTGAACTGAATGAGTCACTCAGGCACCCCTAGTAGTTAAATTTTGGGGAGTCAAAAGTTATATTTGGATTTTTGAGTTCTTGGGGGTTTGGTGTCCCTAAGCCCTGCCCCTCTTTGTTCAAGGGTCAACGTGTATAGGTCTTCAGCTATACTGAGAAAATAAGTTTTAAGTAGAATGATTTTTTGAAAAAAATTATAAAACTTTCTAAGGAAATAGAAAAAAAAAAGACTTGAATAAACCAAGAAACATGTGTCAGTATAGCAAAAAAATGAATGTTGTTGGGCGCCTGGGTGGCTCAGTGGGTTAAAGCCGCTGCCTTCGGCTCAGGTCATGATTCCAGGGTCCTGGGATCGAGGCTCACATCGGGCTCTCTGCTCAGCAGGGAGCCTGCTTCCTCCTCTCTCCTCTCTCTCTGCCTGCCTCTCTGCCTACTTGTAATCTCTCTGTGTGTCAAATGAATAAATAAAATCTTTAAAAAAAATGAATGTTGTAAATTGTTTCCAAATTAATTTATAGTTTATATAGTTTATAGTTAACTATAGTTTTAACTATTGAGTTTGCACTCAGTATTGTAAAGTGAATTACACTGCTGTTTAAACAGTTATTGGTGCAAAATTTTTCAGATCACTAAAACAGAATAGAGAACTAGAAAGAGACCCTAATACATTCTAGAATTTAAGAAACCAAAAGCACAGTGAAGAAAGTGAACAAAAGACATGGATATACAGCAATACAAACAGCTCTTACAATAACAATGTTTAACCTCTCTCACAAATGGTAACTAAACTATGAAATATTTTTAATCTATCAGATTGGCCAATATTTTGAAAAGTATGATAGAAGACATCGTAATAACAAAAGATTGGAAACTATAAACACCATCAGGGGAAAGGTAAGGTTAAGATTCATTCTCGAGGGGTGCCTGGGTGGCTCAGTCGTTAAGTGTCTGCCTTCTGCTCAGGTCATTATCCCAGGGTCCTGGGATTGAGCTCTGCATCGGGCTCTCTGCTTGGCAGGAAGCTTGCTTCCCTCTCTCCCACTCCCCCTGCTTGTGTTCCCTCTCTCTCTCTGTGTCTCTCTCTGTCAAGTAAATAAATAAAATCTTAAAAAAAAAAAGGATTCATTCTCGAAATGGAATAAAACACAGACCTAAGTTAGAAACACCCTTCTTACTGATGTGGTGGGGTTTTTGTTTTCTTTTTTTGGTTTTTTTTTCCTTCCCTTTCCGAAATTCCCATTTCTCTAAAAGCTTCCAGGCTTCCAAAGCTTTTTATTGACATCTCTAGTTTCATACTATCCAAGAAGATACAATTAGCAATCACTTTAATTTAATATTCATTTACTGAGTTTCATACATGTGCAGAATATAGTATCAGGCTGTGATGGACACAGAGAACCATGCTAATGGTCAAGTCAGACACATATATACACATTAACTTACAAATGGAGAAATCAAAGTAGGCTTTGTTTTGTTTTGTTAAAGATTTATTTATTTATGAGAGAGAAAGAGAGCGCGTGCACATGGGGAGAGGCGAAGAGGGAGAGGGAGAGAAGCAGAATCCCCACTGACCACAGAGCCCCCATAAGGGGCTGGATCCCATGAGCCTGACATCATGACCTGAGTGGAAACCAAGAGTCCGGTACCCAATCTACTGAGACACCCAGGTGCCCCTCAAGGTAGGTTTTGATAATTATTGCAGATATACAAAGTGCTCTGGGAAAATAAAAGAGAGAAAATATTATGATGAGAGCAAGGACTAAAAGGGGCTAAGAGAAGGTTATACTTAAATGAGGCCTTAAAGGAAAGATAATACTTTCTGAGGGGTACAGATGGAAGCAAAGGAATTCCAGAAGGAATGTGTAAACTAAGTGTAAACTAAGGGAGAAAGCAAATTAAAAACAAATCCATTTAAATCATTTTCCTTCTACAACAATTGTTTTCTTCCAACTCATATTAGTTAATTACTCATCCAACTTGAGTTTGGGAGAGGGGATGTTTCAACCTTAACTTCTTGTCTTAGTGACCTCTGGGTGACTTTCTGCAGCTTCTTTGGTACAAAGAAGGAGGGCAATGTAAATGAAATTTTAGTTCCTCAGAGTAACAGGGGAGAATGCATTCCTTTGGAGAACCCTGAGCACAAGATTCAGTGAATCTCTCTGGAGGCAGAAATTCATTTGTTGTAGTTTCTCATTAGTTCCCATTTGTCCTTCCTCTTATTCTATTACTAAAAATAAAATTAAGAAAAAATTAGCAACCTAAATTCAAAGGTGGATATGGTTGATACCAGCCATAAAACATAACCGGGGCAAAATTTAAACAGCATTCAAAAATTAATGTGGGGGCACCTGGGTGGCTCAGTTGGTTAAGCGTCTGCTTTCGGCTCAGGTCGTGATCCCAGGATCCTGGGATTGAGCCCCACATCCAACTCTCTGCTCAGTGGGAACCTGCTTTTCTCTCTCTCTGCTGCTCCCCCTTCTTGAACTCTCTCTCTCTGTGTCAAATAAATAAATAAAATCTTTAAAAAGTAAAGAAAATTAATGTGTGTCTTCTCCTATTTCTAATTCCAAGCCATGTCCGCAGAAAGAAGACAAAAGAAGTTCATGGAATTAGTTAATATCATAGGTATGTTTAATGTACCCATAGTTCACTCTTCCATTGCCTATCTGTAACCATGGTTTTCATCAACACTATTCCTAGAGAAAACCAATCACCAGGAAGTGAGGCAGGACAAAATGATTCTCTGATTCATGAACTCATTAATATGATTTTTAGGTTTATTACATTATAAATCATATCTTTTGCCCAAGTTGAAGAGTATTTGGAACCCATGCATTTGCTTGAACCAAGGGCAAACTACTGAAGTAAAGGGAATTAGGTCTTGACTGGAATGTTAGAATATTCTGCAGTTATGTATTTTGCCCCAATTAGAAGGTATTTGGCAAGTGAAGTTGAAAAGCCTGGCTTTTAGAAAGGTCCCTCCCCAGTCCCAAATCTTAGGCTGAAATCATTATGAAGTTGATGTTAAATAACTTATAATTTCTATTCATATTTAGTTCTATAGATTTTCTACTCCATTTATCCTTTAATTAAGACAAACTCTTGTAAGAGAATCTGACATAGATAAAAGCAATGCCTATGTCTTTTATACACCCATAACTGGAAGTATCTCCCATGTTTTCAACTTACCTGACTCTTTGGAAGTGGGGCAGCAGTGGGAGGTGAATTATTGTAGTTGGAATGTTCCTGCCTCCATCCCAAAGTTCTCCGAAGTAAGTTCAGAGTAGCTGACCTGTAACCAACTCCAAGAGTAAAAATGGTTAGAAGCATCTGTTCAGAATTCAGAATTGCTCATTCAAAGGTGAGAGGGTCCTGAACCACCATAGAATACACCAGTCATGTTGGGAAGGCTGGGTATTTTGGTGAAGAGTCATATGATTTCCCAGTTCCTAAAAACTCTCCATCATCATGGCCAAATACACAACAGAAAGGATCCATCAGTTAATTACTGGAATCAATCAGTTAGAATAGCATATTGTTTTTCTCCAAACAGCATGTTAGTGTTGAAAAAAATGCCTAAATTTGGAATGAGAAACCAGATGGAAGATTTGTCCTTTTCACTTATGAGCTGTGAAACCTACAGAAAGATATTTAACCTCTCTGATGTTTACTTTAGTCATCCAAAAATGGGCACAATATACCATGATATCACTGAGGATTATGAACATCAAATCATATCGAGTACACGAAATTGTTTATTAACCAGCAAAGTGTGATTAAAAATGTAAGCTATTATCAGTTATTATTACTGTGATTGAAGTATTAATACTCCAAAAATGAATATTTATTATCCTTACTTTCTGAGTGTTAATTTTTAAAAAGGAATTTATAATAACTTTTACCAACATCTCATTGATGCCAAGTAGTATTCAAAGTGCTTTACTTGTATGTGTTATTTTACTTTTAAGATTTTGTTTATTAATTTGAGAGAGAGCAGGAGCAGGGGGGAGCAGAGGGAGAAGCAGACTCCCCCCTGAGCAGGGCGCCCCATGCAGGGCTTGATGCCAGAACCCTGGGATCATGACCTGAGCTGAAGGCAGATGCTTAACCGACTAAGCCAACCAGGTGCCCCATATTTTGTTATTTTAATCCTCCCAACACACCTTCCAGGTTTGATGGATAAGAAAACAGAAAGTTTACATAACTTTTCAAGGTTCCAAGATGGGCAGGAATAATACTGTAACACAGAGGTTAAGTGATCTGGTTAGCTCAGTCAGAACATGCCCCTTGATCTCCCAGTTGTAAGTTGCTGACATTGGCACGACACACCAAGAATGTCAGGGTTTAGGTTTCCTGGACTTTTCCTCACTGATAAAATATACCTGCAACGTTTCCAGTCCTCTCATCTGTGACTCAAGAAAGAAGGCCAAGAACAAGATGGGCAGGTAAATAAAGCTTTTAACGCTAAACATATTTCTATTTCCAACACAATTGGGTTCTGTTGGTAAGAGCAGAGAATGGATATTGACTGGGTGACTAACAGTATGCTACAGAAACCACTTAACCTGCGATCTCCAAAGCTCTGTATGCTCAATGTTCTGGCTCATAGTTGACCTCAATCCATCTTTAAAGAAAGCAGGAACCTGCATAGATAGATGTATGTATGCATGTATGTCACAAATATGCATTAGGAATTTGTGACCAAATTTATTTATTAGGACCATATCTGTATCTATAATACAATTTTTTGCGGTTTCAAGAGTGCCAATTAACCATCTCTGCATTTTGAATCAAATCGATTAAAACAGGTAGAGTTGGATTATATGCTTTATTATTAGTAAACTAGATCAAAGAACATAGTTTGGATTGGAAGATAAACTAGAATGTCTTTCTTCCCTCAACTCACACTTTAGGACAGGTTTATGGAAATAACTGAATGCACAAAGCACATTACCCAATCTGTGGATCAAACACAAAACAGAAAGCCAGACAGTGTGGAGAACCTCCATGCCTGCCTTTTAGCAGATACCCATGGGGAATGTCAGTACAACACAGGATTCCTTGGAAAGTAAGCTACACAAAATGACCAAACCTCTTTGACCCTCCACATCTTATGGGCTCTATCCTATTTCATGGTCTCAGGCAGGAACATAAAAAGAGAAAGGCAAATTGCCCCGATCTGAAAGATAATTTTTATTTTATTTTATTTTAAGGTTTCATTTATTTATTTGACAGATAGAGAGAGATCGCAAGTAGGCAGAGAGGCAGGCAGAGAAGAGGAGGAAGCAGGCTCCCCACCGAGCAGGGAGCCCGATGCAGGCCTCGATCCCAGGACCCTGAGATCATGACCTGAGCTGAAGGAAGAGGCTTTAACCCGCTGAGCCACCCAGGTGCCCTGAAAGATAATTTTTAGGTTATAGTTTTCATGGATGTTCCCTGAGGGTTGTCATTTTATGAGAATATTTAGTAAAGATTAGGAACCTATCATAAATATATTATTAGGAAACTCAAGCACATTATTTCTTACTGAAATATAATCCACAATAAATCCCAAATAAATGATCCAGAAAGACCTTGGCCTAAATGAACATGCTCCTCATTGAAGTACAGTATGTTCTTAGCAGAATGTTCACTTTTTTCTAAGTTGGTTGCCAACAAAACATCTACACACACAGAGACTGCCAATTTACACACAGCAGTGTAAATATACATAGAAGATACACTCTGAAAGGGAAATTTTTAGTTTAGTGGGAGGGGAAAACTAGATCAGAGGTGAAGGCGACTGGGTAAGAAGTAGATATGCAAGTGAGAGGAGATGATCAAGATGTAAAGAATTGGTCTCTGTGATGGTTAATTTTATGTGTCAACTTGACTGGGTCACAGGGTACCTAGATATTTGGTTGAACATTATTTTTGGGTGCATCTATGAAGGTGTTTTTGGATAAGAGTAGCAACTGAGTAGAAGGTGGAGGAAGCTAGAATTTGTTTTCTGTTTGATTGGGCTGGACATAGGTCTTCTGCCCCAGACTGGAACTCACACCATGGCTTTCCCAGTCCTCAGGACTTTGGACTTGGCCTCACACAAGTGATTCTCAGTCTTTTGGACTCAGATTCTAACTACATCTCTGGCTTTCTTAGGTCTCCAGCTTGCAGGGGGCTGATCATAGAACTTTTCAGGTTCCATAACTGTGGGAACCAATTCATTGTAATAAACGTCTTTTTATATGTAAGTATCTCTTATTGGTTCTGTTTCTTGAGAGAACCTTAATAAGGTTTCAAAAAAAAAAAGCTTATTGGTTTCCTTTAATCTATGAGGACATTAAGATTCATTTTAGCCAAAATCCCTCAGATGATGTACATTATTTCTAGTAAGAAAAAAAACAATTATCAAATGCTTTAATTGTGCACAGTTATGGGGAAATAATAAAAACAAATGGCAGGTCCTGGCTCACTTCTTAAAACCACAGAGCAGAGCCCAGACTCAGCTTACGCAGAGCTGTAGATCGGTCTGACAAGCAGATGTGGAAGTGACTCTTGTTTAATTGGAAACACCCATATCTTCACCGAAATTGCAAAATCTCCTCCCTGACTTGGAGAGCTCTTGGGGGGAGCGGGGGAGAGAAGCTGCTGAATAACCATTAACTGCCCATGGATCGAGACAAAAAGAAAACTGAAGCTCTGGGAAAGCCTTGTCAGTTGCCTTCCTATAGTTTATTTTCCTATATTTATTTCTAGAATAAAAATGTTTCCTTGTTGTGGCGAGAAAGGCTCATTTTTTTTCAGATGAATCAAATTAACTCGAGAGGTTCCCCAGAGTGGAGGGCTCAGGGACAGCTCTCTCCCTCAAATGGCCAGCTCTGTCACTAGGAAGACTGTTTATAATAAACAGCCAGTAGACAATTATGAGATTATGGCAGTGATTTGGAACAAGAGCTGATAAGGAGGTTTTGTTTCTGAAAGCATATAGCTTGTTGAAATCCTATTTCAGTCAAGTTATTGGATGTCTTCTCATGTCCTCTCCCAGGGACTGGCCTACCTAGTGTGTTTGTTCCTTACTGGACTATTCCTGGGGTAGACGCAGGTAAAAAGCTAATTCATGTTTAATTTTCCTAAGCCTCATTTTATGCAGGTGGAATTGCTGTTTTACAGTGATTTTAATATGATTGTCATGTTTTAAAATGTAGCAATGTGCTTGGAGAGAAAAACTGCCATTCAAAGCCGGCAGGTACATGGTTTAGTCTCTTTAATTTGGCACAATGTGAATACTGTTGTTATGGCAACACAGGATAAAAATATTATCCAAAGATAATAATTAAGTGTTGGTGATGGTGTGGAAATTGGAACCTTTATACATTTTATACATTGTTGTTGGGAATGTCAAATGTTACAGCTGCTTTGGAAAACACTCTAGCAGTTCCTCAAAATGTTAAACATGGTTACCATACGATCAATAGTTCCATTGCTAGGTATATACACAAGAAGGTTGAAAACATGTCCACAGAAACTTGTACATGAATGCTCATAGCAGTATCACTCATAATAACCCCAAACAGAAATAACCAAAATGTTTGTCAACTGACAAACTAATAAAGAAAATGTGGCATATTCATACCATAGGATATTATTCAGCAGTAAATGAAGTACAGGGGTGGGAAAAAAATAAATGAGGTACTAACAGATGCTAGAACTTTGATGAACCTTGAAAACATAATGCTAAGTCAAAGAAGTCAGTCCTAAAAGACCATATATTGTTTCCATTTATACAAAATGTCCAGGATAGGCAAATTTAGACCAACAAAAAGTAGATTGGTGGTTGCCAACAGTTAGAGGCAGATAAGGGGAGATTGGAGGTGGATAGCTAAGGGGATGGAATTTGTTTTGGGGGGGTAATGAAATGTGGTGATGGACGCACAATCCTGTAAGTATACTAAAAAATGGGTAAATTGTATTATATGTGAATTACATCTCAATAAAGCTGTTTATGAAAAGAAAACCCTTGAGGCGCCTGGGTGGCTCAGTGGGTTAAAGCCTCTGCCTTCAGCTCAGGTCATGATCTCAGGGTCCTGGGATCGAACCCGTATCGGGCTCCCTGCTCAGTGGGGAGCCTGCTTTCTCCTCTCTCTCTGCCTGCCTCTCTGCCTACTTGTGATCTCTCTCTGTCAAATAAATAAATAAAATCTTAAAAAAAAAAAAGAAAACCCAAATGCCAGTAAAAATTCAGGCATATTCAAAGAATTAAAAATGAAATTTCAGAAAAAAAATGAGGCTTACAATCTTAAGGAAAAAAACTACAGTAAAATTACTCAGAATCAGCTCCTTAGGTATATTAACTTGAACTACAAGGTATTTTCCACCACTGGCATAAGTGTAATTCTCTATAGCAAGTCAAATAATTTAGTTATCACTTGCAACAAGTTGTCCCCAGAAAGAAGTTCACATTCTGTGAGTGTTTACTGTCATGCATCCAGGATCCCCAGGGTGGATTCTCAAATGGCATTTCCCCCACATCCCTTAGGAATGTGCCTCCTGGGGTGCCTGGGTGGCTCAGTGGGTTAAAGCCTCTGCCTTCCGCTCAGGTCATGATCTCAGGGTCCTGGGATCGAGCCCCGCATCGGGCTCCCTGCTTGGCGGGGAGCCTGCTTCCTCCTCTCCCTCTGCCTGCCTCTCTGCCTATGTGTGATCTCTCTGTGTGTCAAATAAATAAATAAAATATTAAAAAAAAATAAAAAGGAATGTGCCTCCTATGGGCCCCTCGGTGGCTCAGTCGGTTAAGCAGCTGCCTTCGGCTCAGGTCATGATCCCAGCATCCTGGGATCGAGCCCTGCATTGGGCTCCCTGCTCTTTGGGAAAGCCTGCTTCTCCCTATGCCTGCCACTCTGCCTACTTGTACTCTCTCTCTCTCTCTGTCAAATAAATAAATAAATCTTAAAAAAAAAAAAAAAAAAGAGGTACGTGCCTCCTAACATTGAACAGAAAATAATCCTATCCAAACACAACTTCCAAAAAATGCAAAAATTTTGTCATTCTGTACTTCAGGAGACATGTCAGTATAGACCTTGGTACACTTCAACTTAACTGAAGTGAAAGGTATCGGCTTTTGCTTCTCTGTTGTAAAGCAGGCAGCCAGAGGTAGCAGAGTGGGTAGAACTTGGAAGGTAGAGGCATTAAGAGGATAAGAGCATAGGTTGCCTCTGAACAAATGATCTCGAGGAAATTTGGTCTAGGAAGTGAGGAAATGAGAGCTGGCCAGAAAGCTTACTCATGAAGACCTGTTGAACCCTTCAGAGCAGAGTGTTTTGTTTCCATACCCACCCCTCAAGCTTCCCAGACCTGCATAAACTAACCACACCAAAGATACCTCCCATTCTGCAGCTTCATCCTGTCAGGACCACACCAAGAGGCCAACTTTACTGAATCAGAGATGAACAATGAGATGTTAATCTTCAAGCAAGAAAAGAGAAAAGAGCTTTTCTTCTGGGGGAGGCAGGAAGATGGTCAGGTGTGCAATACTCGTGTAAAAGAGCCGAATGTCAAAATTTCAGAAATGTTATGAACTAGTTGACAGGATGTTCGTAGTTTGAAATTGCTATGGTAGAGGAATCAGCAAATGCTACAAATGGTTTAACATTTACCGGCACACCACAGGCCCACAGGGTATGAGTCTCTGAAATTTTCCTAGCAAGCTTTAAGTTTTGCTAACCAAATATATATGGCAAATACTCACCTCTTGTGCCTACACTCACCAATGTCATTTTCAGAGATAGTGTAGCTGAAGTGATAGTACTTATATTAATATTTATCTTCCTTTAGCCAATTTTCAAGCACAGCTTTGAAAATCATATTTCCTTTTAAAAGTGAATAGCAATAGGGGCACCTGGGTAGCTTAGTTGGTTAATGATCTGCCTTCGGCTCAGTGTCCTATTGAGCCCCACGTTGGGCTCCCAGCTCAGTGGGGAATCTGCTTCTCCCTGTCTCTGCCCCTGCTCTCTTTCTCAAGTAAAACTTTAAAAAAAAAATGCACACATATAGTAAGCTGAACCACATGAAAGTGATGTTTTTATAGGTCAAGACAATTATCAGCAATTTCATATGATTCAACCTAAGAATACCCATCACCCAGCTTAAGAAACAGAGCATCACCAAACAAAATAAAAAATAAAAAACCTAGAGCATTAGGTAAAAGTCATGTGTCCCCCTCCCCCTCTATCGCACTCCCTTCCATTTTTACATTTCTAAAACTTTACCACTTGTCAACACTTGTCAACATCCTTAAATGTTTATATGCCTCTTGTTTAGTGACATCAAGCTATGTATTTTGAACAGAAAATAATCTGCTATGTATTTTGCTACTTGAATTATTTGCTTAATACCATGAGACTCATCCACGTTGATATATGCAGCTCTAGCTCATTTTCATGATGTATTTTACTATATAGCAATTTAAGAACTCTTCCTGTTGGACATTTAGTTAGTAATTTACTATTACAAAGAACACTACCACATTCTTCAATATACCCCCTTGGGTAAATGTGCTGCAAATTTTAAATTTTCCATTCCCTGATTCTAGAGATATTAGGCATTTTTCCCCACATTTTATTGGACATTACTCTTATATGAATTATATATATATATATATATATATTTAAACATTTTATTTATTTAAAGAGAGAGAATGAGAGAGAGCACAAGAGGGGGGAGGGTCAGAGGGAGAAGCAGACTCCCCGTCGAGCCCGATATGGAACTCGATCCTGGGACTCCAGGATCATGACCTGAGCCAAAGGCAGTTGCTTATCCAACTGAGGCACCCAGGCACCCATGAATTGGCTATATTTTTAAAGTTACTTTTCTATTGGACTGTCTTCCTTGCTAATTTAAGGGAATATTTTATAGATCTAAATCCTTTATTTGTTATATGCTTTACAAGTATCTTTTCCCAGTGGATTGCAGAAGCACTTTTACAATGGCATTATAGTGTATCTCAGTGGTCAGCAAACTACGGCCAGCAAGCTGAATCCAGTCCTCTGCCCATTTTTCTGTAAATGAAGTTTTGCTAGAACCATACCCATTCATTCACCTATTGCCTATAGCTGCTTTGAGCAGAGTTGTCTAGTTGAGACAGACCATATGGCTGGCCCTCAAGGCCTAAAATACTTACTATCTGGCCCTTTACAGATAAAGTTTGGTAACTCCTGGTCTATTCTTCAAGTAATTTACTTAACCATTCCTCTACTTATGGACAAACAGGGCTTCCTTTCTTTTTTTTTTTTTTATTCATTTGACACAGAGAGAGAGATTACAAGTAGGCAGAGAGGCAGGCAGAGAGAGAGGAGAGAGGAGGAAGCAGGCTCCCTGCTGAGCAGAGAGCCCGATGTGGGCCTCGATCCCAGGACCCTGGGATCATGACCTGAGCCGAAGGCAGCGGCTTTAACCCACTGAGCCACCCAGGCGCCCCAGGGCTTCCTTTCAATTAAGAAATCAACATGATGAAAATCTTTATGAATAAACACCCTGACGTCAACTTTTTTTCCTTAGAACTCTCAAATGGAATCCTGGATGAAGGTCAGAAAAAAAAAAATCTTAAGGCTTTTGAGATAGCTTGACAAACTACTTAAAAGTTTTCACTTTCCTTCCCATTAGCCTACTCCACAGACTCATCTACTTTCCTAGCAATGAGCACTATTACAAAATTAATCATAAATGAAATGTGGCAAAAATTGCATGAGTATCTAGATAATTTTCTCTTATTTAATATTTTAAAATGTTTGATATCTCATAAGGCTAAGTTCTCTCACTCTTTTCTTTTCCCTAGAAAAATGATTAATCTCCTACAGCCTCTTCATTATTCTTTTTTTTTTTTAATTAATCATGATCCTTTTTCTTTTTCCTTTTTTTTTAGATTTTATTTATTTACTTGACAGAGAGAGAGAGGCGATGAGAGAGGGAACTCAAGCAGGGGGAATGGGAGACAGAGAAGCAGGCTTCCTGCTGAGCAGGGAGCCTGATGTGGAGCTCAATCCCAGGACCCTGGGATCATGACCTGAGCCGAAGGCAGACCCTTAGCGACTGAGTCACCCAGGTGCCCCTTTTCTTCAGAATGAACATCAGAATCAATATGCCAGTCAAGAACAAAGGGTTTTTGGACAGATTTGCATCTGAATCCCAGCTGCTTAAAAACCATGGGACTTTAAAATTGCATTTAAAAACTGTGGGACTTAACCTTCTGAAAACAGCAAACACTATCTGCTACACACAGTTGTTCTAAGGATTAAAAGAAATAACATGTAAAGGGCTTAGCACTCCAGTATTTGGCAAATGACAAGAGTAGTGCTGTCCACTTAAAAATACTCTTATGGTGGGCGCCTGGGTGGCTCAGTGGGTTAAAGCCTCTGCTTTCGGCTCAGGTCATGATCTCAGCGTCCTGGGATCGAGGCCCACATCGGGCTCTCTGCTCGGCGGGGAGCCTGCTTCCTCCTCTCCCTGTCTCTCTGTCTGCCTCTCTGCCTACTTGTGATCTCTCTCTGTGTATCAAATAAATAAATAAAATCTTAAAAAAAAAAAACTCATGGCAATTGCATTATATCGACAAAATAATCAGAAAAACCTGGCACAGAATTAGCATTTAACATACTATCAACAGAAATTATTTAAAAATTCATGGGGCGCCTGGGTGGCTCAGTCAGTGAAATGCCTGCCTTCAGCTCAGGTCATGATCCCGGGTCCTAGGATTGAGCGCTGCACCAGGCTCCCTGTTCAGGGAGAAGCCTGCTTCTCCCTCTCCTACTCCCGCAGCTTGTGTTCCCTCTCTCTCGCTGTCGTCAAATAAATAAATAAAATCTTTTTAAAAAGGTTAAAAAATAAATATAAAAAATTCACCAGGGGGCCACCTGGGTGGCTCAGTGGGTTGGTTAAGTGTCCAACTCTTCATTTCAGTTCTGGTGGTGCTCTCAAGGTTGTGGGATCTGAGTCCCCATCAGGCTCTACACTGGGTGTGGAGCCTGCTTAAGATTCTCTCTCACTGTCCCTCCTCCTGCTTGTGCACATGTGCTCAAAAAAAAAAAAAAACTAACAGGGTCAATCTGACTGGACAAGTCAGTAGAGCATGCAGCTCTTGATCTCAGGGTTGTGAGTTTAAACCCTACATAGGGTGTAGAGATTACTTTAAAATAAAATCTTAAAATAAATCACCAGGATAATTGCATTAAACTTATTAATTAGGGGAATTCACATCTTTACACTGGTTTTCCCACCCTGATATGTGGTACAGGTCTTAGTTTTGAGACTCAGGAATTTTTTAAAGCCAGAACTGATTTTTGCCATTGTTCCACAAGTACTTAAATAGGAAAAAGTTCTAGAAAACATGGAAAATCTTTAAAGACAAAGTGGTTGTGATAACTCATGGGTTCTACTTAAGTCTTATAAATCACACTGTAATTTCTGTAGTTCATTGACTCTAAAACAGCAACTTATAGATGCACTTGTTATTCTACACACAAAGAAACTTGATTTGATACCAAACCTAAATTTATACCATTTAAGAAGCATTTCAAAATCAGAAATATTAAAATATACCTTAACAATGCATAAAACACTTTGGTATTTAATCTTAACAGAATGTTAAATATGGTCAATCCTCATTATTTATGGATTCTGTATTTGGGAAGTCACTTACTTGTTAAAATTTACTTGTAAGTCCAAAATTAATACAGTCCTTTCGTAGTCATGCATGAACATGCATAGAGCAGCAAAATGTTGTCACTTTATACACTCATATTCCCAGGTGACTTTTTTAAGATTTTATTATTTGACAGAGAGAGAGCACAAGTAGGCAGAGTGGCAGGCAGAGAGAGAAGCAGGCTCTCTGCTGAGCAGGGAGCCCAATGCGGGGCTCGATCCCAGGACCTTGGAATCATGACCCAAGCTGAAGGCAGTCACTTAACCAACTGAGCCACCCAGGCGCCCCCTCAGGTGACTTTGAACAGAGGAACACTCTGCCTTGTTTCAACTCTTACTGCAAACAAAACGTCCTTTTCATGGTGCAGTCCCACAGTTTTTTAAAATTTTGTGCTTTTGTTGTTTAAAATGGCCTCTAAGTATAGTGCTGTCTCAAGTTCCTAAGCACAAGAAGGCTGTGATGTAGGGCACCTGGCTGGCTTAGTTGGTAGAGCATGCAACTCTAGTCTTGGGGTCATGAGTTCAGCCCCACCTTGGACATAGAGCTTACTGGGGAAAAAACAAAACAAAAAAGAATGTGATATGCCCTTTGGAGGAAATTTGTTAAGAAAAGTTTTGCTCAGAAGTTACAGTGCTGTTGGTTGTGAATTCAATGTAAAAAAACCCCACAACTATATTAGTGTCTAAATAGACACATAAAACAAGGTTATGTATTGATCCACTGATGAAAATGTTGTGACCATAGGCCCAGAGAAACCTACCCCTTTATTTTTCCTAGGAGCAATGGTTCAGTATTCACTAATTCAGGGTATATACTTCTTTCCCCCAAAAAGTATACAGGAACTTAGTGTTACTGCATTTTGCACATACAAGTAGCTTTTAAAGCTTAAAATTTTATGTTTAAATATACAACAGAATTTGTATACAACAGAACTACTTTATACAAGTAGAACTTTACACAACAGTACTGTAACAAGAATCAACTGCACTTGACATCTAGAGACTTTGCTATTATTTTTGTAAAATCAATCACTAATATTATATACTAACCTTATCCAAAATATATGAAATACATAAGCAAAACTTTAAACCTTTACTGAAAAACTTCAGAAAAATGGAACACTACCATGTTCTTACACAGAAAATACTAAATATTCCAAAATTTATCTTCCTTTACAAAAGTATACCTTATTCGTGGATCCATGAGAATTTTCACATTAAATAATGAAGACCAATATTAGACATTCTTTTCTGTTGTTTTAATTGAAATGTCTTTGGAAAATGTCTCTTACTCATTTAAGATCGAGTTTCTTCATTATGTTAAGGACGTATCTTTTGGTTTAGGTTTTCAGAAACAAATGCTGTATGTTAACTATTATTCTGACTGACATCTGTTATAGCAGATCATATTAATTTTGTTTGAATGCTGCCCGTATTAATACATTTCAAAATACTAAGCCATCTTGCATAACCCAACATAATTACAACAGATTAAAACATACTCTGAAATATGATTTTTCTATTATTTCCCTTTTGGTTTTCTACCTAAACTCACAATATATTTCATCAAGAAAATTAATTTCACATGTAAAATTTTAAGCTTTGAAAGAAATCATGTCTGTGCAAAATGCAGTAACACTCAGTTCCCATATACTTTTCTGGGGAAAGAAGTCAGGGAAGCGCATCACAGCTTGGTCCGTATTCCATTCACACTGCAATGCTTCCTTTATAGCTAACAACGGCAATCAGTTCAAACAGCTTTATCAGACAATTTCTTTTTCATATAAAAATGAAATAATGACCTCTAGTGGAATAAACACACTTCTCCCCCTGAGAAAGAAAGCATGCATGAAAGTGCATGTGCCGGGGAGGAGTGAGGGGCAGAAGAGGGAGAAGTTTTTTTTTTTAAGATTTTGTTTATTCATTTGAGAGAGTGAGTGTGTGAATAGTGGGGGAGAGGCAGAAGAAGCAGCAGACTCCTTGAGCCAGGAGCCCAACATGGGGCTCGATCTCAGGACCCGGAGATCATGACCTGAGCCAAAGGCAGATACTTAACCATCTGAGTCACCCAGGTGCACCAAGAGGGAAAATATTAAGCAGGCTCCAGGCCAGCACAGAGCCAGACACAGGGATTCATCTCACAGGCCTGAGATCATGACCTAAACCAAAATCAACAGTTAGATGCTTAACTGACTGAGCCACCCAGGCACCCCAGGAATAAAAACAATTCAGTACTGACTGTGCTTTAGTATAGTAAAATATGTTTTTAGACTCATCACACTGGAAACATCTAGATGTTAAAATTTTCACAATGAAAGTTAAAAATCTTTTGTTACTTTGGCATTTAGAATCAAAATGAACTGCCAATACAAACTGTTTTTAAAGCAGACAAGATATTGTGAGGTGCTCTTTTTTTTTTTATTACATATAATGCATTATTTGTCCCAGGGGGTGAGGTGCTCTTTATCACTAGAGCATTCACAATTTGCAATAATCTACTAATGATTATTTAACTCTGGTTCCCTTTTAGCCTATAAGCTCCATGAGGGCAGAAGTCAACTCATGGTTATTCACGTGTGCAAAGTCTGTTCTGTACGCCTCCTTAAAAGTCTGCTCTCCACTCTGTGGCATCACAGGGTTCCCTTTCCTTCTATGTGGGTTCAAGTAATAAGAGCACCAACAGACCTGAGGATGGAAAAGAATGAGACGCAGAACACATAAATGCACTTGCTATCTCTCAATTTATGTAACCCTCTTCTGGAGCCTAAACATTTTAAGATAAACTTTGCAGAAAATTTCCTTCATGTGTAAAAAAACAAAAACCCTATGTACATGATTAAATGTAATTACAGATTTATTTCCCCACAATTCTCAAGTTTTTTCCTTAGCATAAAAATAAATGGTGTAAGCTCTGCAAGAACTGCATATAGTGAGAGGTATTTTTTCTAAGCTTAACAAATTGCAATAATTTTTAAAAAATCCTTACTGACAACTGGGAAAGAATCCAATTTTGCTATCACAGTAAGTCTTCATTTCACATTAAGAGGTTTTGACAGCACTCACAAATGATAATCTAGTGACTGTAATCTGCAGTTTCAACTCAAGAGAATGTGAAATTATGTTCTATTGAGAACCTTAAAAAAAAATCCATTAATGAGTACAACAAAGTCTAAGACTCCTGAACTGGAAGAGGACTATCAGCTTTTACTAAATATCCAAGTCTCCATAAAGTAAAACACAGGAAAAGGGAATCAATTTTAGACACTAACCGATAGGACGTTAGTTTCTGAAGTATACCAAAAAGAACTTATTTCACTCATAGGTAGGCTCCACAGAATGGAATCAAAGTTAAGCAATAAAACACATATTCAGTGCATGTGAAGTAAATAGGTACATATTCTACATACATTCGTAAAAAAAATTTTAGTTCAAACATTAAAAGCCTAATCTAAGAATGAAATTATTCTGGATTTGCCTAGTAGTAATACTTAGCTCTTACTATGTAAATATCATGAATATAAACGAACTATTAAAATTTAATTTGACAGTCAACAGACAACTCTGTCCTACATTTATGTTTATTAAAAACTGACATAAACAAACAAAACCTGTACAAAAAATATCCCCAATCATGTATCACTTTGAAATAGTAATCTTGAGAGACATTATCGCCTAGGACCCCCTCTTCCTCTACCCCGACCACGTCCTCTTCCTCTTCCTCGGCCTCGGCCTCTTCCTGCAACTAAGAAAAGAGAAAAAGCTTGTTAATTCTCTTCTACACTGATTGTTACCTGGACCACCACAAACAGCATCTACAGGAAAGAAAACTTTAACCCAGCTTCTCTCAAATGTAACCTCACAGGCATCCCTCCCAACACATTACCATGCAGAACCAAAAACTGCTGGCTTACAAAGACAATTTAATATTTGTTCCATTGATTTATTGAGAAATTCATCAAGTTTTAAAATATCTATGTCTCAAATTCAACACAAAATAAAATCCAAATGATCTGAACCTTATACAAGATGGAAGAGATATCTTATCAATGGAACAGAACATGAACACCATGTGTTAGATTTTTTTGTTCCTGAACAGGATCCAAACAAGTTAATTCAAAGCTAAGAAGTTTAAAATACATTACATCAAGCAACCTCATGACTCTTTAGAATCTTAAGTCATTTGACCCAATCATAACAAAGTATTGTAATCATTATACATCCCTGTGTCAGGTGGTCTCCTAAGTCTACCTGAGTATCATACTGACAAAAAACTCATTTCTCAAATGAACTTATTTTCAGTCTTCAGAGAGCTATGAATATTAAAAAAATCCTGACATGAAGTTTAAGTCAGTCACATTCTAAACTTCTACCCACTGTTGCCAAACTTGTCATTCAAGGAGACAAAGTAAGTCTAGGACTTTTGTTAAAACAAGGCAGCTTAACCACATTTATCTCCAATTCCTTCTGAAATCCTACTCATGACAGAAAAGGGGTAAAAATGGTAAATATCCATAAAGAAAAAGAAAGAGTAGGACAGAGGGAATACAGTGGTTGAAAAATTTCAACAATTTTTTTAAGCCAGAAAGCAGACTAACAACTGTAAATGTTAAAGGAAAAATAATTCTTAGAAGACCTATGACATTAGAAGCCAAGGGTAAGATGAAGCAGGGGGTGGAAAAATAAATGGTTGACAAACATGCTTAGCAAAAGACTTGTCAGTCCTCTCTTCTCCACCTGGCGAAGCTAATGATTATTTCCCTGACAGGTAGGTAGGAGAGAAAAGGTAAAATAAACCTAAAGACATTGAAGCAGAAAGGCTTCAGATTTGAAAATAACTGCAAAGTGGATAGCAGCAAGAGGCACAGAACTGAGGGGAAGGGAAAAGGGAATTTATTCAGCACTTTTCAAGCTATAGGTTAGAACCTAAAATTTTTATCTTTTTCAAAAAAGATTTATTCATTTGAGAAAGAGAGAGCGAGAGAGAGCGAGAGCACAAGAAGGATGAAGGGCAGACAGAAAAGCAGACTCCCTGCTAGGTGGGGAGCCTGGTGCAGGGGTCAATCCCAGACTCTAGGATCATGACCTGAGCCAAAGGCAGACACCTAACCACCTGAGCTACCCAGGCTCCCCTAAAATTTTTTTTAACTAAAAGAACATAACAAACATATTGGCATTTGCATGCATTAAGACTAAGTAATTGTTCGTGAGATTTTTGTTTCAGTTATATGCATGAATGGGCCATGACACAAAGTATATTTCTTAGTGATGGTGGAAGGCAAAAAAGTCTCAAAAATCACTGTTATCAAATGACCCTCTACAAAACACCCAGCCCCTTTCTCCTGCTCTGCTCCTGTAATGCTGGCTGCCAGGCATGTATCTGATAAGAATCTTTTTTTGGGGGTGGGGGTGGGGGTTGAAAAGCCCCAGAAATGACTCTAGATCCTGAAATCCTGGGTCTCCTCAGTGAAGAGGACGACTCACTTCTGAACAGTGAGACTCACCAACTCAGGAGTCCAGGCTCCCCTCCCAGAACTTCTCTTCCTAGGGTTCTTATTAAATAATAGATGGCCAAAGTACATGATACTCAAATCAAGTCTACAACATAAAGATCAAATAAAGAGAGCAAATATGCAGAAGAGAGAGAGAGAGAGAGATCACTCAATCAAGAAACTTTTTTTTTTTTTAAAGATTTTATTTATTTATTTCACAGAGGGAGAGATCGATCACAAGTAGGCTGAGAGGCAGGCAGAGAGAGAGGAGGAAGCAGGCTCCCGCTGAGCAGGGAGCCTGATGCGAGCCTTGATCCCAGGACCCTGAGATCATGACCTGAACTGAAGGCAGAAGCTTTAACCCACTGAGCCACCCAGGTGCTCTCAATCAAGAAACTCTTAACTATATAAGAGAACAAACTGATGTTTACCAGAGGGGAGGGGGGATGGGCGAAATACATTATAGGGATTAAGGAGTATACTTGTCATGATGACCACTGGGCAACATATGGAACTGTTGAATCACTATGTTGTACACCTCAAACTAATATAACATTGTATGTTAACTAACTGGAATTCAAAAAAAAACCTAAAAAAACAGAGAGCAAATAAAAAGAGAAACCCAAGAAAATAAACAATGCCAAGTACAAAATAAAGCTTAAAGAAAAAGCATTAATATCATACAAGTTAATATCCTATCCAGTATTTTTCAGATAGAGAACAAGATTCTATGAAAAATTATCATAGGACAGGAGGCCTGAAGATTAACTATATGCTAGACTGGAAGATAAAGTCAAAGAAGTTTCTTAGAAAACAGAGAAAAAAAAAAGGAAAAAAAAAGAGAAAAGACTTGGATTAATCACTCAGAAGACCCAAGAACAAGTAAAAGAGAAGAAATTTATCAAAGCCATACAAGTATATTTCTTAGCTTTAAAAAGCAAGAATATCTGTTTTGAAGTGGGTCCACCAAACAGCCAAAACAACAAAATGGAGGAAAATGTAGGGATAGCAAGCAAAGACACAATGCCAGGTCATTAAGAAATCTCAAAATAACAAGAATGAAGAGTCAAATCTCCAAATGTTTCCAAGTGTATAGAGGGTGGGGGACTAGGCCATGCAAAGGAACAAAAAGAATGGCATCTCTTTAAAAGCAACACCAAGAATTATTATTATTATTATTTTTTTTTTTTTAAAGATTTTATTTATTTATTTGACACAGAGAGAGAGATTACAAGTAGGCAGAGAGGCAGGCAGAGAGACAGGGAGAGGAGGAAGCAGGCTCCCTGCTGAGCAGAGAGCCCGATGCGGGCCTCGATCCCAGGACGCTGAGATCATGACCTGAGCCGAAAGCAGAGGCTTTAACCCACTGAGCCACCCAGGCGCCCTTCACCAAGAATTATTAATAAATACTACACACACTCATGGCAAGTACAGGGAATCAAGAAAACAAAAAAATGTTCATAAATGTTTATGTCTTTTTTAATTTTTTATTTTTTTTAAGATTTTATTTATTTATTTGACACAGAGATTACAAGTAGGCAGAGAGGCAGGCAGAGAGGAGGAAGTAGGCTCCCTGCTGCTGAGCAGGGAGCCCGATGCAGGCCTCAATCCCAGGACCCCGAGATCATGACCTGAGCTGAAGGGAGAGGCTTTAACCCACTGAGCAACCCAGGCGCCCTATCTCTCTCTCTCTTTTTTTTTTAATATTTTATTTATTCATTCACTAGAGACAAAGCATGCATGTGCAGCCACATGAGGTGGGAGAGAGAGGGAGGTAGAAAGAATCTCAAGTAGAACCTAGGCCAAACACAAAGGCTGACGCGGGGCTCAATCTCATGACCTTGAGATCACGACCTGAGCTGAAACCAAGAGTTAGATGCTCAACCAACTAAGCCACCTAGGCGCCCCACAACGTTTATTTTTGAGTAGTAGATCAAAGTAAAAATATACATTCACAAAAATGTTTATAATCCTTCAAACTCACCAGCTTCCCTTTTCTTAGATTTCACCTTTGGTTCAACATCCACAAGTAGCGTATCCAGAGGTAAGCTGTCTGGTAGGATAAAATATCGAATGTTATTTCCTCGAATACTCAGTGTTTCCAGCTGTACCGGTTCTCTATTCTTCAAAGTCATTTTCACAGCTTTAAGATGTGTATTCATGCTGACATCTACACCTAGAGGGGAAAAAAAAGAGGGCAATTATTAGCATGATAAAGAAGGCAACTAGTTCATCTATCAAGCCACAGTAAATACCACAATACAAAAGAATATTGTCTGTTCTGCTACAGTGCAAGTTTCTGTGATATAATTTAGTACAACTGGTTAATGGGTGAATAATGTTAGTATAAACCAGAAATCCTTCCTTCGGAGACTATCCTCAGCACATTAATATTTTGCATGGTTAGGTATGCATACAGATGTGAAAGCAGCAAGCCATGGCGGAACCCTGAATGATAGCTGACTCATTCCCACTGTGCCCAGGTATTCTGATCTCAGGGTTAGCAATGTTTATTGCATGGTTCTCTATCTCCGTAACTTCCTTATACCCCATTCCATCAAGCTATAACCCTTGTTTTAAATATAAAGTCTTACTGTAGTATTTTCCTTGTTTCTAGGAATTTAACATGTCTTTTTAACTGCTTTTTTAAGGGAATGCTACTGTTTTTATTAATACTTTATTTTTTATTTTTTTTTAATTTTATTTATTTATTTGACAGAGAGAGAGAGATCACAAGTAGGCAGAGAGGAAGGCAGAGAGAGAGGAGGAAGCACGCTCCCCGCAGAGCAGGGAGCCGGATGTGGGCCTCGATCCCAGGACCCTGAGATCATGACCTGAGCTGAAGGCAGAGGCTTTAACCCACTGAGCCACCCAGGCGCCCTTATTAATACTTTAATTACCAAGTTGCACAGGTTTTGAATGGTCTGCCTCAAACTATTTTTCCCATTGTTCTTTGTGTGAGATTTTTCAAAATAAAAGCACAATTTTCTAGAATGAATATACGGCATTATCTTAGAAATACCCAATTACTGGAGCTCTTACCAATCTACCTGAACAAATGGGACAACTAAAGATCTAGTTAATTTCTGTTCCTAGGAAGTTAAGTCAGAAAACATGAATTCCATCTCCAATAGCAATTACACTTCCTCAGTGTCACATGGTTACTGACCATATGGTACTGAAACCTTATATTGTACTGATTTCTTTTCAAAGCAATTGCTGTTGCAAACACAAGTACACTCAAATACAATCAGTTTAACACTGTATATTTCTCTTGGTTTACTCAGATGCTGGACCTACACATTAAAAAATTATTTATTGGGCGCCTGGGTGGCTCAGTGGGTTAAACCCTCTGCCTTCGGCTCGGGTCATGATCTCAGGGTCCTGGGATCGAGGCCCGCATCGGGCTCCCTGCTCGGCGGGGAGCCTGCTTCCTCCTCTCTCTCTGCCTGCCTCTCTGCCTGCTTGTGATCTGAGCTCTCTGTGTGTCAAATAAATAAATAAAATCTTTAAAAAAAAAATAAAAAAATAAAAAAATAAAAAATTATTTATAAACTTATGATTTAAATATTTCAGAGACTGGGACCACATACTAAAATAGCATGTTTATTCATTTGGCTCAGCAATTCTTTTGCAATTTTGCAGGGAATACCCACTGCAAGTGAAGAACCGCAGCAGCCTTAAACTACATACACAATATCATCAAAGCAGAGTTAGACATGAAAGAAAAAAAGAATGAAGGAAAATACTCTCAAATAACCCATTTCCCATATATATTTTTATCCAAGGTAATTAAACCCCATCCTCTATCTTCAGGGACTTTACATCTCATAAAGAATACAAAATTATAAAAAAAAGTAAAATGTACTTGGGAAGATGCAACATTCTAGGCAGAGGAATACACACAGGCAAAAAGCACAAAAGGCTTTAAAAACGAAGACAGGGTCACAAAGCAGAATAACCTGGGGAATTCAGTTTGGTATTAGCACAAGTACTTACGGTAAGGCTTAAGAAGGTCAATGAAATAATCCAAGCAAAAAGAATGAGATACTGCAATAATGTTCATTAAGTCACCAAAAAAAGAATTCAGACCTTAAAGGTGGAAGAGGTGGGAAAAAAAGTGCTATAAAGCTATGTAATCTCCATACCTGTGATTGTTCCATGGACCTGTGTTCCATTCTTTAATTCGATGGTTACAGTTTCGTGACTCAATTTCATCAAAAATCTGTAAAAACAGTGGGAACAGAATAATAAGTGTTCACCTTTAACATTTTACAATCTTTTTTAAGTCAAAGGGTGAAATTTCTAAATGTTCAAAATCTGCTATAGATGCTACCTGTATCAATTCCTATTAATAATCTGCACAACAATTTCAGCTTTCCTTGAATTATACCCTCAATATTTATGAAGGAGCATAATAATATCAGAATCTGTCGGGGGCGCCTGGCTGGCTCAGTTGGTTGAGCTGAGCATCAGCCTTTGGCTCAGGTCATAATCCTAGGGCC
This sequence comes from Ailurus styani, assembly GCA_002007465.1. Taxonomy (NCBI): domain Eukaryota; kingdom Metazoa; phylum Chordata; class Mammalia; order Carnivora; family Ailuridae; genus Ailurus; species Ailurus styani. Next base: position 2,311,272 of record LNAC01000185.1, read on the forward strand.
CTCGGATCAAGCCCTGGCTCCAGGCTCCTTGTTCCTTGCTCAGCCAGGAGCCTGCTTCTCCCTCCCCCTCTGCCTGCTGCTGCCCCTGCTTGTGCTCTCTCCGACAAATATATAAATAAAATCTTAAAAAAAAAAAGCTGTCACTTGGACATTTGATTCTCTACATCCAATCCATGCATACAGATCCTAAAATCATTATAATCCACACAATTAAAATTCAGAAATTGTATGAAAGTGGTCAAAAGGTACAAACTTCCAGTTATAAGGTAAATTAATTTTCATGAATATAGAAAATTTGTATTTCTTTTGTTAATCCCCTATTCACGCATTTTCAATTAGGTGAAAAATTTTTTTTAAATTCTCTACCAATTTTCCACAGCCATTCAAGTTTGTGGTTTTCATTTTTAGGTGGTTATAATCGTGAATACTTCTCAGGCATTAAACTGTTCAAGATGTTTCCCACCCCAAGACTGTACAAAGTCCTATTCCTTCTAGCTTTCTTTTTAAAAAGATTAAAGTGTGCACACAGAGAATGGGGCAGGAGGAAACGAAGAGAATCTCAAGTAGACTCTGCACTTAGCATGGAATCCAGCGCAGGGTTCAATCCCATGACCTTGAGATTATGACCCACACCGAAACCAAGAGTCAAAGGCTCAACTGACTAAGCCACTCAGATGCCCCTCTTCTAGTTTTCTGTTTAGAGTTTTAACCCACTTGGAATTTGTCTCTTTTCTGTGAAGCATGAGGTAGAAATCTGTCTTTAGTCTTCTGTTCTCCCTCAACTTATTACTACGAAATATTTCAGAGAAAAGAAAAATTGAAAGGTTCACAAATTATTAGAATGTTGCCATTTAGGGACGCCTGGGTGGCTCAGTCGGTTGGGCGTCTGTCTTCAGCTCAGGTCACGATCCCAAAGTCCTGGGATCGAGTCCCACATTAGGGCCCCTGCTCAGTGGGGAGCCTGCTTCTCCTTCTGCCTGCCGCTTCCCCTGCTTGTGCTCTCCTCTGACAAATAAATAAAATCTTAAAAAAAAAAAGTTGCCATTTATGTGGGGAGTCCCCACACAATTTATACTTTCACCATATCATCTATACTTCATCATTCATTTTCTAATGAGAACATTCTCCTATATAATCATAACACCACAATCGCATGCAGGAAAATGAACAATAATCCTGCAATATGATCCAACACTAGAGCTCTTATTTCTAATTTATAATAAATTATAAATTTCTAATTTATAGTAAAAACTTATAATACATACTTTATATACCCTATCCTAGCATCACGCTAAATGGTACATGTCGAATCACATATTTTTCTCCCCCATTAGACTATTGCAAGGATCAAGACCTTTATATCCAATCCTGGGGGTCAAAGAAACTAATAACAGTTGGCTGAAATGCTTCAACGATTAAAAGGGAAGATGGGGCACCTAGGTGGCTCAGGTCATGATTGCAGGGTCCTGAGGTGGAGTCCGCATCGGGCTCCCTGCTCAGTGGGAAGCTTGCTTCTCCCTCTCACTCTCCCCCTGCTTGTATTCCCCCCTCTCTCTCTGTCAAATAAATAAAATCTTTAAAAAAAAAAAAAAGGAAGATAATCTTAAAATACCACTCTTTTAGTGGCACAGTCAGCCATCAAAAAGGGGGACACTTGGTTTGGGACATACCAAGTCCCAAATTTTAAAAAAAGTTAATCTGTCCTTGTATATAGAGATCCATGTAGGGACGCCTGGGTGGCTCAGTCAATTGGGTGTCTGCCTTCAGCTCAGGTCATGATCCCATGGTCCTGGGGTTGAGTCCCGTATCGGGCTCCTTCCTTGGTGGGGAGCCTGCTTCTCCCCTGCCTGATGCTCCCCCTGCTTGTGTTCTCTCTCCCCACTCTCTGACAAATAAATAAAATCTTAAAATAAAAAATCCATGTATTGAATCCTTTTCATATTTGTTGTCAAGAAAATAAAGTCTCTCAATAAACCATTAATGATTTATTGGACAAAAATTTTTTATGCTCTAAATTTAATAATCACTTATAACTATATTAGCTTAGAATTTTCATCTAACAGTTTCTTTCCATTATCAAGCTTTGGTTTTTAAAAAATCTTTCATTTTAGGGCACCTGGCTGACTCAATAAGTAGAGCATGCAACTCTTGATATTCAGGTCAGGAGTTTGAGCCCCACATTGGGCATATAGTTTACTTAATTAAAAAAAATCTTTTAACTCTCCCCCTCAGTAATAAGGTTTAACTTTTTTTAAAGAACATTTACTTTATTTCAAAGAGAGAGAGTGCGCGTGCATGTGCATGCAGAGGAAGAGGGAAACAAGCAGACTCCCCACAGAGCTGGCAACCCCATGTGGGGCTCGATCCCAGGACCAAGATCATGACCTGAGCCAAGATCCAGAGTTAGACACTTAACTGACTGAGCCACACAGGCACCCCAACATTTAACTTTTATAGAGGTTCAAATCATTTGTGGAAATAGGACCGAAGTAAAAATAAAACATTTTAGTGATCAATCAATCTACCATATGGAAGTAAAAAGGAAACTCAAAGTAAGCAAAATAGTTTCTGAAGGAATCAAAACACATTTCAGCAAGTTCAAGGATGTTTCTTTCACAAATAATATTTATTATTATGTGGTAGTCCCTGTGCTCAATGAGGACTAAAAATGAATGACTAGGAGCTCAAACTCTAGTGGAAAGGACAGACATAGAAGATATTTAAAAGCAACTAAATTTAAAAAGCAACGGATATATGCCCAGGCTTTTGCCAGGAACACAATGCAGCATGGCTAGGAGGGAGTCAGATCTTAGGGAACTTCTAGTAAGAAGTCTGTAAAGTTGGAAATACACAGCAAAAAGAGACAAAAGCAAAGATCTGGGAGTAAGAAATGGCACAACACAAAGAGAAACTATAGCTACACCACCAATGGATTATTAAGTCCCAGAAAATGAGTAGGGAAGAGTTAGGTAGGTTCCTTTCATGGATAGCCCAAGCTATTAAACAGCTACTGACGGGTTTTCATCAATGAAGTGGAGCACCAGGGTCATATTCACATTGGAAGACAAGTTAGGTGGCTAAAGCAGCAGTACATAGGTTAAAGTTACAGTTATCAAGACACAAGAATAACAAATAGATCAATGAAACAGAATAGAGTCCAGAAACGAACCCCATTTATATGGTTAATTTTCTACAAAGGTGCCAATGGGACTGTCAAAACACTCCAATCAGTAAAGGAAAGCCTTTTCAACAAATGATGAAATCTATGGTAATAGGGGTTTATATTCCCTAAGATAATGGAATAACTATAAACCTACGTAGAAGAAATGACTCTGTATCCCAACTAACACCACTTACCAAATTAATTCAAGACACATCACAGGACTAAACATAAAAGTTAAAATCATAAAGCTTTAAGAGGAAAACATAGGAGAAAACTTTGTGGTTTGAGGGTAGGCAAAAATTTGACAGTACACAAAGAATAATCATAAAAGGAAAAGCTGGTAAATTAAAACTTCCTCAAAATAAACTTCTGCTCACCAAAAGAAGTTATTCAAGGAATGAACAAGCAAGTCAAACTGGAAGAAACTATACCTGACAGATGAGTAGTATGCAGGATATATAAAGAATTCCTACAACTCAATGATAAACACAATCAAAACCAAACACTTCACAAAGATACATGAATTGCCAATAAGCAGGTAAAAAAGTGTTCAACATAAGTAGTCATTAGGAAAATGCAAATTAAGGCCATAACAAGACACTACTACACAAGCACTGAAATGGCTAAAATTGTAAAAACCTGGCAATTCATCAGATTATCAAGAAAGACATTAAAGACAACTCGAAGGTCTTGGTGTTTAGAGTGATAGTGAGGATGATCATGCCACCAAGCATCATACAAAATAAGTCAACCAAAAATGCAAACCAGTTAGACAAATACCCGTTTTCTTAGCACGAAATACATTCTCCAGTAAGAAGAAATTTTATTTCTACTAAGACACAGAATAGGATGCAGTATAGCCTTTAAAATTTTCAGGAAAACTGTGTCACAACATGCAGTATCTTTAAATGAGACAAACTGATTCCAAAAAGTCTGACACAAAACTTAACTGTAAGTAGATACAGACGGGCAGGTATTGAGAAATTGCAAAAGTATACTTTAACTTCTGGGGTGTTTCTCTCCAAAATTACAGTTCAAATAAAAATGGACTAAAAGTTAACCTAATACCTTCCCTATAAACTCTGAATACAGATTGAGAGTTTTATATGTTATTTCAATCATCCTAGAAGTTATCTACTTGTCTGTCTTCACAAAACAGAAAGTTCCAAGAAGGCAGGGATCCCACCTTGAAAAGGAAAAAAAAAAAAAAAAATCCATCACCAGTGCACAGTATAACCGGTGCCCAATAATTGATGGCAACTGACAAACCTTGATTCAAACGAGAGAGACTAGCTACATACTGCTAACTTAATCAGAAACCTCCTCTATGTTCCAGGCTCTCCACCTCAAGGAAAAACACCGAAACCATATCTATGTGCAGGAAGTTTAGACTGAATTACTCAAATCAGTAAACCAGTAGGCTCAACTAACCGATGAAGTTTAAACACAAATAAAACAGAATAGCGATTATCTGCGTAATCAGCCACAGATAGGTAAACTGATTCTGTCTCACGTTGGGAGACTTTTTCCTGAATTAAAGTCCTGTTTTGAATGGACATGTGAGTTAAGTAATCTTAAATATAAGGAGTTATCAAAACATAAACAAAACAAAACAAAAAACCCTAATGAAATCATAAGTCCAATCCCGATTTAAAACATTTCGGAAATGGGTTTGGTTATTTCCAGATAAAACCCTGTAGCTTCTAAGTACATTTTAAAAGGTGATTAACTTAACGCAATGCATACAATTTTTCTTTATATCTCCCACGTTCTCAGGGAACCTACACTTAATATTTGCCGGTCCTGAGAACTGAGACTGCCCAGAAAAGTAATCTAGACTAGGGCGCGAGTCCTAACGAAATGAACATCTTCAACTAACCGAAAGAGCCTGTAAGCCTGGCGCTGCCCCTTTAAGTCCTCTAAGACACTAAGTGGAAGAAATCACCAAGCTTTTACGTCCCCTTGTCTGAAGACACGCGCGATCCGCGGGCAATCCAGGCTGAAGTTCTGGCTCCAGCGCCCGCCGCGGCGCGGCCAAGATGGGGCGGGAGCAGCGGGCGCGGGAGGCCGTTAGCAGGCCGCGCGCGCACGCGGCTTTCGCGCCTCCCTCAACCGGGCAGTCCGGCCTCCCGCTCCCGGCCCAAACCATCACAGCCCTCACCCCAGGGGGTTGCCTCCTCACCTCACGAGCTTCATCCTAGCGGCGCCGTCACTCTTTCGGTCCGAGAGTGCACAAAACCCGACTACCCCGGTCCGAAAGACTAGGAGTATGAATGGCCGGAAACGCCTCCTCTTTGGGCCCCGACGTAAAGAGCGCGAGAGGAGCGCTGCCCACGCAAAGCGGAAACGCCGAGGCCACGCTGGGCCGTAGTATCTTCCGGCTGCGCGGAATGTCACTACGGCCCCTGGTGGCTGGAGGTGTGTCTTGCGACTGCTGAGAGTGTTTAGAAGCCGGTCCAGGAGGAAAATTCCAGTAAGGGGATGGATTTGAGGAGATTAGATCCAATTAGTGGGCACTTCCGCAGGGCCGGGAGCCGTGTGTTATGCCTCGCTCGGTTTATCCGTAAAGGAAGGTAAGTTCCGAGAAACCCCAAAGAATAATTTTAATTCTGCTCCAACACCAAGAATTCACTCTTCAAACGCCATTGATACTGCTTTTCTAAAGGTCATCAAAAACCTCCAAGACAAACATCTTTCTTCACCGTACTCAACGTTTCAGCAGCATTCATCAAAAACACTACCTTTTTGAAACACACGCCTCTTTTGGCTTTCAGGATGCCAAGCTCACCTGGTGCAACACCTGTGCCAGTAGTTACAATTTATAGGTCTCAGATGCCTCATCCTCTACAGAACCATTACATGTTGGAGTGCTTCGGAATTTACCCTCGGTGTAGTCTTCTTATAGATACTCTCTCCTTTAGCCTAGGTGATCTCCTCTAAAACCACAGCTTTAATTTGTATCTCCAGCCTGGACATCCTCCCTGATTATCAGAACTCTTGGATGTGTAAGACAATGCTCATCAAACGTTCAGGTGCATAGGAAATACCTGAGGAAACTTTAGAATAAAAATTATGATTCAGTTGGTGTGGGGGCCAAAATGCTACCTTCAGTTGATGAAGATGCCCCTAGTCTGTGAACCACAATTTGAGTAGCAAGATTGTAATCTTTATTTGTGTGCTGCCTTTTCAGTATCTATCCATCTCCCTTCCCAACAGTTCCTAATAATCCGATGATCTATGTTGTACCAATGAAGCTGACTCTATCCTTGTGTCAACCATCACATACCATTACTTGTCCACGGTGGGCTTGGAATGTAAACTGATCCAGTCAGACATTTGCGGGGAATTCTCTTTCCTTTTGAATGTGAATGAAGAGGTAGTAGCCCCTGGAGTTTTATTAGGAACTCCCTTAGAATCAAGAGAAGAATCAGTTTTAGGAGAGAATTAAAAAAAAAATCCATGATGATATTAATAAACCTGTGGAAATTAAGATTAAGGGGACACCTGGGTGGCTCAGTAGGCTAAGTATCCAACTGTTAAATTTTTTTTTTAAGATTTTATTTATTTATTTGACAGAGAGAGAGATCACAAGTAGGCAGAGAGGCAAGCAGAGAGAGAGGAGGACGCAGGCTCCGCTGAGCAGGGAGCCCGATGCAGGCCTCGATCCCAAGACCCCGAGATCATAACCTGAGCTGAAGGCAGAGGCTTTAACTCACTGAGCCACCCAGGCACCCAATATCCAACTGTTGATTTAGGCTCAGGTCAGGATCTCAGGGTTAGTAGATGGAGTCCCGAGTTTGGCTCTGCATTGGGGATGGAGTCTGCTTAAGATCTTCTCTCTCCTTCTTCCCCTTCCTCACTGCACATACTCTTGTGTGTGCGCTCTCTCTCAAAAAATTAATTAAAATTAAAGCTGGTGGGGGTGGGTAAAAATATATTAAAATTAAATAAAATTAAAAACTCAGTTCATCAGTTGCAGTACTCATATTTCAAGTGCTCAAGAGCCCTGTGCGGCTATGGCTACCCTTCGGGACAGTGCAGATATAGAATATTTGCATCATCACAGAAAGTTTGATTAGTGCTGCCCTGTTTATTACCATATTTCTTTTCTTCTTTGCATTTAATTGTTATTTACTTATTTATTAACTAACTTGAAAAATATACTTTCTGAAGGCAGGTTTTTCGTTTTTAAGATTTTATTTATTAGAGAGAGAAAGTGCACAAGCAGGGGGAACAGCAGAGGGAGAGGGAGAAGCAGACTCTGCTCTGAGCAAGGAGCCCAACATGAGGCTTGATCTCAGGACTCTGGGATCATGACCTGAGCCAAAGGCAGAAGCTTAACTGTCTGAGCCACCCAGGCAGCTCTGGAGGCAGGGATTTGAGTTCGTTCTGTTAACTTCTGTATTCCCAGTATCTAGAAGAGTGAGTTGCACACAACGTGCCCTCAATAATTATGAAATAACTGATTGTCTCCCCCACTAGAATGTATGCTACATGAGGAAGGAGACCCTGTGTGTGTTGTTCACTCCAGTATCCCTAGTACCGAGCTCAAGGTATTCCTTTCTGCTATTCTCAAGGCCTTTCCTACTTTGGCACTGCCTACCTTTTTTTTTTTTTTTTAGATTTTATTTATTTATTTGAGAGATAGCAAGAGAGAATGAGAGACAGTGCAAGCAGGGTGGTGGGGGAGGGTGGAGGGCAGGGAGAAGGAGAAGCAGACTCCCTGCTAAGCAGGGAGCCTGACACCAGGTGCAATCCCATGACCCTGGGATTCTGACCGAGCTGAAGTCAGACGCTTAACGGACTGAGCCACCCAGGTGCCCCAGCTCTGCCTACCTTTTAATGCCTTTTCCCTTCAATAATATTGGAATATTTGAGTTCCTGCAACTCATCAAGTTCCCTCTCCAGAGAGGAGAGTTTTGTAATTCAGTTCTTTAATCTGGCTAACACTTACTCCCTCTCAAGTCTGAGAGGCCAGCATTATTACTTATATGTGTTAGTTGTGAGTGGCCTAGAGGATGGCAAATAGAAATGCCAATATCAGTTGATTTATGCCAAATTGCAATACTTTTTCTTTGTTTTTATTTTTTAGATTGGTTTTTTGTTTGTTTGTTTTTAGAATTTTAACTCTGATAGTAACTCTCTCGAACTGTCAAGAGTCTTGAAATAAAAGTCAGCAAGAGTGGACCAACAGGGAATAAAAGACTTTATTTAGTTGCTAGCAGAAGGATCAGTTTGAACATAAGACTACTCTGTTGTCTGGAAGTTAGCAGAGGTTTTATAGGTTCTGGCACTTAGATGGGTCATGAGAAAAAAGGAACAAGGAAATGAAAATGTGATACGTGGGGCAATAGAACTGCTTGATCGTTAGCTTTTAGAAGTAGATGCCCTCATGATAAGCAAGGGCAGGAGAGTACATGCTACAGTTTGGAGTTAGAAAGGAAAACCAACAATTTAAACAAGTCCAGATGACATTCATAATTTTGAATTTATCAAGAGAATTTACAAGTAGGTTCTTGTAGTTCTTGTAAGGATTGAGAAAAAGACCTTTGCAACTTACAGAACTATAATGTTGAGCACCAAGATGCATTATCAAGCAACAACACGTGTTGTGTTTTCATCATGTGTACATGGCAGAATATGAACTAATTTGAGGTCTACCCCAGAACTTTCTCAGGAGCTCTCAGGAATGGCGGTGTCTCTTTTTGTGGGGATCAAGTTGGTGTGAGCTTGTATAACCTTTGAAATCTCAGTCAAACAAGATAATTTATTCAGTTGATTAGGACTTCTTTTAGTAGATCACCAAATCAAATTAATCAAATTCCAGAGTTCATAGACAGACTGCTCTAAATGAAAACCACTGACACAAAGCAAGACAAATTTTGTGAAAAATGACATTACAAGGGCACCTGGGTGGCTCTGTTGGTTGGACATCTGACTTTTGATTTCAGCTTAGGTCATGATCTCATGGGTCGTGGGATCGAGCCCTACCTCTGTTTCTTTTCTTCTCCCTCTCTCTCTGCCCTTCCTCTTTCTCTAAAATAAGTAAGTAAATTTTTTTTAAAAAAATGACATTACAGAATAATTAAGATTAAATCAAACTACAAATTGAGACCTCTGGCATTAATGAATCAGAAGTGAGATATCTTTTAAAATGATAAAGAATAATGCTCAAGAAAGTTTATTTTTCCCATAAAAGCAAACTATTTTATAAATATTTTTATTGAGACATAATGGACATATAAAATTGTATAACATTAATGTATACAATGAGTTGATTAGATATTTTTATTGATTGCAATTATGATTACCATCTTAACTGACACCTCCATCACATCACATAATTATCATTTCCTTTTTGTGGTGAGAACAATTAAGATCTAGGGGCACCTGGGGAGCCCAGTCGATTGGGTGTCTGCCTTCTGCTCCATTATGATCCCAGGGTCCTGGGACCAGGCCCACATTGGGCTCTCTGCTCAGTGGGGAGCCTGCTTCTCCCTCTGCCTGCTACTCCCCCTGGTTGTGCTATCTCTCTCTGTCAAGTCAATAAATAAAATCTTAAAAAAAAAGAATAATTAAGATCTAGTCTCTTAGCAACTTTGACGTTTATAATACGGTGTTATAAAAGCAAACTATTTTATACCTTTGCAGCGTGTTTAATAAGCTGATTATATTTGCTTTTAGAAAAGAAAATCTAAATTGCAGATATGAATTATACATCAAATATGACTTACTTATATATCAAAAATAGGTACATATGATTTTGCATGGCATGGCATTTATAAAGATTCCTATGCTTCTGACTGTGATGAATTCAAGAAGTAGAGTGGAATAGATTCCTCAGAAGCAGAGGTCTTTTGGGTGCCTGGGAGGCTCAGTTCGTTAAGTTTCTAACTTTGGCTCAGGCCATGATCCCAAGGGGCCATTCTCTCTGCGCCTCTGCTGGTGCTCTCTCTCGCTCTCATGCTCTCACTCCCTCTCAAATAAATAAATAAAACCTTTCAAAAAAAAAAAAAGCAGAGGCCTATTTTGTGGGAATGGAAACTTGTAAATATGGGGTGTGTGTGCACATGCGGCCACAGGACTTGAGTCACTAAAAAAAAAGCAGTTAACACAAGAAAAAAAAAAATCCCACCAGTTGTCTGACAATCTAAAGGTGAAGGCAAATATAGGTGAGATAATCTGGTACATAAACCACTTTAATCAGGTTGGCGGTCTACTCCTGACTTGTCTCCCCCCACCCGCCATTAAAGTCATTTGGCTTATGCTATTAAAGTGAATATATCAGGAACAGGGGGTGGGGGTGGGGCATAGGCAGGTTTTTGCCAAGTAACACAATGTATGGTGACGTGGGCGATGGCCTCACCCATCAATACCTCTGGCTTTGGTTTTTAAACCACAGATGGGCGCCTGGGTGGCTCAGTCGGTTAAGCCGTCTGCCTTCGGCTCAGGTCATGATCCCAGAGTCCTGGGATCGAGTCTCACATCGGGCTCCCTGCTTGGTGGAGAGCCTGCTTCTCCCTCTCCCTCTGCCTGCCGCTCTGCTTACTTGTTCTCTCTCTCTCTCTGTCAAATAAGTAAATAAATAAAATATTAAAAAAAAAATAAACCACAGGCTCTCCAGACGAAACTGATAAGCGGCTCAATAGAGTTTTGTGGAAGATGTATTGTCAGAAAATCAGGCTTGACATCAAGCTTGATAAACTTAGAGCACATTTTGATTGAACTTAGTTTCATAAAAACAGGTCAGTAAGGGGAGAACCCACGTATGATCATCTCTCTTCAGATTCTCAAAAGCATGTAGTACCGGTTTTACCCAATCTCACAGTTCTGCAAATAAGAATAGCACAGTAAGCGTGTTCAAGAGTGTGGGAACCATGAATACTAGTGATTGAAACCTGTGTTCTATCTTTAGAGACTTGGAAGAGCCAAAGCTTTGTCTGAACCACCCGCCATGACTAAATCTTGTAGACTCCCGTGTGCCCACACACAAGGTGTAATGTGTGTAAGGATAAGGTGAAGCCCTGGATTTTTTGGAAGCACTGGAGTGCAGTGCAGGGGAAGGAAAGAGGAGGGCCAATTGCCTCCCCTTTTCTTTACATTGACCCTGTCGAAGATTAAACGTATTTGAAATAGAGGTTGCAGAGGGCAGTACCCGCAACCCAAAGAGGGACCAGCGACGAAGGATTTCCAAGACAAATCACCACAGCTGGGGGCGTGGGTGGCTTTATTAAAAGATACATCCCTGCGAAGGGCCAGCGGCCGCCGCCTGGGGGCGCCGCCGCTTCCCGGCGAGGTGCCCACCCGCGGTGCGCGCACGCGAGGCCTCCCACCGCGCCTGCGCTGAGGGTGTACGCCGGCTTGCCTTTCCCCGACGCCAGCCGTCCGGGCCCGGGTGAAAAACTGCGTGACACGCAGTGAGCGTGGCGGCCATCTTCCTCCTCTGGGCACGTCAGCTGAGCCTGTGGCGGCCGAAGAGGAGCGTTGCGCAAGCGCGACCAAGACGGTCCCAGGTAACTCCCATCTGACGGGCGAGGCGTCGCCGTCGTCGCCGGAAGTTTGGCGTATCTGCGCCGCGGGAGAGGCGGCGGTCGCGGCAGAAGCGGCTGTCTCCTGCGATACCCGGATGTGAGGCGATTTGCTGGCTCGTGTTAGACCCTCGGCCAGGAGTGAGGAAGGTAGGCTCGCTTTCCGACGTCTCCGCCGCGTGCTGTCGCGCCTGCTGCGTCCTCACCTCCCTTCTGCCAGCCTCTCTGGAGAGCTGAACGATTCCCTCCCTTCCTGTCCCACCTTCTGTGTCGTTTTGCATCGTACGCTTCTTCCTTCTTCTCTGGTCCGGGCTCCGAGAGCCCCTGGGAGGGAGTGGGCGGCTCGAAGACACTGTCGCTTGAGGTGGGCAGTCAGCCTACGCGTCTCGGCTGCCCAGTCGCCTCATCACCTGCCGCTGCTGGGTAGGCAGAGGTAATCAGGGACCATGACCGAGGACTGCGGGTCAGGCCAGGGCTCTCAAGGCGGCTGAAAGGGCAGCCAGAACCCGGAGGTGGCGTGTAGCATTGCGACTACTGGGGCGGTGTCGGCGCTGGCCCGCAGGTAGCCCCCGGCCTTGTCCCCGCCCCCGCCGTCCTTCCTTCCCCGAGCCAGCCCCATCGGCCAACGCGGAGTTGCGATTCCTGCGGCTTGCTCGCCTGCCTTTGCCCCGGCTGCTGCCCCGGCCTGAACCTTGAGGCCTCTGCAGTCTGCGGGGTGTGATGTGGGGATCTTGGAGGGGAGCAGTGGCCTGGGTCCAAGGTCATGGAGTAATTCAGCTTGGATCTGAAAGTTTGGGCACAGGCAGAGCTGCTCTAGAGTAGAAAGGGGTGCATTGAGGGCCGTAGTGAAGTTTGTAGGGATAGATGCGAGCAGAAAGGAATTGGGTCCTCTGTGTCACTGTTCGGAAGATTATTTACAAGGGGGTTTTGTTTTATTCAGGCAGAATGGGCTAGCGAGTCCAAAAATTAGAGAACTCTCCCATCCCCCAGCCCTCACCTCCCCATCTCTGAATGTGGAGTTCTGGAAACCCTGCTGCAGGTACTGTATTTTCCGGGGGTGGGGGGGGGTGGAGGGAAGCGCAGCAGGGAAGGAGGAAGGAGTTAAATCGTTGTGCTTTAAGAAGTGCTGTGAATCTTTAAGTAGTTGAAACGGGATTCTTTCAGCACTAATTGCAGCACGCAGTATTTAACCAGCATTATCACATGATATTTCAATAAATAATTAGCCTTCACAAAAACCCATTAAAGAGTGCTACTTGGTGGAATAGTAAGGTGTGGATGGGTTTTGTTTTTCCCCCTTTAATTTTTAAAAAGCTGGGTAACATGGATTTCAGTTTAAAACTTGCTTGCAGTGAGCTCTGGTATATTCAGTGTCTCTTTTTATTAGGTCCTTAGTTTCTGCTTTTCATGGGGCATCTACGACAGTGGAATTATTTTTAATTTGAAGAATTTAAAAATTCTCACTATGGAATTAGATATGAGAGTCGGATGAAAAGTGCTTAAAGCATTTAATTTGGAAGCTGCAAATTCAGGCCTAGAGTATGTGAGGAAATGAGAAAACTCTATCAGATACTTATTCCTTTTTTGGGGGGGGGACACTTCTTTTTAAGCAGATTGGAGTTATATGCCCCTTCGATTAGATATGTGACTTTGGAAGTACCCTTCTTAGAACAAAACTTGCCTTGGCTTATGAACTTCTGTCCACCTTAATCATCCTGGCTCAGAAAAGTTTGCTATCATTTCCTATTGGTTAGTATTATAATTCTATTTTATTATAAAAGTATTACAATACTTTTTTTTTTTAACATCGGACTCCTACAAGGTTTTGTGTGAGGCATTTAAATTGATAAATTATGGTTCCAAAAGGAAGGGAAAAGGGCCCTAATTAATGAATGCCATTACCCACCATTGCTGGATGGCCTTTTTTAGCTTGGTAATTTATTACAGCGCAGTCTGATTGTATTTATTGTAATAATGAAGGTAACTAGCATTGCACAATTCAAAATAATGTTTTTTTAATAGTTAAATATTTTTCCAGACTTTTTGGAGCAGACTATGTTCCATGTAGAGTTCTGTGATTAATCTTTATGGAAGGTGATCAGAAGTCTAGATGGTAGTTTAAAATCAACTCCAGTAAAATTGTTATGGTAGATTACCCTTCAGCAGCCCAGATTTTTCTGTGCATCTTTTGGCACAGTGAAAATTCTTTGGCTCTATTTTTGCATAAGTTCTACATTGAAGCTGTACCATGCTACTGTAGTTACTTTTTTTTTTTTTTAAGATTATTTATTTATTTGACAGAGACAGACAGGGAACACAAACATGGAGAGAGGAAAAGGGAGAAGCATGCTCCCAACCGAGCAGGGAGCCCGATGCTGGGTTCAATCCCAGGACCTTGGGATCATGACCCAAGCCAAAGGCAGCCGCTTTATGACTGAGCCACCCAGGTGTCCCTGTAGTTACTTTTGACAGATGGATAATTATGTTAACTTGACCATCCTTTTTTCTTTTTTGAAGGGGCTATATCTTAGGTTTAATTGCATTATAGTACATCAGAAGAAAGCAAGATTTATGTCCTTGCTTTCTTCAGCTTACTTTAAACATCTATGGCTGCATATGTGAGATTCACAGAGACGAAAACTCAATGTAAATAGAAGTGGGGTATTAAGTATTACTTTAAAGAAGCGGTTCTGGGCACCTGGGTGGCTCAGTGGGTTAAGCCTCTGTCCTCGGCTCAGGTCATGATCTCAGGGTCCTCGGATCGAGGCCCGAATCGGGCTCTCTGCTCAATGGGGAGCTTGCTTCCTCCTCTCTCTCTCTGCCTGCCTCTCTGCCTACTTGTGATCTCTCTCTGTCAAATAAATAAGTAAAATCTTAAAAAAAAATAAAGCGGTTCTCAGACTTTTTGGTTATGATCCGTTTATACTCTTAAAAATGATGTATGACTTAAAGTAGCTTTTGTTTATATGGTTTATATCTATTGGTAATCATTGTATTCTAAGTTAATCTAAATATATTAATTCATTTAAAAGTAGCTAATAAACTAATTACAGGTTACATAAATAACATTTTTTATGAAAAAAATAACTATTTTCCAAAACAAAAAAAATTCAGTGAAAGAAGTTTTTGTAAATTTTACAAATTTACATTTTTTGTAAATCTCTTTAATATTTGGCCTAATAGAAGACAGCTGGATTTTCCTATCAGTTTTTGCATTCAGTCGTATGTTGTTCTGGTTGAAGTGTATGAAAAAAATTCAGCTTCATACTAGTATGTTGGGAGGAGTACTTTATTTATTTATTTATTTAAAGATTTTATTTATTTGTTTGACAGAGAGGGAACACAAGCAGGGAGAGTGGAAGAGGGAGAAGCAGGCTTCCTGCTGAGCAGGGATCCCGATTCGGGGCTCGATCCCGGGATCCTGGAATCAAGATCTGAGCTGAAGGCATTGGCTTAACCAACTGAGCCACCCAGGCGCCCCGGGAGGAGTACTATAATAATCTTTTCAGATAATTGTGATATTCCTCTTTGATTCTACAACAAAACTCAACAAGTGAGTTAAAGGTTAGTTGCAATATGGAATCTGAAGTTGCCTCTATATCCTTTTTGTACAGTGTTGTGTTAAAATCCATTGGTCTGTTTTGCACTTTGATCTTTTATTCAAGAATGATTTGGATCTAATGAACCCCCTGAAAGGATCTCTGGAATCCCCACAGTCCCCATATCACACCTTGAGAACTATTGCTTTAATGTAAATAATTAGGTAGTTTAGAATTAATGTAGTTATTGAAGCTGAAAGGGATAATGATACTATGGAAATGAAGTTGTCAAGTAGTTAAGTGGTGATTATTAGTATACTTAACAGGTGCTTATGATGTGCCAGGAGCGTGTCTAAGGCCTTTTTTGTTTGTTTGTTTGTTTATTTGAGAGAGAAATGGAGAGCATAAGCAGAGGGAGGGTCAGAGGGAGAGGGAGAAGCAGACTCCCTCCTGAGCAGGGAACCCAACAAAGAGCTCCATCACAACCTAAGCAGGGGGCGTGGGAGAGGGAGAAGCAGGCTTCCTGCTGAGCAGGAGCCCGATGTGGGGCTTAATCCTGGGAGAAGGCAGATGTTTAACGACTGAGCCACGAGGGTGCCACTTTTGATGTTTTTTAAGTAAGCTCCAGGTCCCAACATGGGGCTTAAAATTAACCACCTTGAGATGAAGAGTTGCATGCTCTCCTAACTTAGCCAGCCAGGCGCTATCTATCTATTCATTTATTTTATTTTTTAGACTTTTTTATCTTTTATTTATTTTTTATTATTTTAATTTTTTTTTTTTTAGATTTTATTTGTTTATTTGTCAGAGAGAGAGGGAGAGAGCACAAGCAGGGAGAGTGGCAAACAGAGGGTGAAGCAGGCTCCCTGCTGAGCAAGGAGTCTGATGTGGGACTCAATCCCAGGACCCCAGGATCGTGACCTGAACCGAAGGTAGCCGCTTAACTGACTGAGCCACCCAGGTGTCCCTTATTTATTTATTTATTTTTTAAAGTAACCTCTAGGTCCCAAAGTGGAGCTTGAAAATCACCACCCTGAGGCGAAGAGTCACAATATAGTTCCATTATAGAGGATATATACTACTTAAATAACTTTTCTATGAGGTTTTTGAGGATAGGGACTATGCCTAGTCCCGACATCTGTCACTGCATATATTTAAAATACATAGTTGTAGAATACTTTAGCTTAGAAAATTCAGTTACTGAATAAAACAAATCCTGGGAAATTTTAAGAAGATCTTGTTAACATGAAAATTTGAAATTTATTATTTATTTTAAAGATTTATTTGTCAGAGAGTGCATGCATGCACGCACAAGTAGGGGGAACAGCAGGCAGAGGGAGAAGCAGGCTCCCCACTGAACCTGAGCAAGGAGCCGGACCTGGGACTCCATCCCAGGACCCTGGGGTCATGACCTGTGCTGAAAGTGAATGCTTAACCGACTGAGCCACTCACGCATCCCTTGAAGTTTATTTTGTTAAATCAGTTCAACTAGTATTTGAAAGTTTATCATTAAGTGAAGTCACTAAGTGAGGCTCTTTTCATTTTTTTTTTTTTAAGATTTTATTTGAGAGAGCAAGCATGAGCAGGGGGAGGGGCAGAGGGAAAGAGAGAGGGAGAAGTAGACTCCCAACTGTGCATGGAGCCCAGTGCAGGACTCCATCCCAGGGTCCCTGAGATCATGACCTGAGCAGAAGTCAGATGCCTAACCTTACTGAGACACCCAGGTGCCCAAAGTGAGACTTTTTTCAAGAACAAAAATAGAGGGCGCCTGGGTGGCTCAGTGGGTTAAAGCCTCTGCTTTCGGCTCAGGTCATGATCTCAGCGTCCTGGGATCGAGGCCCGCATCGGGCTCTCTGCTCAGCGGGGAGCCTGCTTCCTCCTCTCCCTCTCTCTGCCTGCCTCTCTGCCTACTTGTAATCTCTCTCTGTGTGTCAAATAAATAAAATAAAATCTTAAAAAAAAAAAAAAAGAACAAAAATAGATAATTTTCAGAAGACAAATTTAGGCTTATTTTAAAAGTTTGGCGCATGTTAAAATCTTTGTTTCTTTTTCTTTTTTTTAAGATTTTATTCATCTGAGAGAGAGAGTGAGTGAACAGAAGCAGGGGAGAAGCAGGGAGAGAGGGAGAAGCAGACTCCCTGCTAAGCAGGGAATCCAATTTGGGACTTGGTTCCAGGACCTTGGGATCATGACCTGAGCTGAAGGCGGACGCTTAACCATCTGAGCCACCCAGGCGCCCAAAATCTTTGTTTCATATTCACTTTTTGGTAATTGCTTCATGGAGCTATAATCTACATTAATAGAGTTCAAGAGTTTTTAGTATATTAACAGAATTATGCAACCATTACCAATGTCTTCAAAGATTTTATATATTTATTTATTTGAGAGACAGAGAGAGTGGATGAGAGCGAGCATGAAGGGGGCTAGGTAGGGGGAGAACCAGACTTCCCGCTGAGCAGGGAGCCTGGGATCCTAACCTGAGCTAAAGGCAGACAGACGCTTAACTGGCTGAGCCACCCAGGTGCCCCTCCAATTTCTAATTTTAGAATAACATTAGAAGAAGCCCCATGCCTGTACTAGTATATCACTCCTCATTTCATTTTCTTCCTAGCCCCTTACTGCCACCAATCTATTGGTTACAGATTTGTCTGTTCTGGACATTTCATACAAATCGAATCATACAACGTGTGGCCTTCTGTGACTAGCTTCTTTTACTTAGCATAATGTTTTTAAGGTTAATCTACATAGCTTGTATGAATACTTCATTCTTGTCTATGGCTAAATAACAATTGATTACATGAGTATACCACATTTTCTTTATCCCTTTATCAGTTGATGGACATTTAGATTGTGTCCAGTTTCTGAATATTACAAATAACACTGCTGTGAACACTTGTGTACGAGTTATTGTGTAGATGTATTTAGATTCACTTTTGAGCTTTCCCAATATATTTTACATAGATATAACTGTATATATTTTTTAAGATTTTATTTGTTCATTTGACAGCGAGAGAGGGAACACAAGCAGGGGGAATCAGAGAGGGAGAAGCAGATTCCTTGCAGAGCAGGGAGCCTGATACGGGGCTCGATTCCAGGGTCCTGGGATCATGACCTGAGCTGAAGGCAGACACTTAGCGACTGAGCCACCCAGGTGCCCCTGTTTTTTATCTCATAGCTGATCAGTATGTTTATTTTTGATGTGAAAGATACAAATATTATATAAACATAAGTAAAATGTAAAAGTCTCTTCATTCTTTATGTACTCTTTCATCTCCATCTTTACCACTGTTGATGTTTTAATGTATATGCTTTTAGTGTATTTTCTCTGTATTAACACAGTTGTATATGACACATTCATTTATCTCTTCCTTGGAAAATTACATTTATGCAGTTTATATACCTTTTTATTTCTAAACATCAAAATTCTTTTTTTTGTTTTTTAAAGATTTTATTTATTTGAGAGACAGGGCATGGGCAGGGTGAGGGAGAGGAACGGAGGGAGAGGGAGAAGCAGACTTCCTGCTGAGCGGGGAGTCTGACTCGGGACTCAATCTCAGTACCCGAGATGATCACAGCCTGAACTGTAGGCAGACGTTTAACCGACTGAGTCACCCAGATTATCAGAATTTTATGTTGGCATTTTATTTTTCCTTTTTTGGGCATTTGGGCCGTTATGGGTATTTTTATAGTGTAAATGCTGCTTTTTCATCATTGCTATCATTGTGTAGATTTCCTTTTTTTTTTCCTGTTGGTTTTGTTTTCTTCCTGTGGGTGGGTGGTGGTGTACTAAATTGTGGAGGATGAACAGAGTAGAATGACTGTTGAGTTTAAGGTGCCTTTAAGAAATCAGGATAGAGATGTCCAGTAGGCTGTTGGTTATCTGAGTAGCACTAGGGATGGAGATTTTGTTGGGGATATAAATTTGTATCTTAACAGCTTATAGGTAGTAATTGGAAATATGTGTACAAGAGAAATTATCTAGTGAGTGTCTTTTATAATGAGAGGACAAAACCTTGGGGAATGCTAATTTATAAGAGGTTGGTAGAGGAAGAGAATTTTAAAAATGAAGAAAGTTGTCCAGGTCTGTGGTTTTTTTTGTTTTTTTGTTTTTGTTTTTGTTTTGTAAGCTCTATGCCCATTGTAAGACTTGAACTCAAAACCCTGAGATCAAGAGTTGCATGCTCTACTGATTGAGCCAGCCAGGCCCCCCCCCTCCTTTTTTAAAGTAAACTAACCCCAACATGGGGCTCAGACTTATGACCCCAAGATCAAGTGTCATATATGCTCTACCAACTGAGCCAGCCAGGTGCTGCCAAGTCTAGCTTTTTTTTTTTTTTTTTTAAAGTTTTTTTTTTTTTTTTTGACACAGAGAGAGAGATTAAAAGGAGGCAGAGAGGCAGGAGAGAGGAGGAAGCAGTCTCCCNGAGGCAGGCAGAGAGACAGGGAGAGGAGGAAGCAGGCTCCCTGCTGAGCAGAGAGCCCGATGCGGGCCTCGATCCCAGGACGCTGAGATCATGACCTGAGCCGAAAGCAGAGGCTTTAACCCACTGAGCCACCCAGGCGCCCCCAAGTCTAGCTTTTTAGAGTTTTAACTAATGTTGAATTTTACCAAATCACTGTTACCAATCTATTGAGAATATTACAGTAGTTTTACGATTTGTTTTTCTATCAGGATGATTAATTCTGAAAATAATTTTTACGGTGGTATTTCTGCTTTCCTTTTAGGATAAGTATTACTTGACAGTAGTGGAGGTCCTGTTGCCAGAATTGTTGATTGGGGCTGATAGTCTATTTTTGTTTTGTTTTGTTTTGTTTTTACTAAATTTTTATCCCAAACCATATATGCCCCTTAAAATGAGTTGACGAGCATGTTACCCACATGTTTCAGAGCCATTTGTGTACTAGAGAGATTAAAGCTTTGAATGTTTGGAAAAATTCGTTAGGGGAGTACTTTGTGTTATTGTGTGTTTTTTCTGTGGCATTCACTGTTAATGGTCTATTGTTGCTTCAGTTGTGACATTTTATATGTTTTTGGCTAGCAGTAATTAGTTTAAACTTTATGTTACTTAAAATGTCTTTTAATCTCCCAGTATTTTGGGGGTGTTTAAGAATGTGAGAAATACTTGGATTACCTTAAGTCGTGGGTGGATGAATTGGCAGGATACACAGAGAAATAAAAAAGAGAGAAGACTCCACTTACAGAGCCAGATTTTGTGGAAGAAAAGAACAGGAATCACCAAACACCAAGACTTACAGAAACTTTAACATTGTGCAGGACTTGGAAGGTTGCTGAGAATAGTGCAGCTCCAGCCTTTGGCTTACCTAGCAGACACTACTGCTAGAGGAATTAAAACAAGGTAAGCCAAATGATCAAATAGGGGTGATTTTTTTACTCCCCTAGGGGTCATTTGTTATTGTTTGAAGAATATTTGATTTTTAGACTTGAGGCTGGAATCGAAAGGTATACTGAGTTGGATTCTACAGTAAATCTTTTGGTGGAGTTAAGTGCACTTTGAGATGGCTAAAAGTTTCCAGTGATGTTTGAAATACCAAGAATAGATTGGATATAAATAGTCCTAAGGTTGTTCTATTTTATGAAGTGTTTTTCTGGTGAGGGGGTTACATTGATGTGATAGAGTAATTATTTTTATTTGACTGGTCGATGCCCTCTATTAATAGAATTCTTTTTTTTTTTTTTTAAAGATTTTATTTATTTATTTGACACAGAGAGAGAGAGAAATTACAAGTAGGCAGAGAGGCAGGCAGAGAGACAGGGAGAGGAGGAAGCAGGCTCCCTGCTGAGCAGAGAGCCCGATGCGGGCCTCGATCCCAGGACGCTGAGATCATGACCTGAGCCGAAAGCAGAGGCTTTAACCCACTGAGCCACCCAGGCGCCCTATTAATAGAATTCTTAAAATTCAGTCATCTCTTTATCAGTTTTACTTGGTAGGGGTAGACCACTTGACTATGCTCTTGTTCTGTTAAAAATGCCAGTTTGCTTTAATTTAGGCTTTTCATATTCTTTTTGTATATGAAGTGTGTGTGGTGCACATGCATGTGTTTGTGTACTACTTTTGGTATCAAAACAAATTTTTGTATTATTTTGGGTAACTTGTCTTTTCCCTTTGTCTGGAACACTTTTTAGCCTCAGGTGGGAATATGCTTAATGCATCCAAGAAATAATAGCAAGGGAGCCAACCTAACTGGAGCAGAGGGAGTACTAGGAAGGGACAGAACTAGGAAGTAGTAGTTAACATTGAGCCTTTGCTTTTACTCTGAGATGAGAAGACACTGAAGGGTTTTGAACAGAGAAGTAAAAGAGCCTGATTTAACTTCTAAAAGATCACTGTGGCTGTTGTGTGGAGAAGCTGAAGTGAGGAGAAAGTAGGGAGGAAGGAACAAGGCTGAAGGCAGAGTTAAGACTTAGGAAGCTGTTGGCAAAAATCCAGGTGAGGGGTAATGGTGACTTGGACATGGGTAGTAAGGGTGGAGATTCTAGGTGGTCAGATTTTGGATGTGTATTGAAGGTGGACATAATTTGTTGATGATGAATTGATTGTATAAGTTTAAGAAAAGAATTGGGGATGATTCCAAAGTTTTGTTCTAGATATTTGACTATGAACTTAACATTTACTGAGATGAGGAAGATCCTTTGAAAGCTTTAGGTTTAGGAGGCAAGATTAGGAGTTTAGATGTTAAAGTTTCAGGTGTTTAGTAGCTCAATAAAAATCTCTCTCTGGGTAGTATGACTACTTAATTTTTCTGTACTTGAATTGTATTCTCTTGCATTTATAGACTTTAAAAACATTTCTGATTTTCTTTGACTTACTGAGTCAGTTGGGGTAAATAATTTTCAGAACTTTAATTTTGGTGAGATTTTAAAATACATTGTATGTACACTCTAAAAAATGGCTAAAACCTTTATATGTCAATAAAGCAGGCCTGTTGAATACCATAATACATTGACATTGCAATAAAATTGGAGAATTTTCTCAATTTTCAAAGTAAATCTTGTGTGTTTTTAAAGCCAAACAAACTGCACTAAAAGCCATACAGTGACCAATATCATCCCACTCCTAACCTTTCCCCATCTCCTAGTACCTTTCTCCAGAAGCTACCACTTTTTACTTCTAGCTGCTCTTAGTATCTAGCTCTGTATTTTTGGTCATATGCCATAACTGCAGTATTTTGATTTTTCAGTTTCAGATGTTACTGACTTTCTGCCTCCATAGTTAAAAATTTAGCTCTCTTACTTTCTTCCTCTTATCCCCTTAAGAGAGTCCTGTTTCAGTTACTGGTTAAGCCACTAGTGAGTGTTGTTTTAACTATGGGATATTGTTTACTGCTGAGCTAAGTATTCTCCTGTAACTGTATACCCTTCCCCTTTTTATTGCCTGAAGTTGATAATTGCCTTGCCTTTTTTTTTTTTTAAAAGATTTTATTTATTTATTTGACACAGAGAGAGAGCACAAGTAGGCAGAGAGGCAGGCAGAGAGACTAGGGAGAAGCAGGCTCCCTGCTGAGCAGAGGGCCCGATGTGGGACTTGATCCCAGGATCCTGAGATCATGACCTGAGCCGAAGGCAGAGGCTTAACCCACTGAGCCACCCAGGCGCCTTTTTTTTTTTTTTAATATTTTATTTTATTTATTTGAGAGATTGTGTGGGCGAGCACCAGTGGGGGGAGGAGCAGAGGCAGAAGCAGAAGCAGACTCCCTGCTGACCTCCCTGGAGCCAGATGAGGAGCTGATGCCAGTCTCCATCCCAGGACCCTGGGATCATGACCTGAACCAAAGGCACACGCTCAACCAATTGAGCCACCCAGGTGTCCCTGCCTTAGTCTTCTTTTGCCTAATTTTTTAAGATGGTAGCGCAATTTTTCTCCCAAATGTCATGTGCCTAGCAGTAATATTTTTCATTCTTAAAATGAAGTCCAGTCTCTTTTCTGTGTGCATCCCTGCTAGCCTCAAGGTTTGTTTTGGGATTCTTTAGCCATTACATTTCATTACAGATTGGTTGCTCTTTTGGCCTGTTTTCCAAAATGTTTTGATACTGCCACCAGCAGCACTTTACCCCCACATTCTTCCAACACTTTGTCTTCTCTGACTTTAAAATTTTAGCCATTGTGGTGGTTGTCCATTGCCCTGTTGGATTTCTTTCTCCTCCTCCTTTTTGTGATGAACTTGTTTAAATTTCTTGCCTTTTTTCCCCCTTCAGTTGGCCATTTCATTGATTTGTAAGATTTTAAAAAGTATAATCTTTGCATATTAATCCTTTTTAAGTTCTGTTTCACCTTTCACATTTTGTGTCAATAATCAAGCTATTTGGCATCGACTTTAGTATATTTTATGAAGTAGGGATCCATTTTTACTTTTTTCCACACTATTTGTTCCTGCACTGTTTTTTTTTTTAAATCTATTTTCCCAGCTTTGTACTGTTTATCATAAACCAGTTGACTGCACATACATGAGTCTGATTCTGGGCATTCTGCTTTGTGTCATTGGCCTGTTCCATTGTTCTATTTGTCCTTGAATCAGTATAACACATTACTATGGCTTTATTGATTTTTATTAATTGTTGATGGCTGGTATGGCAAGTTCACCTATCTTCTGGGTTTTTTTTTTTTTAAGCATAATTTCTTATGCTATGTAGAATAGATTTTCTTAATTTCCAAAGTGGGCATTTTCTATTTAGAGTTTTGGAGTTATTCATTTCTAGCAAATCACACTGTGATCAGAAAACATACTCTATGGTATCATTTCTTGGATGTTTGTGGAGACTCGCTTTAGGTCCTGTATTTGGGGTCATTTTTGTAAGTGTTCAATGTGTGCTTGAAAAGAATGTGTTTTGCTGTTGTTAGGAAAATACTGTATGTGTATCCATTAAGTTGAGTTTAAAATTGTCTTGTTTAAATATTCTATGTAATTAGTGGAGATTGTTTTGGTTTTTTGTCTGCTTCCTTTATCAGTTGCTGAGAAGAGTGTGTCCAAGTGTCTCAGTTATGATTTTGGATTTCTCCATTTTTCCTTGTATTTGTCAGTTGGGGGACTACATATGTGAACTTGAGAGTTGTACATTTTATTTATAGTTATTTATTTATTTTAAAATATTTATTTGAGAAAGAGTGTGAATGAGAGAGAACAAGTTGGAGGGGTATGCAGAGGGAGAGGGAGAAGCAGACCCCCTGCTGAGCAGGGAGCCTGATGCAGGCTCCCAGCACCCTGGGATCGTGACATGAGCTGAAGGCAAATGCTTAACCAATTGAGCCACTCAGGCACCCTGAGAACTATTATGTATTTTTAGTTTTATGTTCTTAGATGTGTGCAGTTTGAAATTGTTACAGCTTCTTCTTAAATTGAACCCTTTATCATTATGTTCCTCTTTAATATTGCCTTTTGTCTAAAAGTTGCTTTGGTATTAATGTAGATATATAAATTTTCCTTTGGTTAATATTTGTAGTCTCTATTTTATGTCCTTCATTTTTATGCTCTAAGTACATCTCACAATAATGGTTTTTCTGGAGGATTTGATCCGTGGATATATAATGTGAGTTCTGATGTATTTGGGGTTAAATCTCTGTTTTTACGTTGTGCTATTTGTTGTATGTTTTTCTTTCTTTGTCATTAAAATCTTACCGGTTTTGAGGGGTAATGTCAATTCAGTCATATTTTTCACCTGCAACTTAAAATATTAGCTACCACCTTTGCCTTTAATATATGGTAGAGGAGGAGGGGGAAAAGAAACAACATAAACCAGCTGCTATCTATGTATGGGCCTCTCTTCTGCAAGTGGTCATGAAGCCTTAATAACAATAGTTACCAGTTGAGTCACTGTGTTGTACATCTCAAAGTAATATAACATTGTATGTTAACTATACTTTAATAACAAAAATTTGAAAATACAAATAAAATAGTAGTGGTTACTTTTGCCATTTATCTATTTCATTTTGGTTTATGCCAACGCTGGACTGGATGAGTTATTATCAGTTTGTTTGGGGATATTCATTCTGTGGGATCTGAGATCTTTGTGGTCCTAATTTTGTTGTTCTTTGAGCAAGGTATTAGATACGAGAGTTGTAAGAGGTGCCCCAATGGTCCTGGGTTCTTCTAGAAGTAGTGCTCCTTGCTTTTCATGTATCAATCACACATGATTACTTTCTTTGACTTTTGGTGTATTGGTATGAGGATCCCCAAGTGAACAGGTCTCAGTCTTAGCATCCAATTTTCGGAACTTGCCTAGGAGTATTAAGGTGGGTATAGCTGAGCCAAGTGAGTAGAGTAGATTCAGTCTTGCAATCCCGCCTCCGTAACTGTTTGGACTTACTCAGTTTACTTGGGAATGTGGGCATTTTTGCCTCATTGACTAGGCTACTATTGAGTCTAAGCTTCAGTTAATCAACCTGACACACTCTTCAGTACAGCTTCCATGTGCTCAAGAGCAGGAGTTGATAAACTACTTTGTCACTTAGGCCAACTTTGGCTCCACTCCCCCATCCCCCAGAATGGTTTGACATATCTTTAAGGGTTGTAAAAAAAAAAACAAAAAAAAACAAAAAAAAACCTCACTTTGGACTAGCCACATATAAGTGCTTAGTAGCTACACGTTGCTAATTGATAATCATATTGGACAGTCTGCTCTAGATTATTCTTTCTCAAACTGTGCTCTTCAGAATAGCTTAAGAGAGCACTGTCCTTTTGGGCAGTTCTTGACTAAGGTATGTGAGCTTGGTGGGGAGTGAATAGCAACACAACTTCTTGTCCTCCCTTCTGCTTGTCCCCATAACCCTTTCTTCTAAACATGATTTTATATTTTTAAGATAGATTTCCAAGGCTAAGATACTTAGAAAATTACTGCCCATGAGTGAGCTTGGTGTTGAACTTTCCTTATAGATTTTGAAGCACCTATTCTTGAGGCATTTTGCAGTTTTCAGGGTTCTAATGAGAGTAGATAATGGACTCTCCAACTCTAAGATACCATGGCTCTTTTTGTGGTCAAATCCATCATGTGTAAATTAACAAGTAGTTACTATTTGATAACTGGGATACATAAACATACTTGGTATATAACTAATAAATCCTGTATGCATGTATGTATGTATTTATAAAGATTTTATTTATTTGATAGAGATCACAAGTAGGCAGAGGCAGGCAGAGGGAGAAGGGGAAGCAGGCTCCCCACCGAGCTGAGAGCCTGATGCGGGGCTTGATCCCAGGACCCTGCGATCATGACCTGAGGCAGAGGCTTAACCCACTGAGCCACCCAGGTGCCCCATAAATCCTGTATTTAGAGGTATAATAAGCATTTGTACATTGAATAAAGTGCTTGTTGGGAGCATAAAAAAGAAGGCACTGTACCTCATTGGAGGAGGTGACTTTTTTGCCTGAATACATAATATTTACATACCTGGTGTGATATTTTTTTTTGTTTTAAATTATTTTTTTTATCAGGGGGTGCCTGGCTGGCTCAGTTGGTAGAGCATGCAACCCTGATCACAAGGTTGTGAGTTCAGGCGCCACATTGTGTGTAGAGCTTAGTTTAAAGAAAAAGAATAGTAGGACTTAAAAAAAAAAACAAAAAACCAAATTATTTTTTATGTGATGTTTTTAATGTGAGAATGCTTTCATTTATTAGGTATTGCTTTTACTATTTTATGAAGAGGAACACTTGTTAATAACATTTAAAAGCCAATCAAAGCCATATCATATTTAATATTCATAATTTCTAAGAAAAAGACCTCCATCTCTGCAGGCATTATGAAAAAAAAATTTTTACAAAATGGCTTTTTTGAAGTATATTTTACCTTTAATAGAATGCACAAATTAAGATTATAAAATTTGATAAGTTTGGGCATATAAACACCTGTAAAGTTACCACTCCACTCAAGATAAAGGACATTTCCATCATCCCTAAAACGTACCTTGGAACCTATTCAAGTATGTTCCTGACTCCACTTTGGGTAATCACTGTTGTGTTTTCTGTCATTATAGGTGAGTTCTTCCTGTTCTAGAACTTCATGTAAATGGGATTATGCAGTGTGTACTATTCTCTTTTACTTCTTTCCTTTAATATAATGGTTTTTAATTTCTTCCATGTTGTTGCATAAACAGTGTGCTTATGTTTTTTTCCCCATGAGTGTTCCATTGTATGAAAATGCCACAGTTTATTTTTATATACGTAATAATTGATGCAGGAAGTCATATCGATATCTTGGTTATTATGTGTAGAATTAATAGAAACATTTTTATATGGGTCTTTTTATGGTCACATGTTTTTGTTTTGAGGGGTAAATTATTAGGACTGGAATTTGAGTCAGAGGGTAGGTAAAATTTAACTTTAGAAGAAAGTACCAAACTTCCAAAGTGTTTATTCCATTTTATCCTACCAGCGGCATTAGAGTTCTGCACTGTTAGTGCAGCCTCACAAATACTGGCTTTTGTCAGTTTTAAAAAAAATTTTTGCCATTTTACTGGGCCTAGTAGTGTCTCAGTGTGTTTTTAGTGTGCATTTTCCTGATGACTCATGTTGAACACTTTCTCAGATCTTTATTGGCCATTTGTAAATTATTTTTTGTGAGGTGTGTGTTCAGTTATTTTGCTGTCTAAATGTGTCTATAGACTTTTTCCTTTGATTTTTCCTTTCTTCAAATAGTATGCTCTGAAGTTATTATAGCTTCCATCTCTGTCATTTTCTTTCAAAATTAGTTTTGTTATTTAAGATCTTTTCCATTTCCACATAAATTTTAGGTTTTCATTATATTGATTTCTTTCAAAAAGTCTACTGGAAATGATAGATTTGGAAATGGTAAATTTGTAGGTCAGTTTGAGGAGACTGGATATCTTGATAATACTGAGATTTCTAAATGTGGTATATTTCTCCACTTAGGACTTCTTTAATTTCTCTTAGTAATGTTTCATGGTTTTCAGTGTAAAAGTATTTTTTGTCTTTTAAGTTTTGTTTTTAAAGATTTTATTTATTTATTTGACAGAGAGAGATACAGTGAGAGAGGGAACACCAGCAGAGGGAGTGGGGGAGGGAGAAGAAGCAGGCTTTCCTGCAGAGCGGGGAGCCCCATGCGGGGCTTGATCCCAGGACTCTGGGATCATTATCTGAGCTGAAGGCAGACACTTAAGTACTGAGCCACTGAGGCACCCCGTCTTTTAAGTTTTTTAAAGTATTTAATGTTTTTGATGTTCTTGTAATTTGTGTTTTTAAAATAATTCTGTTTTTCCAATTTTGTTTTGCTAGAATATAGAAATGTAATTGATATTATTTACTGGCTTTCATTCTGTGACCTTGCTAAATTCATGTATTTAATAGGTTTTTAAATAGATCCTTAGTGTTTTCCACTTGAATAATCACGTCAACAGGTTTTTCCTTCTTGTTTTTCAGTCTGTAGGGTTTTTGTTTCTCTTTCATGCTTTATTCCATTAGCTAGGACCTCAAATACGATATTGAAAAGAAGTGGTAAAAGAGGACATCTTTGCCTTCTTTCTGAACTTAGGGAGAAAGCAGTCAGTATTTTACTATTTTAAGTTATAGGTTTTCTTAGAAGCTTTTTATGAGATTGAGGAATTTTATTAGGATCAATATAAATCAAGTTCTAGTTTTGATTTTACCTAATAATTTGTTTGTCCTTAACTTTTTGATGTTTTAGGGAACATTTTAATCTGTTCATGAATAGGTAGATGGATGCTACTGCCCCTGTTTATTTAACTTTCTGTCTTTTGAGACCCATAGCAGAAATGATCATGATCCATTGAATACTAGGTATAAATCCATGATAGTGGCTGTAAGTGGAGGACAATCACATTTTTTTTTATTCCTGTGAATACACTTTATGTAAGCATAGGTATAATGTATTGCCTGCTCTGTGTTCTGCCTCTTTTAAGGATACAGAAATTATAATTGGATGGTCTGTTAATAATAAGCATAAAATTCTCAAAATATATCATAAACACAGGTCCCTGTGATTAGCAAACACCCCCCCCCGCCCCCTTTTGTGTTTAAGGAGAAACCCAGCAAAAAGGAATTAACTAGAAGCCTTGGGTTGATACTTAATTCCCTCCTTTGGAAGCTACACCACAGGGGGGCAGCTAGTTCACAGAGCCTTTGCTACTGAACAGTGAGAGACCTAGGATCAGAAGGATGGAAACAGCTACTTAATTCTTAAGGTCAGTGTTGTTGTTCTCCCTGTGGAATTTGTGCCACCGTACAGACTCTGTAGAGAGTTGTTCTCGCTGTAGAAAAGTTTAAAAATTTCTGATCTGCTGTTAGGCCTAGAAATTAAGCTAATCAAAGTTGCTTTTATCCTTAAAAAAAATTTTTTTTTTAGATTTATTTTAGAGAGGGAGAGCACACATGCATGGGGTGGGGAGGGGCAAAGAGGGAGAGAGAGAGACAGAGACAGAGAGGAATCTCAAGCAGACTCCTCGCTGAGCACAGAGCCCAATGCATGGCTCGATCCCACAACCTTGAGATCCTGACCTGAGCTGAAATCAAGAGTTGGATGCTTAACTGACTGAGCCACACAGGTGCCCCTAAAAACTGGTTTTAATAAGAGAAAAGGATGCTCAGGTTACTAACAACCTTAGGGAAATGAAAAAGGATATAAAGGAATACTGTGAACAATGGAATACTAACAATTCTGATAACCTAGATGAAATGGACAAATTCTTAAATACTGAGCGAAGAATAGAACTTTGATACCAAAACTAGACAAGGATATCAGAAGTAAAAGAAACTACAGATTTTTGTAAATACACAAAAATCCTCAACTATATACATGCAAACTGAATCTAGCAACATATAAAAAGGATTATGCACCAGGATGAAGTGGGATTTGTCCTAGCACTGCAGAGTTGGTTCAACACAAAAAGTCAAAGTAATACACTATGTTAATGGAATAAAGGGGGGAGAAACATGATCACCCCAGCAGATGCAGAGAAAGCATTTGTCAGAATCCAACACCCTTTCATGATAAAAACACGCAAGTAACAAGGAATAGAAGGGCATCTATGAAAAGCCTATCTCCGACATCATAATGGTGAAATACTGAAGGTTTAACTCCTAAGATCAGCAATAAGACAAGGATGTTTGCTCTTGCCACGTTTTTGTTTTTGTTTTTTTTTTAAGATTTTATTTGTCAGGGAGAGCACAAGCAGGGGGAGTGGCAGGCAGAAGAGAGGAAGAAACAGCCTCCCCACTCAGCTGGGAGCCTCATGTTGGACTTAATCCCAGGACCTGAGGCAAAGGCAGATGCTTAACTGAGCCACCCAGGCATCCCTGCTCCTGCCACTTTCATTTAACATTGTACTGGAAGTTCTAGCCAGGGCAATTAGGTAAGAAAAAGAAATAAAGGCATCCAGATTGGAAAGGAATAGAGAAAATGATTTTGCAGATGACATGATCTTGTATGTAGAAAATTCTAAGAAATCCACAAAAAAGGCCCCAAAGCCTATTAGTGCTAAGTCAACAAGGTTATGTGATACAAGGTCAATGTACAAAAATTAGTTGTATTTCTGTATACTAGTGATGAACCATCTAAAAAGGATATTAAGAGGGCGCCTGGGTGGCTCAGTGGGTTAAAGCCTCTGCCTTCGGCTCAGGTCATGATCTCAGGGTCCTGGGATCGAGGTCCGCATCAGGCTCTCTGCTCCACAGGGAGCCTGCTTCCTCCTCTCTCTCTCTGCCTGCCTCTCTGCCTACTTGTAATCTCTCTCTCTGTGTCAAATAAATAAATAAAAAATCTTTTAAAAAAAATAAATAAAAAGGATATTAAGAAACCAGTTCCTTCTATAATAGAATCAAAAAGAGGGGCACCTGGGTGACTCAGAGGGCTAAGCCTCTGCCTTTGGCACAGGTCATGATCTCAGGGTCCTGGGATTGAGCCCCACATCAGGCTTTCTGCTCAGTGGGGAGCCTGCTTCCCCCTCTCTCTCTGCCTGCCTACTTGTGACATCTCTCTCTTTCTGTCAAATAAATAAATCTTAAAAAAAAGAATAAAATATTCAGGAGTAAATTTAACAAATGAAGTGCAAGCCATATGCGCTGGAAGTTCTAAAACATCATTTAAAAAATTAAAGATGACAAATAAATGAAAAGCTATCCAGGCTCAAGAATTGGAAGACACTACTAAGATGGCTACAGTATTCCTCAAATTGATCTACAGATTCCCTGCAATCCTTATTAAAATCCTTGCTTACTTTTTTGCAGAAGTTCGCAAGCTGATCCTAAAGTTAGTATCATATAGCCAGAATAAACTTAAAAAAGAATGGCAGAGTTGGGAGACTCACACTTCTTAATTCAGAACTTAACAACAAAGGGAGCCAAGGGTATAGGAGCGGAAATGACAGTCTCCAATAAGTGTTGGGAAAACTGGGCAGCCACATACAAAAGAATGAAACTGGGCCACTATCTTAAATTACACAAAAAATTAACTCAAAATGGATTAAAGACTTGAATATAAGACTTGAGACCATAAAACTCCTAGAAGAAAACATAGGGGGTAAGCTCCTTGATACAGGTCTTGGTGATGGTGTTGCGAATATACATTAAAAGCAAAAGTAACGGGGCGCCTGGGTGTCACAGTCAGTTAAGTGTCTGACTCTTGGTTTTAACTCAGGTCATGGTCTTGGGGTTGTGGAATCAAACCCTGTGTTGGGCTCCATGCGGGCATGGAGTCTGCTCAGGACACTCTGTCCCTTTGCCTCCCTCTTTGCTTGTTTGTGTGCTTGCTCTCTCAAAAAAGAAAAACAGGGCGCCTGGGTGGCTCAGTGGGTTAAAGCCTCTGCTTTCGGCTCAGGTCATGATCTCAGGGTCCTGGGATCGAGGCCCGCATCGGGCTCCCTGCTCAGCGGGGAGCCTGCTTCCCCCTCTCTCTCTNTGGTCTCTCTCCCGCTGTGAAGTAAATAAATAAAATCTTTAAAAAAAAAAAAAAAAAAAAAAAAAAAAGCAACAAAAGCAAAAATAAATAAGTGGACTGCATCATACTAAAACAGCTTCTGCGTGGCAAAGGAAACCATCACAAAATGAGAAGGTAACTTATAGAATAGAAGAAAATATTTGCAAATTTACAGATGTAAATCCTCATGGTTTGAATTAAAATTAAAGACTTGTGCATCAAAGGACTCTATCAAGAAGAAAATAAAATGACAAGTAACAGATTTTGAGAAAATATCTGTAAGCAGTGCATCTGCTGCTGAGAATCTAATATCCAGATAAAGAACTATTACAACTCGGGGCACCTGGGTGGCTCAGTGGGTTAAAGCCTCTGCCTTCGGCTCAGGTCATGGTCTCAGGGTCCTGAGATCGAGCCCCGCATCTGGCTCTCTGCTCGGCAGGGAACCTGCTTTCTCCCCTCTCTCTACCTGCCTTTCTGCCTACTTGTAATCTCTCTCTGTCAAATAAATAAGTTAATTAATTAAAAACAAAGAACTATTACAACTCAATAATACAAAGAAAAATGACCCAATTTAAAAAAGGAAAGGATATGAATATATATTTCTGCAGAGAAGAAATACAAATGGCCAATAGACTCATGAAGTTGCTCACCTAATTAGTCATTAGGAAAATACAAATCAGAAGTACAGTGAGGTACCACTTTACACCCAAAAGAATGACTAAAGTTTAAAAAGGTAGTAAAAAATGCTGACAAGGATGTAGAGAAATTGGAACCCTCATGTGACTGGTGGAAATATAAAATGATACAGCTGGTTTGGAAAACAGTCCCCCCGAAGTTAAATATCATATGGTCCAGCAGTCATACTTCTTTGTATATAACCAAGAGACTGGAAACCTGTGTTCACACAAACTCATTGGAGTTGTTCATAGCATTATTTGTGATAGCCACAAAGTAGGAACAGTCTGTCAAACATCCAGGAACTGATGAATAGTTAAATAAAATGTGGCATGTTCGTACAGTGGAATAGTATTCAGCCATAAAAATTACAGGGCATAACTGATACATGCTACGTTATATGAGCCCTGAAAACATTAAATGAAAGAAGCTGGTCACAAGAGGCCATATATTATATGATTCCATTTATATGCAACATCTAGAATATTCAAATCCATAGAAACAGAAGGTAGATTTGTAGTTGGCAGGGGCTGGAGGGAGGGTGGGGGTAGGGAATGACTTTAGTGAGCATGTTTTTTTGTTTTGGGGGGATTTTTTTGAGGTCATGAAAATGTTCTGGAATTTACTGGCATTTGTTACACAACTCTGAATATACTAAAACCCACTTAATTGTACTATAAAGAGGTGAATTTTATGGTAAGGAATTATATCTCGATCATACAATTTTTTTTTGATATTTTGAAACTTTATTTCAGAGGGGGGAGGGGCAGAATGAGAGGGAGGAAGAAACTCAAACAGACGTCCCTGCTGAGTGTGGACCCCAACTCAGGGCTCGATCCTGCAACCAGAGATCATGACCTGAGCTGAAATCAAGAGTTGCACCCACAACCGATTGAGCCACCCAGGTGCTTCAATCATGAAGTGTTTTTTAAAAAATAACTTTAATATTAAATATATTGGGTGATACACAATCCAAATATATATTTTTTTCTATTTAAAATTTTTTTTTATAATCATAGGGTAACTGGATGGCACAGTCAGTTACACATCTGCCTTTGGCTTAAGTCATGATCTCAGCGTCCTGGGATCAAGCATGTTGAGCAGGGAGTGAGCTTCTCCCTCTCCTTCTACTCCCGCCCCCCTTGTGCCCTCTCTCTCAAATAAATAAAATTAAAAAAAAATTTTAATCAAATATTTTAATGATTAAAATTTGAATACTTTTTATTATGAAGCACTATCGGAAATTGGATTATTGTTAAATTCTCAGTATTTTCTAATGTGCCCTATAAGATTTCTTTTTGTAGTAAAATATTTTAGGTTTTCTAAAGTCATTTTATATAAAGCTTAATTACTGTGTTTTTTTGACCCTGATACTATTTTCATTAGGATTATATTAATCTAGCTCTGGGTTGTAGGAGGGGCCTTGTCAATTTGCTGACAGATGAGAGGGTGCATTTCAGTTCTTATTTGCAAGATTTTATTTAAGGGTTATGAAGAAAGGCGGGTTTATTAAGTCATGTAATGCTAGATTAGTGATGGTTTAGCATGAGGGCAAACTAGAATTGAAGTGGTCCTTAGCACACCCTGAACAGGTGATTGACAGATACCATAGAGTTGTTTATCAGTTTCTCTTTTATAAGGTAGGTCCCAACTGCCAAATGTATTAAAATATTTAGAAATTGGGAGGAATAGGTGTAAAAGAATATTCATCATTTTAAAAATTATAATTCTTAATGCTAAAGTAATAAAGGAATATAAATAAGCTTTCTTTTTTATATTTTGGGGCTTAATCTTTGGTAAGTTTAGAGTTTCTTAGAAAATAAAAATTAATTGAAGTATGTATTAGCTGTTGCTCTATAAGAAACTGCCCTAGAACTCAGTGGCTTAAAACAGCAGTTAATTATTGATTATACATCTGCAGAGCAGCTGTGGGTTAGGTGACTTTGGTTTGGCTTGGTTGGGCAGCTGTGGGTGTGGGTGGGCTTTATTTCTCACTGTGGGTTGGGCTTGGCACCTCATTTGGGGTTTGGCTCAGTTCTACTCTATATGTTTATTCTGAGGTCTAGGCTGATGGGCTGCCTTCATCTACCTGGTGAAGCTCTTCTCATGGTGATGGCAGAGGTGCAAGATGCTGTACAGCTGCACAAAGGCATTTCAAACCTCTGCATCATTTCTGCTAATATACCGTTGGCCAAAGCAAGTTAGATGGCTAAGATTTTGGGGGCAGGGAAGTATACTCTACTCACCATGAGGCCAAAGGAAGGCATGCGACCAGTTGGAAAGGAAAATATACTCCTTCCATGGAGTGGAAGTTTAGAGGTGGTTATTATATTTAAAGAAAAACCTAATCTATTATATGGTGTAAAAATGAGATATGTCATGCTTTATATTGTTATTAGCCAGTTGTTTACTTAGTCTAGCTTAGTCTTGTTTTAATATATGAGTTAGTAGACAATAGTACATTTTTATTCTTACGTGTTTTAATAGTTTTACTTAGTTACAGGGTTTTTTTCTTTTTTTTTTTAAGATTAATTCCCAAACACAGGAAGTTGTTAGAAGCATCATTCATTGGAAACATCATCAGTCGACTTAAAGAAATAGTGATATGTGATTTCTGTCTCAGTAAGGTAAGTGGCTTATATTTTTATAATTTAGTGTCTTCCAAGATGAATTAGTCAGTGTAATATAACTATATTTTCAAAGAAATATATTTTAATTTTGATTAGGTTGTATGTCTACATAATAAAACATTTGAGTGGGTGTATAGTGAAAAGTAAGTTTTTCAGACTGCTGACACTTGGTTTTGTAGTTCTCTTTCCCAGAAATCTTCACTATTATACTTATTATATATCTTTCCACACCTGTTGTGTGCATAAGCAAGCATATGTTTCTGTGCATTTTCCTCTTTTTCTAAAAAATTGCTACTTTTACCCTCTTCTGCACCTTACTGTTTTTTGGTTTAACAGTGCTTCTTAGTTGCAGGTGTAGGTCCATTTCACTTACTTACAGCACTATTTTTTTTGACAGCTTTTTAAAGTATAATTTATGTACTATAAACTTCACTCTCTTAAACTGTACAGTTTGGTGGATTTTGACAGATACACACACTCTTGAAACCACCATTACAGTCAAGACACATCTCTGTTGCTTCCAAAAGACTGTCTCTCCCTCCCTCCTGACCTTAGGGAATGACTCATCTTTTGTCTTTTATTGTCAATTACAGTTGACCCTTGAACAACATGGGTTTGAATTGTGTAAGTCCACTTATGTGGATATTTTTTCAATAAATATATTGAAAATTTTTTTTGAGATTTGTGACAAATTGAAAAAAACTTGCAGACAAACCATGTAGCTTAGAAATACTGAAAAAATTAAAAATTTAGGTGTTTCATGAATGCATAAAATACATGTAATTTATTAGTTAACTACCATAAAATATTCACAGATCTATTATAAAAAGTTAAAATTTATTAAAATGTATGCAGACACAGACCATACATTCATCATTTATAGTAAAAAATGTAAACAAACATAAAGATGCAGTATTAAATCATAACTGCATAAAATTATAGTATATGCTGTACTACTGTAATAATTTCATAACCATCTCATGTTGCTGTTGTGGTAAGCTCAGGTGTTTGAGTCTGCTTAAAACACCGTGTGATGCTAATCATCTCTGTGTAAGCAGTTTGTCTCTGCAGTAAATTATGTATCACAGTAAAGAGTGATCTCTGCAGTTTTTGTGTATTTTTCATCATGTTTAGTGCAATACTGTAAACCTTGAATAACACCACGGGACCCATTTGAAGTGCACTAGTGATGCTGGAAGTACTCCCAAGAAGCAGGGAGAAGTCATGATATTACAAGAAGAAGTTGAGTTGTTTGATAAGTACCATAGATTGAGGCCTGCAGCTACAGTTGCCCACCAGTTCAAGATAAATGAATCCAGTGTAAGGACCATTGTAGGAAAAGAAGGAAATTCGTGACGCTATTGCTGCAGTTATGCCAGAAGGCGTTGAAACCTTGTACTTTTTGAAATACTTTTTATCTTGTATTGAAAATGCAGCTTTTTTGTGGGTGCAGGATTGCTGTAAGAAAGTCATACCTATAGACTCTAATATGATTTTAGGAAAGGCAAAGTCATAGGACAATTTAAAGCAAAAGGAAGGTGAAGGGTTCTAAAGCTGGAGAATTTAGTGCCAGCAAAGGATGGTTTGATAATTTTAGAAAAAGGTTTGATTTTTAAAATGTCAAAACAGGAGAAGCAGCTTCTGCTGACCAAGAAGCAGCAGATGAGTTCCCAGATGCCATTAAGAAAATCACTGAGGAGAAAGAATATTTGCCTGAACAGGTTTTTTTTTTAATGCAGACAAAAAGTATGCTACAGGAAGGGATAGGCTAATTCTGCTGTTTTGTGCAAGTGCAATTGGGTTTATGACCAGGACTGTCCTTATATATAAAGCTGCTAATCTCCACACCGTGAAGGGAAAAGATAAACACCAGCTGCCCGACTTTTTTAAAAAATCTCTACATCCAAGGTGGGGCTCGTACTCACAACCCTGAGATCAAGAGTCTCATGCTCTACCGACTGAGCGAGCAGGCACCCCAGACTTTTGGCTGTACAACAAAAAGGCCTGGACAATGAGAATCCTTTTTCGGGATTGGTTCCATCAGTGCTTTGTCCCTTACATCAGGAACTACCTTGCCAGTAAGGCACTGCCTTTTAAAGTTCTTTTGATCTTAGACAATGTCCCTGGGCACTCAGAACCTGATGAGTTCAACACCAAAGGCATCAAAGTGGTCCACATGCCCCTAAACACAACATCTCTAATTTAGCCTCTAGATCAGAAGGTCTTAAGGACCTTTAAGGCTCATCATACATGATACTCTCTAGAAAGGATTTTCAGAAAGATCCCTGATAAAACATGAAAGTCTGGAAGGATTACATCATTGAGGATGCCATCATTGTTGGTAGAACAAGCCATGAAAACCATCAAGCCCAAAACAATAAATTCCTGCAGGAGGAAAAATGTGTCTAGAAGTTGTGTATGACTTCACAGAATTTACGACAGAGCCAGTCAAGGAAAACATGAAAGAGATTGTGGATATGGCAAAGAAGGTGGGGTGTGTGAAGGGTTTTAAGATAAAGATCTTGGAGAAATTCAAGAGCTAATAGATGCCACACAAAAGGAATTAACAGAAGATCAATTGATGAGGAT
Source organism: Ailurus styani (assembly GCA_002007465.1). Classification (NCBI taxonomy): domain Eukaryota; kingdom Metazoa; phylum Chordata; class Mammalia; order Carnivora; family Ailuridae; genus Ailurus; species Ailurus styani. The sequence continues at coordinate 2,349,294 of LNAC01000185.1, forward strand.
AAACACATCTGAACCAATGCCAGGCAGTGAAGAAGATGATGTGGATGAAGCAGTGCCAGAAAACAGTTGACATTAATCTGGCAGAAGGATTCTAATTATTCAAGACTGCTTTGACTTCTCATAGGACATGGACCCGTCTATGATGTGGGCTCTGAAACCAAAGCAAATGGTAGAAGGAGGACTGGTACTGTATAGAAACATTTTTAAAGAGATGAAAAAAGCAAAAATGTCAGACGGAAATGACAGTGTATTTCTGTAAAGTACACCAAGGTAGCTTGCCTCTCCTGCCTCTCTTTTCACCTTCACCTTTTATGCTATCCCTGAGACACCAAAACCAACCCCTCCTCATCTTCCTCCTCTTCCGCCTACTCAGTGTGAAGAGTGAAAACAAGAATGAAGACATTTATGATGATCCACTTCCATTTAGTGAATAGTAAATAATCATCATGCCGTACAGTTAATAAACTTATCTGTTGTGTGTGTGAGTGTCTTCATGTGAAATCTAATAATTGTATGGCAAGAACTGTCTTGAGACGTTTTCTGTCATCATCATCATCATTGCTTAAGTGTTCATCGTGTAGAAAATCATGTACAAGACTTGTATGGAAGTGGATAGCCTATCCTTACATATGTATAAGGTGAGTGATATTTAATATAAAATTAATAATGTGTTAGCTTTCTTACTGTTTTATAATTTTTCTTTCAAAGAATTATATTACTGTACAGTATGCTTCTCTTTCTTGTAATTGGAGAAACTGTTTATCAGCTTATCACAGGTAAGTGGTTTTTAGAAAAAATGTGTTTGCAGTGTTGTGTTAATGAATATGACTGTAATACTGTATGACATAAAAATTGTATAATGATTCATTCATTAATGTATATGCTAGTCCAGTATGAAGCATTCGATCAGTTACACTAGGCTATTATAAAGCAATCATACTGCTCCTTCATTATCAGTGCATGAATTGTTATATCTGTAAGTAAATGCGAATTCTTTTTTCACATCTTTTCATTTTTGATGTCTAGTGTTAGTAATAGCATGTAATGTTTATAGTGTTTTGTATTATTTAGGACAATATTGATGTAGGTCCTGATGATTCATCTTGTGAAACAGTGATGTAAACTAACAGATCAATAAATACAGTACAGTACTGTAATTTGTTTTCTTTTCCTTATGATTTTCTTAATATTTTCTTTTCTCTAGCTTTATTGTAAGAATATGGTATATAATGCATATATCATAAAATATGTATTAATTGACCATTTATGTTATTGATAAGGCGTCTGGTCAACAGTAGGGTATATTAGTGTCACATTTTTGGGGAGTCAGAAGTTAATACACAGATTATTGATTGTGCTGGGGTTTGGCGCTCCAACCTCTGCTTTGTTCAAGGGTCAACTATAGTTTACTTTTTCTAGAATTTCAAGTGGAATCATACATTATGTACTCTTCGTGTCCACCTTTTTGCACTCACCATAATGGTTGTGAGGTTCATCATATTGTTCCAATAGTTTGTTCCTTTAGATTGCTCAGTGCTTTTCTGTTATATTATTGACATACTACCTTTTATTGACCTATTCACCCGACCTTTGTTGTTGTTGTTTTTTTCTTTTTCAGATTTTGGTTATTGTGCATAGAGCTTCTTTGAGGATTTTTTAAAAAGATTTATTTATTAGCATGTGAATGAGAGTGGTGGGGAGGGGTGGAGGGAGAGGGAGAGAATCTCAAGCAGACTCCCTGCTCAGCACAAAGCCTGTTGTGGGGCTTGATCTCTTAACCCTGAGATCATGACTTGACCTGAAGTCAAGAGTTGGGCACATAACTGAGCCACTCAGGCACCCCTGCTTTGAAGATTTTTGAACATGGTTTTTACATGGTCATATGTAGGATGAGTAGGAGTCTTATCTAAAAGAGGAAATCTTTGTCTACCCCAAAGATTTTTGTTTTGTTTTCTTCTTGAGCTTTATAGTTTCATATTCATTTCTTTGGTCAATCTCAAATTATTTTTATGGGTTGAATGAGGGGAGGGTTGATGTTCTTTTTTTTTTTCCCCTTCAATTTAGATTTCCCGTAGTTCTAACACCATTTTTTTCAGATTTTGTTTTCCCCGTGGATTTGTGTTGGCACTTTTGCTGAAAATCAATTGGTCAAATAAAAAAAATAAAATCAATTGATCATAAATGTATGGGTCTGTTTTTGGATTCTTTATTCCGTTGATATCTGCTTCCTTTATCAGTATTACACTGTCTTGGTTCCTGTAGATTTATAAGTCTTGAAGTTTAATAGTATGAGTATTACACAAAAAATATTTTTTTAAAGGCTTTGACTGTTGACATAGTTTCTTCATTTTCATGTAAGTTTTAAAATCAGGTTGTCAGTTTCTGTATAAAATGACTGGAAATTTTACTTTGAATTGAGTTGTGATTGCAGGATATTCTTTTGGGAGTATAATGGGGTCAATTATATAAGTAGCTTATGGTGATGTCCGTTTGCTGGGGTACTCAGTCTATTGATACGGTGTTGCAATTTTATATTTATTTGTGTCTTTGAGCACTTGGCATGTGTATCTGTAATATAAAGTCCTGAAAATGGAATTATTTGAAATTTAATGTTTATAATTTTGATAGATACTGCCTAATTATCCAGTGTAGACATTGAATTATCTGCACTAATGTGAAAGTACCTGTTACAAACCTTTGCCAAGACTGTGTTGTTAAACTTCCTGATCTTTAGCCAGTCTGACAGCTGAAAAATGGTATTTTTGTTTTGGTTCTAACTTAAATTTTTCTGTTACTATCACACCAGCCATCTGTGGTTTCTTTCCTGTGAATATATCATGGTAATTAGCTTTTGCTATTTCTTGCCAGTGTATTTCCCTGGTTTTGTTCCTCAAATCTGGCTTCTGAATTTTCTGACAAGGCTTGAAAGTTTTTCTCACTCTGAAAATAAATATTAAAATTCTCCCACATTTTATTTACCCCAAAAATACAAATGCAGTGATCCGAAGGGGCACACGCACTCCAATATTTATAGCAGCAGTGTCCACAATAGCCAAACTATGGAAAGAGCCTAGGTTATCCATCAACAGGTGAATGGATAGAGAAGATGTGGTGTATATATACAATGGCTTATTATGCAGCCATCAAAAAAAAAAAAAAAACCTTGCCATTTGCAAGGACGTGAATGGAACTAGAGGGTATTATGCTAAGCTTTTATTTTTTACGATTTATTTATTTTTAGTGCACACGCATGAGCACATGCGGGGGAGGGGCAGTGGGAGAGGGTGTCCTAAGCAGACTCTGTGCTGAGTGTGGAGCCTGTTGTGGGGCTCAACCCTGAGATCGTGACCTGAGCCAAAACCGAGTCAGATGCTTAACTGTGCCACCCAGGACCCACCTCTCTTCTAATGTTTTTATTGACTTTTTCATTTCTTTTATATTTTTAATTTTCATGTGTTCCTTTTTTATTGTGAATGTTCTTGTATATTTGTTTCATGGATACATTAGCTTATTTTTAGTTTTTGGCTTCCCATAGTTTGTTTCTGCCAAGCTGTTTGTTTCCTGGTGTTTTTTTTGTTTTCATTTTAAGGTTTTCCTCATATATTATGATTCTTGTTTATTTGCTCAGAGTTACACGTGAGACACTAAAAACTGATTTGGAAGTTTTGTGTGTTTGGATGGTGGGTGGGCTGGTAGTTTCTTGACTGTAGGGTGGTGTGAATGTGTGTGCGTGCATGTGCACACTTACTGGGTTTTGTTTTTTTTTTTTTAGTTCTTTTATTTCTAGGCCTGTCAAATTCATTTAAAAAACGGTCTTCCAGTTTCCTTCCAGGAAGGTACAGGCTTGGCTGCTTCCTCTAGGAGTTTCTCAGTATGCAGAAAGGACTTTAGGTGGTGGGGGAGTGGGTTTCAGCACTGTGTATACTCCTGCTTATTTCCTCTGTTCTCAGTATGATACTTCTCCCCTCACCTGTCACTCTTGAGCCCCCCGACCAAAGACTTTTTGTTACACACTTTCCAGAGATTTATACTAGGGTTTTCAGGGAGGCAGGGCAGTTTTCTGGTGCTAGTAATTGGATTGGCAGTCTTGGAATCTTTCTTCTTTTTTGAGTCCCGTTTTCATCCTCATCTCCTCTGGAGCTGGGACTGGCAGTTACTGAGTTTTGGGGGGTTCTGTGGTTTTAAGTAGAGCTGCTTCTTAGCTTTCCCCATTTCCAGCTTAGGATTCGTTTTCTTGAGGCCAAAGGTTATTATTTGTTATTCTTTGTAGCCTCCATATTTTATTTTTACCATTTACTCTTTATCCTTTGGGTTTATGGTTTTGTGTTGTTTTAATCTATTGCTTTTTTAAAGTAGCTTTTACATGAGAGTAGAAGAAAATGTGTGTGTTTAAATCTGCCTTTTTAGCTATGTATCAGTGGTTTTCTATGTACAAGTAGTTATGTGCAGTCTTTTCCCTCAGTAGGATTTTACTTTACCAGTTTCACCCATTATATGTATGTATTATGAATCGTGTTTTGTATTTTAAAACTTTTTTTCTACAATATAAAATGGACCATTTACTTAAGTTAGAAATACTAAAATTAAGTGGTATATATAAAGTGAGTTCTGAAGACTAATGATAGGACATCATAAAATTGGGGAGTGTTGTATTTGATGAATGGTGAATGAATAATTTGCATCTTTGCACCTTTTAAACATTTTTTAAAACTTTTTTTTTTTAGGTGCTGTGTAATGTGTTAAGAGGATACTTTAAGGAATGATTTTGCCAAATTTTCATGAGTTATGGTGGCTGAAAGATCAGTTCTGTCTTGTGGGAAAAGAATTGTAAGTAACTTCCAGGAATAAACTGATTTTCAACTATTCTATGCTTATGTAAAACAAGTTATTAATTACTTGCAGGAATGTACTTTGGGATACGTTTTTCTGTTAGCCTTAAATATACAAACTAATTAAAAAGGAGAAGTTAGGTTTATATAAATCATTATTATTTCTGTATAGTATTAGCATTGCCATATTTCTTGGATTGTACAAAATTTAATTTTAATTTTTTTTAATTTTTCAGAAATGGCAGCACAAAAGGAAATCTATATTAATAGAGTATTTTATTAAACGAAAGAGGTTAGATAAGAACTTTAAACTAACAGTCTCAGCAAACAAGGAAAGAAACCTGTTAGCTGTAAGACATGTTTCAAATGAATCGAAGTCCAGTAACTGTAGACTTCAGAAGAAAAAAGTTTTCAAAATCTTTGTCAAAACAGGTCAGTGATAAATAACTCCTCCAGTAATAGGGCTAGGCCTGCATACCATTATTGATTGAAAAATTAACAAAACAGATTGAACCTGAACTAGGTTTTTTTCATAAAACATTCTAAAAATAATCAAATTAGAATTAAATTTTCCTCAAATTTCTATTGCCTTGTCCAGAAGTAAATCAAGTATCTTTCAGCCTTCATACCAGCTTTTCTCATGTCCTAGGGATGACCGAAACCTTACTTGAAGCAAACTAGTATTTTTGTTGAAAATGTACATCAGCCTCAGAGTTGATTTTTAAGACCTCCTCAATAATAATACTAGACATTCAGCATTCTCACCTATCAGGACACGAAAATTCTCTCAAAAACTACTCAGAAAAGGAGGACCTTACTCAGGAATGATGTCCATTCAGGAGAAATCAAAAGAAAATTCCTCTAATGTTATTAAAAAAAGTGAAGATAAGAATTTAGAAACACAAATTCAAGGTTCTCAAACGAATCTGGCAAAAAAATCAGGTCCAAAGGAAACTGTAAAATCACTGGTTAAATCTTCTAGTGAGAGTAAAATAAATCAACCTGAATTAGGAACATGCATGAGTACAAGGTCTGCAAAAGCCACATCTAATGATAAAAAAGCTAGTAAATCCATTAATAAAAGTATGGTGACCGTGAAGGGACATTCACAGGAATCTGCAAAAAAGAAGAAATTACCTCAGAAAAAGTCAGTGCATGAAACTCCTAAATCAAATGAACAGCTTAACCGGAGATCACAAAGACTACAACAGTTAACAGAAGTTTCAACAAGGTCTCTGCGTAATAGAGAAATTCAGGGTCAAGTTCAAGCAGTTAAACAGACTTTGCCACCAAGAAAAGAGCACTGTAACAATTCTCAAAGTAAATCTAATAAAGTTAAAAGAAGTGAAAAACATGTGAAGAGAAAAGTACCAGAAATAAAGTCTGATTCTAAAGAGGATGAAAGTCTAGTAATTAATGAAGTGATAAATTCCCCCAAAGGAAAAAAACGCAAAGTAGAGCATCAGGCAGCTTCTACTTGCAGTTCTCAGTGCACAAAAGGATCTGAAAAATGTCTTCAGAAGAATGCTAAAAAAGAGGAAATAAAATCTGTGCCTGTAACTTCTGAGATAAAAAGATCAAAAATGGTTACTTCAGCAGTCTCTAAAAAGAATGAGGTGAAGAAGTCCGTTTATACGCAAGTGAGTACTAGTGCAAAATCCCAAAAAAGTCCACAGTCATCAGTGCCTGAAGAAAGTGTAGATAATGAGCTGGAGCAAGCAGGAAAGAGCAAACGAGGTAGCATTCTTCAGCTCTGTGAAGAAATTGCTGGTGAGATTGAGTCCGATACTGTAGAGGTAAAAAAGGAATCTTCACAAATGGAAAGTGTAAAGGAAGAGAAGCCTACAGAAATAAAATTGGAAGAGACTGATAATGAAAGACAAATACTTCATCAGAAGGAAACAAATCAGGATGTTCAATGTAATCGTTTCTTCCCCAGTAGAAAAACAAGGCCTGTGAAATGTATACTAAATGGAATAAACAGCTCAACTAAAAAGAACTCCAACTGGACTAAAATTAAACTCTCAAAATTTAACTCTGTGCAGCAAAATAAGTTGGACTCTCAAGTTTCCCCTAAATTGGGCTTAGTGCGATCCAGTTTTTCACTCCCAGCCTTAGAAATGCCTCAACCAACGACTCCAAGTACATTTTTAGGGACAAAACCACATAATGATAAAAATACAGCTTGCCAGCAGGAAGAAATGAAAGAAATTGATTCTGAAGAAGTTAAAGCTAATGATGTTACACTTGAAGTTAATAAAACCACAAAAAGGGCTTCTGAAAATTGCCATTTGGATAATCAGATAAAACCACCTTCTGATCCACCATTGGATAACCAGATGAAAGATTCTTTTGAATCAGCACCAGATAAGGTAATTTATTTTCATTATGCACAGTAGAGGTACATGAGTACTGTCTATTAAATAAGTTTTACAGCATATTTTAGCTTAAGAATCAAGTCATAAAGAGACAGGAGTCATTTGTTAAGGTATCCTAATCAGTTGTTAATGGTGTTTTATTAACTCAGTCTTGTAGTGAGTGATAGAACTTAATGGTTTCTTTAGATGTCTGACATTTACATAAATGCTTCTCATTGCTTCCTTATTTTCACCTTTAGTTTTTATTTTATATGAAGCATAAACCTGTTGAATTCTAGCTTTTCTTTTTAAAAATTTTTGAGCATAATTGACACACAGTGTTATGTTAGTTTCTGGTGTACAACATAGTAACTTAACATCTCTACTTTATGCTTTGCTCACCACAAGTGTAGCTACCACCTGTTACCATACAATGCTGTTACAATATCATTGACTATATTCCCTATGCTCTGCCTTTTATTCCCATGACTTATTTATTCCATAACTGGAATCCTGTGTCTCTCATTACCCTTCATTCATTTTGCCCATTTGCTTACCCCTGAACTTTAACACACGGATTTGCTTTTTCTTTTAATTGTAACCACAAAAACTATGTTTCATAGTGACTACAATACAGAATTTAAACTTTGGGCCTTGTTCTGACCAAATCGTCAAAATTAATTTCAGCTGCATAGATCAACCCCCTTTTTTCCACCTGATAAAATTGTAAATTAAAGATTTCTAGTAGTAGGTTGCCTTTTAAGTTTGACTTGTGTGACCATTTTCAACAGTTGGACAGATAAAATGTCTGAAAGATGTAAATAATTCAGTCTTCAGTTTAAGAGTAGGATTGTAGTGGTGAAGAATTTTTTAAAATGGAAAAATAAATTGAATAACAGAATCTTAAAAAAAAAGAAACGGAATCTAATAGAAGAAACTTTAATGATTATCTGAGGAAGTAGTTTGAAACTAAAAGCAGCTGAGCCAATTTTTTTTCCAAATTGTAATCATAGGTAAAATCCCAATATATGAACCAATAAGCAGAAATTTTTTATGCATAAAACCATGGAACTCTATAATACAGATTTGAAAAACTTAACTAATTTGTTTTAGTTGTTTAGTTTGGTAATGAGAAAACAGCACAGTAGAGGAATGTGATTTAGATCATATGTTTGAGGGCACAAATAGGATTGAATCTTCAGGTATTCTGATTCTCAGCCCAGCATTTTTTTCCTACAGTTATGTACTTTGAACATTACATCATTTGAGAAAAAAAAAAATCATTGTGAGTAGAGAAAAATGTCAAATCCTAAAGTTTTGGGAACGATATAAAGTTCTCTTTAGAGATATTTTGTTCTAGGAGCAACTTCGAGTGAGTGAGGAATCTGGGCTTTATGCCAGAAGCCATGGAAATAGATCATTGTCTGTTCGTGTGGAGTACAGATCAAATTGTAGGGAACAGATACCATATGGTACTCTTAGATTTTATTTTCTGAACAATGGGAATGAAAGCATCAATTAGAAGATAATTATTCAAATAGTGGTAGTAATTAGAAGTAAGTAGTGAGTGGTAGTGTGAGTAACAAGTCTGGCTTGCATCAGAGATGGGGTGGCTTTCTATTCAGAGTATGTTTTGTCAGCAAATTGATATCTATACTCCAGGTGTAGGTGCAGAGTTTATTTTCTACTCCTTTGCTACATAAATGCCTGTCAAAACTCAGTTTGTGAAGTAAGTCATGGGAATAAAAGGTACAGCATAGGGAATATAGTTAGTGATATTGTAGTAGTGTTGCATGATGACAGATGGTAGGTACACTTGTGAGCATAGCATGATGTATAGAGAGAAGTGTTGAGTCACTGTTGTACAGCTGAAATTAACATTTCGTGTCCACTAAAATAAAAAAAAAAGAAACCCTCAGTTTGTGGAGAATTGTATTGAAGAATAAGAAAATGTTATCCTTTGGAGTAAACTACTAGAATAGAGATGCTTACTTTAGATCACATTATTTTGACCTATAATATTGCTTTTATTGGAATATACTTTGGATTTATACAGTCCCTTTCTCTTGAGGTGCATTGTGAGAAACCGTCCTGTGAAACTTGGGTTAAAAATTTTATTTACATTTGTAAATTCTTGAATATTTCAAGCATTCAGAATACTACAGACACTAACATTATACTTGTGTCTACCACCCAGATTTGACAAAAACTAACATTTTATTGAATTCAGGTTTTTTAAAATAAGGAAAGTACATTACAGGTACAAGAAAAAGCCATTATCCTCCTCCTTCCTTCCATTCAGCTCTCTTCCCAGAGTTAAACGTGTTTGTGAAGTTGGTGGGGATCTTTTAATTTTTTATTTTTATGATTTCACTGTGTGTTTTTTGTGTGTGTGTGTGTGTGTGTGTGTGTGTGTATCCATAAAGAATACTTAGCACTGTTTGTGTGTTAAATGTTTTATGTGTGTTTTTAATGTTATAATGTTAACATAACATACACATATACATATATAAATGTTAAATGTGTTTTAAATGTTAAATGCTAACATGCTAACATGGTATGTGTGTGGTTTTTTGGCAACTTGATTTTGTGCAGTAAACATTTTATACTTAACAATGCATGGGTATTTTAATAGCTATAAATGAGTATACCACAATTTATGTTTTCCTCTTCTAAAGCCTTTTCAGGTTGTTTCTGTTTTCACCAATACTGGTGATGTGGTCACTTTCACATTTCACTTTTTTCAGAATGATCAGGGAATGTGGTAACCATTCAGTTCAAGATGTAGTTGTGCCTGCTGTGTCCAAGACATTGTGCTAGGGCTACAAAAGAGGAAATGTTTCCTGCCTTTAAGGAATTTCCACTGTAGCAGTCACTTAAGAGGTTTCCCTTCCTGCCATGAGCACTAAGAATTGAGGTAGCTTAGTTTAACCATCATAATACCTTTTGGTTAAGTACGCAGTAATCTTTGGCGAACACTGCCTCTTTGTTAGTCAGAGGAAGCTTCATAGAATTGTCACCACAATCTACACTGTAGTTTCCCTTATTACCTGCATATTACAGGTGAGAAGAGTGAGGCTTAGAAATTTAAGTAACTTACCTGAGTGACTTATAAGTGGTAGAGCTAGGATTTAAACTGAGATTGACTGGCTTCTGTGTCTAGAGGGGTTATACTTGGGGCAGAAGAAGAATATAAAAACAAATCTTATATCATACAAAATCTTTTCTATGGCTGCCTGTAGTTTTTATGTCAATTTTAGCAGTACTGAGAAATGATGATGGTTGATAAGGCTAAGCATTTGATAGACCTTTTAATTCTTTGGACTGAATTTAAGTTATTTGAACATGGGGCACCTGGGTGGCTCAGTCAGTTAAGCATCGGACTGACTCTTCTTCATTTTGGCTTAGGTCATGATCTCAGGGTTCTGGGATTGAGCGCCTTGTCAGGCTCCTTGCTCAGTGGGGAGTTTGCTTGAGATTCTCTCTCTCCCTCTTTGTCTGCTGCCCTCTGTCTCGGCCCCTCCTCCTGCTCTCACATGCTCTCTTTCTCTAAAATAAATAAATCTTTTTAAAAATTACTTGAACTTTATGAATTTTAAAGCCCAATTATTTTTTTAAGATTATTTATTTGACAGAGAGAAGAGATCACAAGTACACAGAAAGGCAGGCAGAGAGAGGAGGAAGCAGGCCCCCTGCTGAGCAGGGAGCCCGATGTGGGCCTCGATCCCAGGACCCTGAGATCATGACCTGAGCTGAAGGCAGAGGCTTTAACCCACTGAGCCACCCAGGCTCCCATAGCCTAATTATATTATGATTTGTTTTTTTAAGCCAGTAATTTACTAAATTCCTTCCTATTTAAGGAGATTAATTAGTAATTTAATTTGTCATTGTTTTTATTTTTAATTTTTCTGCTTTTTCAATGACAAAAATTGTTCACTTTTTCAAAAATATTCAAAAATGTTGCATGTTGAGTGTAATAATACAGATACAGCTAATGTTAATAGGATTTGGAGCTTTTTTTTTTTGGTAGTTTACTGTTCTGATTTAGGGGATCTTGGGAATACAAAGATAAATGTAATATGATCTTTGCTCTTAAGAGTTACAAAAGATAAATCAAAAATAACTAATTTGTTAATAGTTAATAAGGACATGAAATAGATGGAGAGTTATTCCAAAATTGGGAAAATGGCATGGGGAAACTTGGAGAAGGCTTCATGGAAAATGTTAATATTTAAGTAATGAGTTGAGTTGATATAGGGAGAAAGGTTCTGGATCGGCACTATCCAGAAGAAATGTAAAGTGAATCACATATATTTAAAATTTTCTGTTACCCACCTTAAAGAGAATAACACACTGGTAAAATTAATATATTTTATTTAATCTATCATATAAAAATACTATCATTTCAGCATGTAATCAGTTTTAAAAATTGAGATATTTTACTTTTTTTGTAGAAAGTCTTAAAAATCTGGTGTGTGTTTTATATTTACAATATAATCTCAAAGCAGTCATACTAATGACCTTTTAAGTGGTCAGTAGTCAGATTAGGCATGGCTACTGCATTGGACAGTGCAGATTTAGATAGATGAAACAGGCAGATATAGAATATATCTGTGGGATTTGCAAGTGTTTGAATGTAGCATGAAGGGAAAAAAATGGGACTTACTGCTAAGAGGGTAGCTGTCTGGAGATCAAGACTTTTAAGCTATGTCAGTGTGAATTACTCCAACTATAAAGTATTATCTTAAATTTTCATTGTATGCTAAAATTCACTGAAAGTATCTTGGTGTGAGTCCCCAAGGTTGATATGAAGGAAATATTAACATTTTGAATTTTATATATTCAGAATTTCAGTCTGTGTTTGGAATCCAAGCTTGAAAACAGTCCAGTGGGAAATACCTCTACTGTTTCAGCTCTGCTCAGTCAAGCAAAAATTGATACAGGGGAGAATAAATTTCCAGGTAAAACTTTGGAGATGTTTTTTTGGATTTCTCAAGTGTTCAGAGATATTTTTGTCAGTATGATAGAAAACAATACTGATTGCCAAATAGGCCAGTTAAATCCTTCGGAACTATTGTGTGTTTTTCAAATGTGTGATTATCACCATTCTTTTTTGTTTTTTGTTTTTATCTTTACTACCATTCTTTGGGGTAGAATTGTTTTTCTTTCTTACCTTGTTTAAATTGCTTAAGTATGAAAAAATAAAAAATAAAATGGCCTGGATGATCAATAAGATTGGGCCCAGAACAGAAACAAAGCATGTTAGCCAAACTAACTTGGACAACTTTAACTTTTCCTTCAGAAAATCCATTGTTTCCTTATTTATATTTTAAATGTTTTCCTAAAACATTTTTGGGGAACAAAGTATAAAAATAAAGTGCCAGTTTACATATATTGATAAATTGTAAATAAAAAAATAATAAATAAATTACTTATGATTCTTTGACTCACTACGAAAAGTTCTTTTGTTTGTTTTAAATATTTTGTTTATGACTTACTTTCTGGAGAAGTATTACTTAACGAATTGCATAAGTTAGTGGTAGGAGCTTATTTTTCAAGTACAAAGACTATTTGTGGTTTTTCCACTTCAGATTTTTATGTTTAACCCTCACTCAGTTTTCCATGTTAGTGATTCTGTCTTTGAAAGGATTTAATAAATGCTGCAGGGGCATCTGGCTGGCTCGGTCAGTGAACCGTACTTTAAAAAAAAAGTCTGCAATATGGGCAGTTATGCCATACAGACCTTTTTGTATGTGACCTTGTAAAATTTTTTGACAATACATGTTTGAGCTGTTGGATGGGACTTTGCTCACCTATATCAGATGAAGTGTGAGGGGATATAGAAAAGAAATTCCTAATTCCTGTTTCTCTCTGCTAAAGGAAAGGTATGCATGGAGCAATATATTGAGATCAGATAATGTCTTTCATTGCATATTATTTAACGTTTTCTCTTAGGGGAGGAAAGGAAGGTATAAGTGTACTACTTAATTCATTAGAAAAAAATGAATTATTGTGTTATTTATTAACGTGATTAAAACTTTAGAAGCTACAGTTTAAAAAATTCAGTTTAATAATTAACATAGTTTTTTATTAGTTTCAGGTATATAGTATAGTGATTCAGCAATTCTATACATTATTCAGTGTTCATCATAAGTATACCCTTGATCCCCTTCACCTGTTTCACCCCTTCCTCTACCTACCTACCCTGTGGTAACTACCAATTTGTTCTCTATATTTAAGAGTCTTTGTCTCTTTTTTTCCTTTGTTCTTTTTTTTTTTCCTTAAATTCCTACAGATGAGTGTAGTCACATGGTATTTATCTTTCTCTGACTGATTTATTTCACTTAGCATTACACCCTCTAGATCCATCCATGTTGCAACTGGCAAGATTCCATTCATTTTTGTGGCTGAGTAATATTCCATTGTATATATGTATCTGTACCACATCTTTTTGAACCACTCATCTACTGATGGACACTTGGGTTGCTTCCATAATTTGGCTATTTTAAATAATGGTGCAATAAACATAGGGGTGCATATATATTTTTGAATTGGTATTTTTGTATTTTTTGGGTAAATACCCAGTAGTGAAATGGCTGGATCATATGGTGGTAATTCTGTTTTTAATTTTTTGAGGAACCTCCATACAGTTTTCTGTAGTAGCTATACCGATTGGCATTCCCACCAACACTGCAAGAGGGTTCCTTTTTCTCCACATCCTCACCAACACTGACTGTTTCTTGTGGACTACAATTTTTTTTAAACAAGATATGTTCCCATTTCCATTGCAAAATTTCCATTTAGAGCGTGTATAATTATACAAGCATTTACACAATTTGCTTTATTATTCAGTGCTAGTGATTGGTGAAACTAGAAGCACACTGTTAATCTACCATTGGATCTCGTAGTGACTCTGTAGAGCCTTGCCTTTTTCTCCTTTTCTGAAGAGTAATTTCTAGAAAGGAGTTCTAATTTAATCAAATGGTTTTTATTAAAAATTAAACATTAAGTGCATTTTTTTCTTTTTTCTTTATAATGATTTTCAGCTGTTAGATGGAGAGGTAGTACAAAGCTTAATGTGTAACTCACTTTCTTGATTAAATTACAGGTTCAGCTCCCAAACAGCATACTGTACTCAGTAACCAAACATCTAAGACCAGTGATAACAGGTGAGACATTAGTTTAATACAAGAGTAAATATGAGAACTGTTAAAAGATAAATGAGGCTTTTACAATTTTTGTTTATTTGAACAAAAATCAGTTCGAATTGGGCAGTATCCAGTCTTGCAGATAGAAAGGAGCTCCAAGAAGCTGTAACATAAAAGACTTTTATAGGCAGAAAGGAATGGGAATAAGGAAGTTAAAACTGGCAAAAAAGCAGGTTGACTATTGCAAAGTTAGTTTCCTTTGGGAGAGATGGCAGAGGTCTTTGAGGCAAATTACCTAACTAGTGCTAATTAGGTGATTCCTGACTGACTAGTTTAAGATTCCATTTCTGGAAGAACCAAAACTAAGTCTGAGTTCGGTAATATGGGGCTTAGCGTAAGCAATTCCATTTTGGACCTATTGTCTTGTTTTTAACAGAACTTAAGGATTTTCTACTTATATCTTTCAAGTTTGGGATTATTGTTCCCTAAAAACTAGCGCTAGTATTCCTCAGTTTTGCTTGTAGAAAGAATATGATATTCACAAGTTCTGTTTTCATTTTACTTTTTTTTGTGCCTATACATATGTTTTATAGTTTTTATACTTATGGTATTATAGCATCTTTTCTTAACTACCTCATTCTATTAAGTCTGTATTAGATTTCATTGTGTGAATATTCCATTGTTTATTTAATAGCTCTCCACTTTATAGACATGTTGGTGGTTTCTAGTTAACTTCTGTCCAAAAAAAAAAAAGTTCTGCAGTAAAAACAAGCATTTTTGCCTATTTGTATTACTATATCTAGGATAAGTTTATAGCTATAGGACGTAACCTGCATTGCCATATATTCCTCCAGTGTGCGTCTTTTTATACTTCCAGCAACACTGTTTTGAGAATGCACCTTTTTGCAAACCCCTTGAAGTACTGTGTATTATCAACATGTAAAAGTGTTTTAAGTGTTTTAGAAGCATTTCATTCTCTTTAATATCAGAATAAAATTAAATCTGACTTATTTTGTTTTCTAGATTACTGAAAGCCGCATTTAGGGCAAACTAACTGAGATGGCTAAAAATTAGTCAAAAAACTTAAAACTCAGATTATAGTAGGTACAGCAGTTCTTTACTTGTTGAAAATTAGTAATTTTCTTGGGTTTTCTCCCCTCGACTTTTAAAAGAATATTTTTTCCCCTTTGCAGTTGAAATCTGTGAGTGTTATATAGAAAAAGTTTTTTTCTCTTTCTTTTTGGTAATTTGAAGTGATACATCTTTATAACATTTAATGGTGTGGATTTTTTTTTTTTTTAAAAGGGCGACACCACCAAATCATTCTTGGACTAAGTGTAATTCCCATTTGGAGATAACAATTCCAAAGGACTTGAAACTAAAAGAAGCAGAGAAAGTTGATGAAAAACAGTTGATCATAGTAAGTATCCAACTTGACCTTTTTGGTGAAGGGCTATTCTAATCATCTTTCTTATGCACATTGTTGAAGAATATGTTCATCCTTTTTTCAGAGAGCCTTTTCTGTCACCATAAATCATTATGGAAATATTTCTAGTATCATTACAAATGCCCTTCTGGCTGCCCAATTGTGAGGCCCTCCTGTCAAAAATAAAAACTCAAAATCTCCATGCTTTTAGTTTTATTCAGGACTGATTGATACTTTATTTTACATTTGTGTATTTTATCATTTGTTACTTTCTTAAATATGTCATTTGATGTACCTTGTTTTAGTAGTTGGTTTAAATATTAAAAAAACATGGAGCTTAATGCATAAAGTGATTTTAAATATCTGTATTTTAGTGTATTTTATAATTTTAAAACTGTTTTATAGGAAGATAAACCAATAGTTAATTTGAAACAGAACTTAACCACTCTACAATTTGATGGCAGGTTGTAAGAGAGGGATATATTTTGATTGATTAAAAATCTAGTTTGAATGAGTAAGCACACTATAAAAAAATGAAAGAGCCCAAAATAATGGGAAAATTTACTGTATTTCCAATCAACATTATCAATAGGAATTTTTTTGGAGTAGTTTATTGGTTCTAACTTTAATTTAGGGGAATTACTTTATAAGAATTATCTGGAAGTTTTTGAGAAAGTTTAAACAGGAAAATGTTTCATCAGATTTAATAACATTTCTGTTAATGTGATAGTGAAACAGGATAAAACTAGTAGAAGCTGGAGCTTCACTGACCAATATGGTAGCCCAATGTGGTCATTTAGTATTTGAAATGTAGCTCATCAGAATTGTGATACACTGTAAGTGTTATATGTATTTACTGCATTTTAAAGATTAATACAGAAAAGGGAATATAAAGTATTTTGCTAATAAGTTCTTTTTTGTAGTTAGTATATGTTGAAATTATAATATTTGGGATATGTTTTGTTGAATAAAATATTGAAATTAATTTCACGTATTTGTTTTTGCATCCTTTAACGTGGCTACTAGAAAATTTAAAATTACATTTGTGTATTGCACTTCTATTCAGTTCTGGTCAAGAGTCGATGATGTTAATGATTATGATGATAGCAGCTAATACTTGAATACATTGTTTTATGTACTCCACTCATATTAACTTAATTAAGCCTTAGTTTTTAAAGTATGAGGTAGGTACTGTTATTTCCCATGTACCAATTAAGAAACTGAGGAAGAGATGTTTATTCACTACTATGAATACTGCCTCCTTATAGAGATATTTGTACATCGGTGTTCATTAATCATAATAGCCAAGAGGTGAAAGCAGTCAAAGTATCCATCAAGGATGAATGGATAAACAAAATATGGTGTATACACACAATGGAATATTATTCAGCCTTAAAAAAGAAACTCTGACATGTCACAACATGGTTGAACCTAAAGGACATTAAACTAAGTGAAATAAGTCAGTCACAGAAAGACAAATACTGCATGATTTCAGTTCTGTGAGGTGCCTAGAGTAGTCAAATTCAGAGACAAAGTAGAATGGTGGTTTCTGCACCACAATGTGAATATACTTAACACTACTGAACTGTACACTTAAAAATAGTTAAGATAGTAAATATTGTATGTCATACCACAATTACAAAATATTTTTTTAGCTGCCTGAAATAAATTTCATGTAACAATTTGTGAATAGTTTGAATCCTTTAGGAGGAACTTCCCTTTAAGTTCTATACACAATCTTTTATTAACCATTTGTTTTCTCTTTGCTACTTGATCCTAGTTCTGAGACACTAGAGATGGGGTTGTCTTAGATCTTATTTTTTGTAGTAATTCAAATTGCACAGTTTTAGAGTAGAAAGAGTAAAGGGATTATTCTTTTTATAAAAAATAGTTTATTTATTTGACACAGAGCAAAAGCAGGGTGACGAGAAGAGGGAAAAGGGGAGCCTGATGTGGGCTTGATCCCAGGACTCTGGGATCATGACCTGAGCCAAAGGCAGACACATTTGACTGAGCCCCCCAGGCACCTTAGTTTATTCCTTTTTTTTTTTTAAGTTTATTTATTTATTTAGACAAAAAGAGAATGCACTAGTGGAGGGGCAGAGGGAGCAGGAGGGAGAGAATCTTAAGGAGGCTCCATGCCCAGTGTGGAGCGCAGTGTGGGGTTCAGTCTTATGACCCTGAGGTCACGACATGAGCCAAAATCAAGAATCAGGTGCTTAACCAACTTTAGCCATCCAGGCGCCTTTATTAGTTCATTTTGCTAGACTTAGATCACACTGCTGAAAATTTCTTGTTGAATAAGAACAAGAATAGAAAACATTTTGTAAACAGTTACTATTCTACAGCACAAGTATGAATTAGTGGAGAATAGATGATTGTACTTTGTACTTATTTACTATGAAGATAATAGAAAAAATTAATATTACCTTTTCTCAGGAGTTTCTGGTGACATCAAAATAATCTTTTTAATAACAACAAACTAGAACAAAATCATTAAAAAGAACATACTTTTAAGATATTAAAATACGAGTCTGTGAAAAACTATTTTCTCTAAGCTTAAACAGTGTAATTATTGGAGATATAGAATGTATCTTTGTTCTTATTTATAGAATATTTCCTGTTTGGCACTTTAGGACTAAGATTGTAGTGTTAAAAGATATTTCTCAGTTCTTTTCAATTATTAAATGCTGTGAAGCAAGTGATCAGATTCCTAAAATGGAAGTACTTCTTAATAAAATTACATACAGATTTCACAGCTTAATGTCTTCTTTTTTAATCAACACTGAATATTTTTTATTACAGATTAAATACTTCTCACTTTATGTTCCCATTATAGCTTTAGAGACTGAAGTTCTGTAATTATTCCTTTGGGAGGGGAAAAAAAAACCTTTTGTTTGCTTTTTATAAATAGGATGCAGGACAAAAAAGATTTGGAGCAGTTTCCTGTAATGTTTGTGGCATGCTTTACACAGCTTCAAATCCAGAAGATGAAACACAGCATCTGCTCTTCCACAACCAGTTTATAAGTGCTGTAAAATATGTGGTAAGTGGAGTTCATGACTTCTAAAATTAAGTGTCAGATAACTAGGTCAGGATCTTAAAGAGATGAATTGCAAAACTTAAGACATTGAGAAATTTCTGTTTTTAGAACTTGAGCATATATACAAAGCCCTTGTATGTATACTGGCTTATTTTAAAACAAAACCAAACATAAAACCAGTTGACTTTATTCTGCCCGGCTTATGTTGTGGGATTTTTTAATTTAAGCTATATATTTAAAGCAGTTACTGTATCTCATCTCTTCTAACAACGCTATTCAACTTGAGTATTTAAAATTTTTTCTTTAATTATTAGTTGTCGATAAACCTTCTCTTTGCTATCATGAGAGTTTTTCTTTATAAAATTAAAAAAATTTTTTTTGAAGGTTAAAAATCTCAGAATTTGCTGTATACTTAAAAAAAAATCCCACAAAGTAAATATGTTTTAGTGTATATTTTTTAACATATATGCATTTGAGGTACAGTGGATATTATTTAATAGTTATTAATTATTTAATAGTTATTTCTAGAAAGGGCAAAATTTTGAATAATTTTGAACCATTTCAGATATCTTGTGAAAATAGTAATTTAATATAATTGCTGTTTACCCATATCTGAAATGGAATCTATCTTTATTCTATACATGTTACCTTCAGTACTGTACACTCACATTAATAAGACCTCCAGGATATCTGAACTGAGATCACCCATTCATTTCATTAGGCTTTTACATAAGCAACAGATGTTGGATGGCTTAAAGATCTTTATTGGCTTCACTTAAATTTGTATCCTTATTTTTGGTTGAAGAGTTCGTATTCATTGTTTCATTTATCCAGTTACTTCTACCCAAGATAGGTAGGGTTTTCTTTTTTTGGTTCTCTACTGTGGTGATCCTTTATGCTCCTTATTACATTTGCCTTTTCCATACACCCCCCCCCCTTCTGTCACTTAACTAAATGCAGTATAAGCTGTGTGGACATAAAATATCTATAGCTAGATACTGATTTATTGTTTGAAATTTGTAATTTTCCAATTTCACTATATTAATATCCTTACAACTTGAAAATAAAAATAATTCTATCAGCTAAATTATAGAATATTTAGGGCAGAAACTTTTATTTAATATACATAAATCTGGTAGAAGTTAGTTTAAATGAGTTCGGTTTACATCATTTGATTCTTGTGATCACTTTCGTATTAGGTTTAAAAGGCTTAATTCTTCATCTTAAGGGAAGTTCTTAATTTCTCAGAGTAACAGTAAAGGAAATATGTACTCTGATCTTCCATAGTACCAAGAGAAGCTGGTTTATGGAAGAAGATGGAGTCATCACCTTCTAAACAAATTCTGGCTCTTGCAAAGCTATAAAACAATGTAGCAACTTAGGGAAGATTGATTCCTGCCCCAGCCCTACTCCTCTTCCTAAGCGCCCCCCCCACCTTGATGGGACAGAGCTATGGGTTATTTTATTATTTTTGAAATAAGCTCAAGAGAAGGAATTGAGTTTAGCAGTTGGCCATCCTTTGCTAACATCAAGATCAATATTCATGTCTTTTGCTGTTAAAAAATGTAGGTATATACATAGTCTAAAGTAGAAACTCCTCCAAAACATTGTAGCATTCTTTTTTAGTGTATGGAGAGAGGGTAAAAACATATGTATTATGTTAAAGATATTCTACTGTGATCACAGCTCTGGATTTGGAGTTGGGACATTAAGCATTTATTGGACAACTGATGTGTGCTTTGGATTTTGTAATGAGCAGCTAGTATTATGGTTTTTTTTTTTTTAAGATTTTATTTATTTATTTGACACACACAGATTACAAGTAGGCAGAGAGGCAGGCAGAGAGACAAGGAGAGGAGGGAAGCAGGCTCCCCGCTGAGCAGAGAGGCCCCATGTGGGCCTCGATCCCAGGACGCTGAGATCATGACCTGAGCCGAAAGCAGAGGCTTTAACCCACTGAGCCACCCAGGCGCCCTAGTATTGTGTTTTTGCATTAAGCACTTTTCCCCCCCTTTCTTTTAAAGAGTTGATATAATTGAAGTTTAAGCACTCTTACAGTGTTTGAGAACACACTTTAAAATGTCAGTTTTATTTATGTTTCCTGGAGAGAAACACATAGAGAAGAAGTCATTTGGTTATTCTGGCTTTAATTAATTTTAATGAACAATGTTCGGGGACTGGAAATAAAGTTTTGATCTACTTAAGACTATTTAAAAATAGAATAAATTAGATCCCAATGAGGTTCTAAATTTTAATCAAACATTTTTAAGAAAAACATTTTTAAATAGCTTTTCCTTAGGATAAAAATTTTCCCTTAGTCATGGTAATAATCTGTAAGAATTAAAAAGGGCTAAGTACCTTTTCTAAAGATTAAAATCATATTTAAATCATTTTAGTTAGTCACTGTAGTAATTGAGGCCCACAGAGCCTTTTTTTTTTTTTTTTGGCTGGCTAGAATTTTTTTTCCCCCTTTCTTATCCTCTTTGGTAAGGGTAGAGGAAAGAGTGATGATACTCTCTATTCCTTCATAGTACCCCATCTGCCTCATTGATGCCATTTAAGGAAATGCATTTTATCTAACTTATTAGAAGCTCTTTAGGAAGGAGCTTGTTAATGCTTCAGGAGGAGCCTGGACTTCGGTTTAGACCTACAAACACTTCAGTTTCCCTTGATCACCTGGAGGTACTTTTTGCTAAAGGTGTGACGAGAAAGCAGGAAAAATTCCCCCTAGAACAGAGGAATGTTGCCAAGCCTGAAGCCTCTCCAGAATTCAGCTATATTTTGAAGTTTTAGTAATGGAACCAAGGAATCATGTTTGGGTTATTTGCAGAGACATTTCTAACTTAATCCTTTTTTCTTCCATGCTTCTTAATCTCCTTTTAATTAATTAACATCTGACTGAATGAAGGCTCTGTGGAGGTCTCTACTTCAGGGTATATCATATGCCTTTGCCTTCAAGGTTAGGAGCAAAGCCTAAAAGAAATGAAAAGTTAACAATAAGATTTATTAAAGCAGTAAGTCAGTATTATTTAAATTTAATTATAAATTAGCTTTACAATTTAGAAGTGATAATTACTTTGGTAGAGCGGTGATCAGAAGGGTTTGTTTTTATGGGTGAGGAAAAGTTAAGATTTGATTTTTTTTAATAAATGGATAGATATTAAGAGGTCATCTGTTTTTGGTAGGATAGTATAGCTGATGAGAAAGCTTAAAACATCTTTGCTGGGAATAATGAGTAAATTTTTTCTTTTCTTACTGAATCAGAGATTTTTATAGGTAGTAAGACCAGAAAAATGCATCAGATCAGATTGTGATACTTTGGTTTTGATGTCAGTTGGGCTTTTTTCTTTCTTTTAGATACTGAATTTTGAGCATTGTGAATGATATAGTTAAGTTTAAATAATGTTAAAAATGATACTTCAGTGAAATGTAGGGAGAAAATAATATTTAAAAATTTTTTAAATTTTTATTTTTTTTTAAAGATTTAATTAATTTATTTAGAGAGAGAGGAAGAGGGGCAAAAGGGGAGGGGGAAGAAAAGGGAGAGAATCTTAAGCATGCTGATCTTGGAGCCCCATGCTTGGCTGGGCTCAGTCTCATGGCCCTGATACCATGACCTGAGCCCAAACCAAGAGTCAGATGCTTAATTGACTGAGCCACCCAGGCACTCTGAGAAATAATATTTTAGTGACATAAAAGGAGAAAGTAGTACATGTTGTGGTGTGTGTAGTATTGGATTACTATGGCATTGGTAGAAAAGGGGAAATTGATGATAAGAAAAACTGAAGAAAGATTTGACAGACTCCTGATTAGCTGTAGAGCTATACTCTCTAGTAGGGTAGTAATAAACCATCAAAGTAAAAATGCTGTTCTTCCTTATGGGGATGAAAGGGTACAGCATAGGGAATATAATTAATGGTATTGTAATAGTGTATGGTGACCAATGATAGCTACACTTGTGAGCCCAGCATAATGTATGGAATTGTTGTATAGACTTGTCGAATCACTATGTTGTATACCTGAAAGTAATGTAACATTGTGTATCAGCTATACTTCAATAAAAAATAAAAGATACTGATATATATCTCAAAAAAACTGCTGTTCCTCACTCACACTAGCCAGTATTCAGTAGTCATGTTTACATCTTGCTGGAGGCTACCTTATTAGTTAGATGTAGAACATTTGTATTGTCAAAGAGAGTTCTCGTTAATGCTGCTTCAGAAAGCTGAGTCAGGGAAACCATGATATAGGAACTCTTACTTAATCTTTAATTACTTTTATTTGAAATTTGAATACATGTTAACATATTTCTGGATACTTTCTCTATATTCCTTTTGAAGGTGATTAGGAAAAAGGAAACTGGGTGTTAAAAAGAAGAGAAGTAATAGAGTAGGAATAGAGATTTTATTTAATTTTTTTAAAGATTTATTTATTTGAGAGAGAGCGTGAGCGAGCATAGGTGGGGATGGGGCAGGGGCAGAGGGAGAAGCAGACTCCCCACTGAGCAGGGATCCTGACACCTGGGTCGATCCCTGGCTCGATCATGACCTGACCTGAAGGCAGACGTTTAACCAACTGAGCCACCCAGGCGCCCTAGGAATAAAGATTTTAAAATCTTGGGAATGGGAAAGGAATCTGAAGCAAAGCTGCATTGGCCCGTAGAACTGTACTCTGGCATCAGTAGGAGGGACTGAGTGCCAGGTCAAAGAATGGTCTGAGTTTCATTGAGTTTCTCTGCTTAAAGGTAAAGCTATCATACCCGCTCTTGAAAATTGAGAACTAGTCTTTAAAAACAGGTAGGAATTTGTTACATAAAAATTACCAAACATTTTCTCAAGTTTTTGTTTATCTCTTCCCTGACACCAATTTTTAATTTTTCTACTTTGTCTTATTTTAAAGACTTAGAATATTATGATACATAAATATAGGGTGGGAGCAGCACTTCCAGATCTTAGAAATTAATTGTGCTTTGGTATGGAGGGTCACATAGTAGAGGAAAAATGCCTTTAGAATGAATGTTATATGCAACAAGTTTTTATATTTTTAAAAAGAGTTTTCAAACTCTGGGGGAGGGAAAATCTGTAATGTATCTAGTGGCAAGTAAAAACTTCTTTTAATCTATTCTTCCTCTGTTTTTCCCAATTCTGGAAATGGTGCCACCCTCTAACTCATTTCCTCAGACTGAAAACTGGAATAATCCTTCAGTTTTCTTTTTGCTCTCCCTATACTCAAAGAAGTATACTCAGAATATACTTCTATACTTAACATTAGTAAATCTCGCCTTCAAAATAGATTCCAGATCCTTCCACTTCTATCATGTCCACTCCTTTACTCTAAACCAAGCTGTCATCATGTCCTACCTAGTAATACTTTCCTAACTGGTCTCCCAGCTTCCATTATGGTCTTTGTTTCAACCATCTTTTAAATCATATTGTGTCCTTCCTTTATTTAAAATTCTCTATCGAATTCTCATCACACACAGACTACAATCCAGGGTATTTACTGTGGCATCAAGGCCTCACATACTCCAGCTTCTCTAATCTCATCTCTTAACACTTTTACCCTTACTTGCTATATTCCATTCATATATATCTTTCTTTTGTTCCTGAACCAGTCAAGCCATGTTCCATTCTTAGTGTGTTTGTACTTTACCTTTTCCTGGACTGTTCTCTCAGATCTTCACACACCAGCTCTCCTCATTTAGGTCTTATAGTCTCACAGATGCCCTCCCTGAACACCCAAAACAAAGTGGCTCCGTTTCCCTACTCCAGCAGTATTAGTGTTATTTTCTTTAGATCGTTTTCCACACTGAAAAGTTATTTGGTATATCTCCCATTGGAGTAGAAGCTTTGTAAGAGCAGAGTCCTTGATACTGTTTATTATCTTAAATAGCACCTGCCAATGTGCAGTAGGGGCTCAACAAATAAACTGATTTAAAGAGTAGATTTGATCTGAAGCCACAAAACAAGAGTATTTGAGTCTCAGTTATCTCAAAAATGATACTAAACCATAAAATTTTTCTGTGCTTTGGCAACTCTGATATTTATTGACTGGGAATTGATACTATAACTTTGGGGGAGGACATGAAATATATTGTGTATATTTGATACAAGTTAGGCAAAATAAAACTATTAGTAATGTACTTCAGAGTATATAAAAGCAGCCCAAATTTGAATTCACTAGCAGTTAAAGGTTTATTAACTACGTTGCATATAGCATTGTATACCTGACTGAATTTAGGTGCCCAAGTGGTTCGTTTTTCATTTAGAAAAATAGTGAAAGTAATTTAACTCCTTTTCTTATAATATGAGAGGTTATGAGAGGTTTCTTATAAGAGGTTATTATAGATCATCTTATACCAGTGGTTTTTCTTCAGTTTCTTTTTGAAATTCTGCATAAGAGATCTTTTCCTTTATATATAAAAATAATTCTAATCTTTCTGTTATAGCTTGTATATTTTTGGGAGTTTAAGAGTCTTTGTGGAAATCCTTTCACAGAATTTGTTCATCTCCTTTTTTTTAATAAGATTTTATTTATTTGTTTGACAGAGCACCAGCAGGAGGAGCAGCAGGCAGAGGGAGAGGGAGAAGCAGGCTCCCAAAGCAGGGCCTGATCCCAGGACCCTGAGATCATGACCTGAGCCAAAGGCAGACATTGAACTGACTGAGCCACCCAAGTGCCCCTAGTTCGTCCACCTTGTCCTTTAAAATCTTTAACATTTATTACAGAAATTTTCAAGTTCTTTTCTCTAATTCAAACGTGTGGGTCTTCACTGGGCCTGTTTCTGTTGACTTTCTTCTTCTTGATCTTAGATCATAATTTCCCAGTTCTGTCCATAGTCTCATTAAGTTTTTTTTTTTTAATGGACTTTTATTTATTTTTTCATGCTGATAAAAACAATTTTTTATTATTATGTTCAGTTAGCCAGCATATAGTACATCATTAGTTTTTGATGTAGTGTTCAGCAATTCATAGTTGCATATAACACCCAGTGCTCATCACCACACGTGCCCTCCTTAATACCCATCACCTGGTTCCCCCATTCCTACACCCTCCCTCCCATCTGTAACTCTAATTTTGGTTCCCAGAGCCCAGAGTCTCTCATGGTTTGTTTCCCTCTCTGATTTCTTCTGATTTCAGTTTTCCCTCCCTTCCCCTGCAGTGATAGACTTTTTTTAAAAAAAGATTTTATTTATTTATTTGAGAGAGAGCACAAGTGGGAGCTGGGGGAGGGGGAGAATGAGAGGGAGAATCAGACTCCCTGCTGAGCAGAGAGCAAGGTAGGGCTTGATCCCAGGACGCTGGGATCATGACTTGAGCCAAAGGCAGGCAGACACTTAACCGACTGAGCCACCCAGGTGCTCCTTAATAGACTATTCTTTAGAGTAGTTTGAGGTTCATGGCAAAATTAAGCAGAAATACAGAGACTTTCCATATATTACCCTCTCCCCCATCACACACATATTCAATTTCCTCATACCAGTACATTTCTTATAATTGATGAATCTATACTGACACACCATTATTCAAAGTCCCTAGTTTTGATTAGGGCTTACTCTTGGTGTTGTTCCATGGGGTCTGAAAAATTTATAATGACGTGTCCATTATAGTATCATACAGAATGTTTCACTGCCCTTAAAATACTCTGTTCTCTTCCTGTTTACCCTTTCCTTCCTACTAACTCCTGGAAAATACTGGTTTTTTTTGTACTGTCTCCATAGTTTCGCCTTTTCCAGAATGCTCTATGGTTGGAATCAAACAATATAGTTTTCTTCATAATTGAGTTCTTTCATTTAATAATACGCAATTAAAGTTACTCTGTATCTTTTCATGGCTTGATAACACGTTTCTTTTTAGTGCTGAATAATATTCCATTATCTGGATATACTATATTTCATTTATCCATTCACCTACTGAAGAATATCTTGCTTGCTTCCAAGGTTTGGCAATTATGAATAAAGTTGCTATAAACATCCATGTGCAGGTCCAGGGTTTTGTGTTGAGATAAATTTTGAACTCCTTTGCATAAATTCATACTGAGGAATGTGGTTGCTGGGTTGTATGGTAAGAGTAAGTTTAGTTTTGTGAGAAACTGCCAAACTGTTTTCCATAGTGGCTCTACCATTTGGTATTCTCACCAACAATGAACGAGATTTCCTGTTATTCCACGTCCTTGCCAGCGTGTGGTGTTGTCATTGTTTTGGGTTTTGGCTGTTCTAATAGGTGTGTAGTGGTATCTCATTAATTTGCATTTCCCTGATGAGCTATGATGTGGAGCATTTTTCATATGCTTTCTTGCGATCTGTATATCTTCTCTGGTGATGTGTGTGTTTGGGTCTTTGGCCCACTTTTTAGTTGGGTGGTTTGTTTTCTTATTGTTGAGTTTTAAGGATTCTTTGTATCTTTTGGATAACAACCCTTATCAGCTATCTCTTATGAATCTTTTCTCCCAGTCTGCAACTTATCTTCTCATGTTCTTGATGGTGTCTTTTGTAGAGTAGAACTTTTTAATTTTAATTTTAATGAAGTGCAGTGCCTTTGGTGTTATATCTAAAAAGTCATTGCCATAGTGAAGGTTATCTAGAGTTCTTTGTTATTATCTAGGAGTTTTATAGTTTTGCCTTTTACCTTTAGTTCTGTGATCCATTTTGAGTTATTTTTTGTGAAGGGTGTGAAGTCTATACCTAAATTCATTTTCTTTTCGTATGTGAATGTCCAGTTGTTTTAGCAGCATTTGTTGAAAAGACCGTCTTGTCTTTGTTGCATTGCAATTCCTTTTTTTTTTTTTTTTAAGATTTATTTGTTTGACAGAGAGAGACCCAGTGAGAGAGGGAGCACAAGCAGGGGGAGTGGGAGAGGGAGAAGCAGGCTTCCTGCTGAGCAGATGCGGGGCTCGATCTCAGGACCCTGACTGAGATCATGACCTGAGCCAAAGGCAACCAGTTAATGATGAGCCACCCAGGTGCCCTGCAATTGCTTTTTTATGAAAGATCAGTTGACTATATTTATATAGGTCTATTTCAGGGCTCTCAGTTCCATTCCACTGATCTGTTTGTTTCTTCTTTCACCAGTATCAAACATTTTTTTTAAAGAGTTTTTATTTATTTATTTGACAGAGAGAGAGATCATAAGTAGTCAGAGAGGCAGGCATAGGGAGAGGAGGAAGCAGGCTCCCCGCTGAGCAGAGAGCCCACTGCGGGCCTCGATCCCAGGACCCTGAGATCATGACCTGAGCTGAAGGCAGAGGCTTTAACCCACTGAGCCACCCAGGCGCCCCAATCAAACTCTTGAGTACTGTAGCATTATATAAGTCTATTTTTTTAATGATTGGTGGGTTTTGTTTATATATATATTTTTTTACAAAAGTTTATTCTTAAATGTCCAACAGTATCTGAGACAACACTTTATTGTAGCTATAGGTGGCAACAGATGAATACAGATGTTTAAACAGGAATGGAATTGAGGCTCACCATTGCCTCAGGTACAAGGAACAACTCACTTTTTGCTAGATTCCACCTGTAGCCAGGGTCCCTTTCCTGGGGACTTTGCTTTTAGCTCCTCGAGGTTCTTCTGCCCTCTTTCTGTTTGTGACTCTTGATCTCACAGTTGTGAATTCAAAACCCCTTGTTGGGTGTAGAGCTTACTTTAAAAAAAAAAAAAGGAATCAAGTTGAGATGAAATTTTAGTTTGTTTTCCCATCCATTTCGGTTTTTAATGTTTTGAGGTTGGGGTAAGCGCCTCTCTCTAGAAGAAATTGAGGATCCAAACTCTGTGGTACGCAGATCTCATGACACCTTCCAGCTCAACTCAGCAGATGTCCCTGTGAGAGAATCGGTGGAGAAATTTCTCTGTTTGAAGCTCCTCCATATTTTAAACAGCCATGCTAACTCACTTAGCCTTTAAGATTTACGTTTTTCTTGTCCCAGCAGGATACTCTTCTCCTTGTCCTCTGCCTATGGTAGTCTTTCTTGCTTATGCTCCCAGGCTTGGTCAGTGTCTTAGGATAAAAATAGCTGCTAATCTCTGCTCACATAGGAAGGGTTAGTTCATCCCTGGAAATCAATTCACAGCTCTTCAGTGCTTTTAAAGGAAACATAGCTTATAGTTTATTGGTTATTTTCTTATTTGAAAGAGCAACAGTGATCTTCTGTGACATGCTTTATCCTAACTGGGAATATAACTCCTACAGATGTACATTTTAAGAACATTTTTCCATAATGGGGGCTCCATTTATATTTGGGTAGAGGAATGAGTGGAGTTTGGACCATGAGTTTTTAAAAATTATGACCAATATTGAGGAGGTCAGTATATTTGTGCCCTAAGCCCCACATAACCTTGAGGTAAGATTTATATCAAATGAAATATTTCTTACATACTGGAAAGTTATTATATATGTTGAAAAGTGCTTAACTAAATAGGTGAATCCTGATGAAGAGCTATTTAGGATTCCATAGTATTTGAGAATGACAGGAGAGAAAAGGATCTCATAATTCCTCTTTTTTGACTTTGTATGAGGTCTGACCCAAGGATATCTTATGAGAAATATTATTCCTATAGTAATAGATTTTGATGTTGTAATTATAGTAGAAGTTCTTTTAACTGACAGAATTGGGAGAATTGGGTCATTTAATCAGAAAAGCTGATTCAGGTGGACCCTTGATATCAGAATACCCAAATAATGGCTTTTATGATTTATCATAAGGTTATATATATTAAGAAGTCTGGAGGTATGTAGTTTTAGGGTTGTTCCATCCAACAGTTCAACCATGTCATCATGAGTGCTGGCTATTTCTCATTCAGTGCTCTCCTCTCCTAAGGTATTGACTTTTGGGCTTCATAGCTGTGAAGGATCACTTCATGGACCTTAAAGTAGACTGCTGTAGTCCAGATACCATGTTCAAATTTAAAGCAAGAATGTTAGTTGGTAGGGTGCCTCAGTGGCTCAGTTGTTAAGCATCTGCCTACGGCTCAGGTCATGATCCCAGGGTCCTGGGATTGAGCCCCACATCGGGCTCCCTGCTCAGTGGGAACCCTGCTTCTCCCTCACCCACTCCCCCTGCTGGTATTCCCTCTCTCGCTGTCTCTCTCTCTCTCTCTCTCTCTCTCTCTCTGTCAAATAAATAAAATCTTAAAAAAAAAAAAAGACTGTTAGTNNNNGGGGGCTACCCTCTCAGGGTCTTTCAAGTGGCTTTTTCCTTTTATCAGTGAAGGACAGAATTTTTCCAGAAGCTCTTAGAAAGTTCCTTTCGTCTCATTCACCAGAACTAGGTCTGCAAGGGACCTTAGTTGCAAGGGAGCTAGGAAAGCAAGAATCTGGCAAAAAGAACAAAGATAATGATAATTGGTTTATGCCAGTGGTTCTCAAGGTAGGGGAATTTGATGTTTTGTTTTGTTTTTTTACCTAACTTCTATTAGGTAGCATCTGGAAATATGTGGAGAATATTGTTGACATTTAGTGGCTAGGGGCTAAGGGTGCTAAACTTTTTGCAGTGCAGTTCCAAAGAAGGTAGAACATCTAGCTGAATATACCAGTAATAGCCCTGTTGAGAAACACTTAGACTAATCATAATTTATGCACATATTACCATACCAAACAAAATGGGGCAAAAAAAAGAATGGGAAAGAATGGCTGTAGGATAGGTAAAGAGAAATGTTTTGCGTGTGGTCATTACATAGTTTAAACATTTTACTATAACTCGAAGCATATACATTTATATTAAGTGTAATTGCTGTGGGGAGTCTGTTTCTTTGAGTATGGATCCGCTGATTACCTTTGGGTTTTTTCCTCATATAAATCATACTCCTAGCGATTCTCTGTGATATACTTTAAAAAAAAAAAAAAAAAAACCTGGGGCACCTGGGTGGCTCAATCGTTAAGCGTCTGCCTTCGGCTCAGGTTGTGATCCCAGGGTCCTGGGATCAAGCCCCGCATCAGGCTCCCTGCTCAATGGGGAGCCTGCTTCTTCCTCTACCAGAACCCCTGCTTGTGTTTCCTCTCTCGCTGTGTCTCTCTCTGTCAAATAAATAAATAAAATCTTAAAAAAAATAAATAGAGTAAGAACTTAGACATTGCAAAGCAATCTAGGAATCTGGATACAGAATTATTCTTGTTATATTTTTTATTTTTAAAAGAGACTTGGCCTGTTTTGCTTTTTTCCAGAGTATTCTATTTTCATTAAAACAACGATCTTTCCATTATTTAGCTAATATTTGATTGCATTTTATAATTAAAAATAATAAATAGAGGTGCCTGGGTGGCCCAGTCGATTAAGCATCTGCCTTTGGCTCAGGCATGATCCCAGGGCCTTGAGATCGAGCCCCACCGTAGGGCTCCCTGCTCAGCGCACAGTCTGGTTCTCCCTCTCACTCTACCTCTGTGCTCTTCCTCTCTCAAATAAATAAATAAAATATTTAAAAAATAATAAATTGGCATAAACAAGTTTAGGAACAAATGATACATGGTAAGCCTGTCTCACTCAGGTGTGGAATAACAAGGTAGTTCACTGGTCATGAGTCTGTCTGTGTGCTCCAGGTATCAGTTTGTTATCCAGGGAAAAGTGAGCGTTAGTTAATCCAGCAAATTAATTAGGTGGATATCAGTTAAGAAAGTTACCACCATATAGTAAAATACCTAATAGCACAAATTGAATTCTGGACTCTTCCAGAATGATAAATTGGGTTACTTTCATAAAGAACAGATTTCATCACTTCTCTTTTAGGTTTTTATTTTTCTTAATCAGATACTGTTAACCTAGTTTTAATAGTCTGTTATTTTATCTATGAAAATGTTTTGCTGTTCAGAACATGTAAAGCATCTCTCATGAAAACCTATTTCTTAGGATTTAGTTTTCACCATTCCCTGAGAAAAATTTATTATTAAAAAAATGTGCTTTGGTGAATGCTGTGAAAGATGTAAGCCTGATGATTCACAGACCTGTACCCCTTGGGCAAAGAATAAAAAAAAACGCATACGTATCAGGATGTTTGAGGAATGGGAAATAACTTAAAAAATAGATGTTGCTCTCTAAATCACTGAGTTCTTTTCAAAATGATTTTTTAATTTTAAAGTAGTTTTTATTTTTATTTTTATTAACTTATTATTATTATTTGCCCCAGGGGTACAGGTCTGTGAATCATCAGGCTTACACCTTTCACAGCACTCACCATAGCACAAACCCACCCCAATGTCCACAACCCATCCACCCTATCCCTCCCTCCCACCCCCCAGTAACCCTCAGTTTGTTTCCTGAGATTAAGAGTCTCTTATGGTTTGTCTCCTTCCCGATCCCATCTTGTTTCATCAAAATGATTTTTTTAAAGATTTATTTATTTGAGAGAGAGAGAGAGAGAGAGAGAGAGAGAGAGAGAGAGTGCATGCATGCACCAGCATGGGGAGGGGCGGAAGGGGAGCATCTGAAGCAGACTCCCTGCTGAGTGCAGAGCCCATGACCTGAGCCAAAACCAAGAGTCAGACACTCAACTGAGTGAGGCACCCAGGTGCCCCCAAAATAATTTTTAAAATTGCATTTCAGTTTCACGTGGTCTTTAATTATGAGAAGGCATTATTGAAAAATTTTTATTATATATTATCATTGTATTACCCACAAGAAAGAACATTTAAATACTTTTGTTCTTTTAAGAGCACTTGTTCTTCAAACTTTTACTGTGGAGAAAATTTTCTTTTCACGTTCTTTTTCCTTAAAAAAGATTATAATTTAGGGGCACCTGGGTGGCTCAGTGGGTTTCTGCCTTCGGCTCAAGTCATGATCTCAGGGTCCTGGGATCAAGCCCCACATCGGGCTCCCTGCTCGGCGTGGAGCCTGCTTCCTCCTCTCTCTCTGCCTGCCTCTCTGCCTACTTGTGATCTCTCTCTCAAATAAATAAAATCTTTAAAAAAAAAATTTAGGTAAATGGGAGAGAGGCCTTCAAATTTTTTGTTCTTCAACTTATTAAAAATTTATAAAAAGCAGTGTATATACTTGGAAATGAAAATGTCACCAATATTACTAGATAGAAAATGAAAAGTGAAAGCCTCCTTACCTCTTCTTTCCGGTCTCATTCTCCAGTGATAAAGCACTTTTGTCTGAGTGCTTACAGCATAACTTAAATAAATCAAGCTATGTATGTATATATTATGAAGTTTATATTTATAAAGTTATGTATAAATGTGTGTGTGAAAAATCTTTTCTTCCAATTTTTATTATATTTTTGTTTTTAGTTCTATTGATTGTCTTTAATTTTAGTATTTATAAACATTTGACTCCTTGATGCTTCCATTATTCCCCTCTCAACCTTCCAGTTTCTCAGTTGTAGTTAATTATTGTAGGTATTCTGTAAGTATTAACTTAATTCACTGTTAACCATTAAAGTAGTTTTCTTTTTTTTTTTTAAAGATTTTATTTATTTATTTGACACAGAGAGAGAGATCAGATCACCAGTAGGCAGAGAGGCAGGCAGAGAGAGAAGAGGAAGCAGGCTCCCCGCTGAGCAGGGAGTCCGATGTGGGCCTCGATCCCAGGACCCTGAGATCATGACCTGAGCTGAAGGCAGAGGCTTTAACCCACTGAGCCACCCTGGCACCCTAAAGTAGTTTTCGTTCCTCGTTTATGGATTGCAAAACTGAGGCACGGAGGAATTAAGCTTTTGGTTTCATAAAGAGAGGCTTTGGTTCTTCAAGCATGTGCCATCCTTTCAAAAATAAATATTTATTATGTACTTGATTTACTGTGCTCTGAGCTTGGGATGTAGTGGTGTGTCAAATGAAGTCTTGGTCCTTTTGGAACTTACGGTCCATATGGTATTTCTCATCATAAACCTTGACAGTCTAGTCATCCTAAAACTCCAGATCCCTGTAGCTTCCATCATTCCTACATCAAAGCGAATTGGTCGTAGAATATAGGATTTACCAAAACAAAGAGTTTTATTGGAGCAATAGAAGTTTTCAGGGGTTCTAGCTTTTATTCATTCAGCTTAAATATTGTAGCAAACCAGAAAATCTTGCTGTCGTAATATACCTAAAAAATGAAAAGTCCATAAAGTGTCTTTAGAATAGAGTCAGATTTTCCTAATGTAAAACTTAAATTCCTGTATAAATTATTTTGTATTTAGGAGAAATAATAACAGTAACACTAATAAATGACATTAAAGGTTTCTTTTCTACCAGGGGCTGATTGAACTTTTTACCTATACAGAGCTCCTTATTTCTTTTAGCAAATCATGAAGTAGTTAACAGTTAATTTATAAATGAGGAAATAAGCAAAAAGAAGGATATATATCTGCCTAACGTCACATAGGTATAGGTAATGAAATTGGCTCTAGAGTCCTTGAATAATAGACTGTAGATTTTTACTTTTTGTTTGAATTTCAACAAAATATATTGTGTATATGATGTAATTTAGCTCAGAGAAATAAATTGACCCCAATTACTTTTAAACTAAATTCCTCTCAGATAATCTTCCATGTTCTTTCGAATTTTTAAAAACACAAAGGTTTTAAGTGACACTTGACACATTTATGTTTATAATAGGAAATTGGCATCCATGTTATGACATCTTTTTTTTTTTTTTTTGGCTGTTGTCCATCTGGCTTATATATACAGCTGCCAAATTCGTCTTCATTAGGTTCAACTACAGTCATGATTTTTGCTTATCTAAAATCTTTCTTGATTTCTCCCTATTTCTGCCAGACATTCATGGCCCCTCTACATTTATTGGTTCTTGTCTGCCCTTGAAGATGTATTTCTCATAATTTCCTTATAAATTCTCTCCTCTAGCAAAATTGACACACTCATTGTCTTGTGCATTGCTTATAATTTTCCGCCTGTTTTTTAGTTTGTACATTCTTCCACCAGAAATGCCTTCCCATTCTCATCTATACTCTTCAAGGGGAAATACCATCTCTTCTGTGAAACATTTTTGGGTTCCTCTTTAAGCCCAATATGAGCTTTTTCTCTGCTCAAAATCATTGTAATACTTTTTAAAATACTGTTTGCCTTCTCTTGGAGGTTCATGCTTCAATTTGATAACTGCTTTTTTTGAGAATTAAGAAATGAATTAAATATGCATATTGGTTGTAAGACTAATTCTGGATTCAGAAACATTGAATTCAGGATATAAAAAGTTTAGTTTGAATCAAGGAAAACTTCCTTTCAAGCATAGAGGTATATGGATTGCACCTTCTATTATAGACATTTGTATTGTTTATTTCTCCTATTCAGTTTGTTAAGATTCTTGAGTTCAGTGTGGCATAATAGAGAAGAATGTGAGTGAGCTTAATTACATTAGAAAGATGTGGTTTTCTAGTGAGCCTCTTACCAGTTATATGACCATAGCAAGTTAACTAACCTTTTTTCACTTTTTTTTTAATCTGTAAAAAATGAAAAAAATCTCATGAGTTAATTTTTTAGGCTTGTTATTCAAACATTATTAATTACTATGTTCCATAGTTTAAAAGTTATTATTAAAATTATTAAATTTTAAAAATTACTACTGCCACTTAAAACCAGCTGCTTAGGATAGTTAAGTTTATTAATACCTTTATTACACCATTTTATGAAAGTAGCATAACTAGGAGATATAAACAAGCTAAAAGGAAAAAAATGAAATCACTCAAATTTAAAAGATGCAAAGATTACTGTTTTTTACATAAAAGTTATTTAAAGAATATAACCACACCTTAAAAAAAGCAGTTAACTCCTTAATATCAGATATTTCCTTAGGATTCAAAGCTCTCCAAATATAATTTCTTTACTGTTTGTTTGAATTAAGATCCATATATTGCATTTGTTGGTATGTCTCTTAAGTCTCTCTTAATCTAAAGGTTTTCCCTTTATGTCTTTTTCCTTGCAATATTGATAATTTTTTAAAAAGCTGCTTGTTGGTTTTATTTCTCAGGGTATTCTTTCATGGGTATTCTCATTCAGCCTTTTATTAAAGTGATAAGTATGAACTTTAAAAATTGGGGTATAATTTGCATACAGTTAAATGCACAGATCTTAAATGTTTGGTCAGTGAATTTTGATAATTGTATACATCAGTGTATCTGCCACTTAATGTATTTTGTTTTCAATTAGCATATTTTTTAAATGGAAAAAGAGGAGAAATTCCTTCCATTCTTTAGATTCTAAAGTTTAGAGTAAGTACAGTGGCAAAGGAACAACAAAGAATCATTGATTGCTATTAGGAATATAAAGCTTTTATAGCCAGATGGGTGAATTAAGAAAATTTGGGGTTTGGAAAATAAACTCACTAGCAGAGGGATATGTGTAACATGTTAGAGTTAAAGGTGAGAAGTGTAAATGCACTGCATTTGAATTTACATCTTTGCAGAAAGCTGTGTCGCTATTTGATTATTCCTCTAAATTTTATGTACCCTTCCCTTACAACCTTCCCCTCTGCCTCAATTTTAAGCAGCAGTTAGTCTCTTCTAAACTTTTTAAACTCGTGTGGTTTATTAACCACACAACCATGTGGTTATTAACTCCAGGAAAGAGACAACCACAGTTGAGGCATATAAATGTCTTGAGTATCTTATTTGACAGACATGAGCCAACATGCTTCTTGGATCTGTCCATGAGGTTGTATTTAACTTAGGGGACTTTATTAACTTGTGTTTTCTTAGAGTAGTGGACTGATCTTAGTTTGATATCATTAGGAAAGTAGAATGGAAGTTACTGAGTGGCTACTCTCTGTGAGGAATTATTTTAAATACAACCCTCTTAAAAACTAAGTGACGGAGGTGATGACAGCCATTTTGTACATAGCCTAGATCAGGAAACAGAGTTTGTGATTTGCGGAAGGTCATATAGCTAGTAACAATAAAACAAGGCTTTAAACACTGAAAAAAAATTTTTTTAAAGATATTTATTTGACAGAGGGAGAGAGACCAGAAGCAGGTGAAATGGCAGGCAGAGGGAGAGGTAGAAGCAGGCTTCCTATTGAGCAGGGAGCCCAACTCGGGGCTCTATCCCAGGACCCTGGGATCACGACCTGAGCCAAAGTCAGTTGCTCATCGGACTGAGCCACCCAAGTGCCCCTAAACTCTGAACTTTTACTCTAGAACTGTTTTTGTTTGTTTTTTTTTAAAGATTTTATTTGTCAGCGTGCACACACACAAATGGGGAGCAGCAGGCAGAAGGAGAAGCAGGCTCCCCACTGAGCAAGGAGCCTGGTGTGGGACTTGATCCCAGAACCCTGGGATTATGGTCTGAGCCAAAGGTAGATGCTTAACTGACTGAGCCACTCAGGTGTCTCTCTTTCTTCTTATTTTGTTTTGATAATTCACCTCGGGAGCTATGACTTTTTATTTTTTTAAGATTTTATTTATTTCTTTGAGAGAGAGAGAACACAAGCAGGAGGAGTGGGAGAGGGAGAAGCAGGCTCCCTGCTGAGCAGGGAGCAGGGAGCCCGATGTGGGGCTAGATCATGGGATCATGATGTGGGATCATGACCTGAGCTGAAGGCAGACCGGTAACTGACTGAGCTTAACCGACTGAGCCTAACGGACTGAGTCATCCAGGCACCTATGACTTTCTTAAAAGTGGAGGTTGCTTAAATTTTTTAGTTCCTCATTGAATTTGCAGTTCAACTTTTAAATGAAAAGTCTCCTTTTTCATTTTATTGAAAATGGATTTTAAAAGCGTTTCCCAAATTAACATAGTAATATAAATTTGTTTTTTAAGAGGTGATATCTTTTGTTTTAAAAATTATTTAGTTAAATTCATATTCTCTGATTTGAAAAAAAATGACTTCTGTGGCTATTGTTTCTGCTCCTTTTCAAATCTTAAGAACTTTTTAACCAATCATAATTATAATCACCTGAAGTATACTTTCTCTTTGGGTGCTCTATTTTTTAAATCAGTTCTCATTTTAAATACTTCAGATTGTGACATTTACCAAACTTATTACTAGACTTTTTGTCCCCAAGATCCTGCCCCTTTCCTCAAAAAAATCATTCTAAATTGTTTAAGAAAATCAGCCTCTTCTCTGACTTGCCATTATATTTTTTAAAAATGCAGTTACTTTTTCTTGGTTTTATTGAGCTTTCATAGTCTCGAAAGATCTCAGAAGATCGTGGTTTTCTCTAGTAGAAGTATGTATTGCTTCTTGAAAGGCCTTTTTTCTTTTTCTTTTCTTTTTTTTAATGTAAAGTTGGTTGGGTAAGACAAATGAAACAACCAGTTAAGCTCATTCCTTCCGTACTTATTATTGACTTCAAAGCTCCTAGTTTTAACCTCTGGTTCAGTCCCATCTTACTAGATTTAAGTGGCTTTTGTTTTGTTTTTTTTTTTCATGCAGGTTCTGCTCATTAATCACCACGAGTGTGGATCTGAAGAAGAGTTTATTACCTCTCTTTTTTTGAGTATGTTAACTTCAGATACACACAACGTAGCTTCTCCTTCCCTATTAGATTCTTAGAAGGTAGTTATATTTTTATAGTCTCCTTCTTGTGACTTTGATAGTTATGATCAATAAGAATAAAAATTATTCCTTACTACATATTGGGCTACTGCATGCAAATCAGTTCATTCAAAACCTCCTGGAGGTCTTTGGCATGCCAGACATAAAACCATGAGTGTTTGTTTGTGGAGGTAACCATGTTCCAAAGAAATTTAAGAGTTAAATTCTTTTCTCAAGAAACTGGGAGAGTTATCTTTTAGGCTCTGAGAATCACTGACTTTAAGGGGCTTGTTTTTGGTGTGTGATTTTCAAAATTAATTTAAAATGGGAAATGATAATATTCTTGTGGTATTAGATTTCTGAGTAGTATAGAGAAATTAGTTTGCCTTGTACCTACTGTATGCTTAACAAAATAGCTGATTCATCCATCATATCTTATTAAACATTAATGAGAATATTTTTCCATACTTGAAATCTTTAGATACATGCAATATATTTTTCTTCTTTTATGTGAATCTGATGAATGAAATATGATAACATAAAATTCATTCATATTTTTTATATCTAGGGTTGGAAAAAAGAAAGAATTCTGGCTGAATATCCTGATGGCAGGATAATAATGGTTCTTCCTGAAGACCCAAAGTATGCTCTGAAAAAGGTAAATGTCCAGTGAAATTTCATGTAGAATGGATAATGTCTAATTTTTTATTTGAGAGAGTGGGGGAGGAGCAGAGGGAGAGGGAGAAGAAGGCTCCCCACTGAGCAGGGAGCCTGACAAAGGGCTCAATCCCAGGACCCTGGGATTATGACCCAAACCTAAGGTAGCTACTTAACCGAGTCACCCAGGTGCCCTTGGATAATGTAATTTTGTAGTCAGTTTTAACAGGATAATGCATTACTGGCATAGCATGTTTAAATACCAGCTCTGAAAAGAAGGAATAAACATTTAAAGAATATACTTAAAAATTATGCTTAAACTTATAATGCATCTAGGATTGTAAAACAAATTTTTAGTGAATTGATTATTGTCCCATATTATCAGTAATTTGAGTGATGGAATAAAAGGTGTGCTAGTTTATAATGCCACGTAAGTGACTTTAAAAATCAGAATTACAGGGGTGCCTGGCTGGTTCAGTTGCAAGATCGTGTGACTGTTGATCTTGGGATTGTGAGTTCAAGTCCCACATGGGGTGTAGAGATCAGAGATTACTTAAATAAAAAACTTGGGGGGTGTGCCTGGGTGGCTCAGTCAGTTAAGTGTCCGACTCCCGATTTTGTCTCAGGTCATGATCATACTGTCATGATCTCAGGGTTGTGAGATCAAGCCCTGCATTGAGCCCCACATTGGGCTCCTTGCTCAGTGTAGAGTCTGCTTGGAATTCTCTCTCTCTCTCTCTGTGCTCCTCCCCCTGCTTTTGCCCTCTTCCTCTAATTTAATAAATAAATAAATCTATTAATTAAAAATTTGAAAAAAGTATTACTTTCATTAAATCAGAAAGAATTATAATTAAAATTTGAAAGTAACTTAGAAAATTAAAATTAGCAATTGTAAAGTTTTTTGTTGAGAGTAAATTTTTAAATAAAAGCTTATTATAGAAGAAGATACAATATTAGGTCATAGAGGTTCACCTGGGTGACACAGTCAGTTAAGTGTCTTTTTGACTCTTGGTTTTGGCTCAGGTCGGTGATCTCAGGGTCATAAGATCAAGCCCCGTGTTGGATTCTGCTGGGAGTCTGCATAAGACTGTTTCTCCTGGCCCTTCCCCCACTCCTCTGCTCTTTCTCTCATAAATAAATAAATCTTTTTTAAAAAGTCATAAGAGTTCTGAAATTAAACATGGGATAATCATATAATGTTAAGAAAAAAAGATTTAAGCTGATTTATAGTTATAAGGTAGAAAATTTAAAGAAATCCTCTTATTTGGTGTGAGCCAGGCTTAGTCCAAATTTAGAATTCCATACTTTGAAGGTTCAGGGAGATAATGAAGTCTGGAATCATTTTATTATATTGGGTATCTTAAAAGGCAGGAAACCATAGGATAAACTTATTTTGAAATGTAATATTAATTATATTTTCAAATAATATGCTCAAAATGTTTTTTTCACCCTCCATGTGCTTTTTCAGAAGTACCTTAAAATGTAAAGTGGTGGGTCCAGTTGTCTTTTGAAAAACTTAGTTTCACTGGATACTGTCTAAAGTGTCTAGAAAACACAAGGAAAATGTTTTATTTATTGTTCTTTTTTTAAGGTTAACAGTTGGACCTCTTTAAATTTAGGAAAACTTCACTTGAAAGGGTGACCCTTTTATTTGAAAATATAACTAACATTCTACTTTATCTTGTGGTTTTTGACTTTTCACATATCTTGTATTATGTATGATGGGACAATCCCAGATAACCAAATAAGCCCCCATACTACCACTGCCTAAGAGTGTAGACAGTAACATTTAGAATGACACGTAACCATGCCACCTGTCTTGTATTTGAAACATTGATCCTTGACACAGAAACAAATTTTGTTAATTAATATTGGATTAGTGATTGACTAAATGAAAATTGTGTAATTTTTGGAATTCCAACTATTACCATTGTAAAAGTGGGAACTTTGCTATACCACTGTATGTGGCATTCAGACTTTTCTTGACTAAGAATCTTTTGTAAATGTAATTCCCTCATTTTAGTTTCTCAGGGCAAAAGCTTCGTAACAGTGTAGTATGTTACTAGTTAGTAATTCATAATGGGTTAAAAATTAAAATCTAAGGAATTGTGAGTCATTTGCCTTTAGGAACTGAATCATGAGTTGTGTTATGGGATACTGTTCCAGGATGAGGAGGGCTTAAGTTTTCATCCCTGAATGAGGGATGTATTACATGGTATTCTGCATGTCAGAGGTATGAATACTTAACCCTCTGAGGGGTTATTCTCATTTTAAACTTAGTAGTAACACGAATGTTGGGCTGAATATTTGCATTTCATTTTTTAACTGGGGAAGGAACTAATAGAGTATCTACAAAAACCTTTGACTTTGAGTCTTCAGAAACTTGAGCTTATCATATTTGACCTTGACCATAGTTCTAGGAAGTAGACTAGAAGAAGCACAGTTTGATGCCATAGTAGCATTATGGATTCAAAGCTCTGCTCCTTGGTTTTCTAGATGTCCAGTATCTGACATGGGAAAGTTACCTTTGAACTTTTTTTCTTGCATATGTAAAGTGAGGGACCATAGACCCAAGAGGTGTTGGATTTAAGTAAGATAATATTTATAAAGTGCTTTGCATAGTATCTGGCTAGTGGTTGTTAAGGAATAAACATGTGTTTCTTTCCTCTGTGCCCACTTCATTTTACTGATGAGAGTACTAATTAAGGCTTAGGAAGAAAATTGCCTTGCCTGGCTAAGGTTCCAGTGAAGTTCTCTCCAATTCTCAAACCCACGATGCTTCTAATGCTTTAATGTTCTTATTGTAGAAGATCTCACTGTTCTTGTTATTTAGAGTGCTGGGCTTGACATTATTGTCCACTTCTTTCCCCATTTTGCACATTGTTCCACAGGCCTTGAAAAACAGTTATTGGTTAGCATAATCATTGCAAAGAACTCTTCTTTAGGCAGTATCCTGCTTGGAATAATATACTCAACTTACTGAGCTGAAATGTGTCTTAACATGTATACAGTGCTTTCTCTCATTGTTACAAAAAATACTGTTCTTTATTTGGCAGGTTGACGAGATTAGAGAGATGGTTGATAATGATTTAGGTTTCCAGCAGGCCCCACTAATGTGCTATTCCAGAACTAAAACACTTCTCTTTATTTCTAATGACAAAAAAGTAGTTGGCTGCCTAATTGCAGAACATATCCAGTGGGTAAGTTAAGTGACTTTTAAAAAGTGTTCGTATGTAATTGAGTGTCTAACGAGTTAACTGTGTAATCTTGAATAACACAGTCGTCGTAAATTTACATTTTATGTAGGGAAGCGTGCGAATGTTGGAATTGCCGTGTGTAAGTTTTGACTAAGCAGAGTTGTGTCTTGCATGGGAATTAGTTTCTCAAGTCAGTATGTAAAATAAAAATTCTATAAATCAACAAGTATGGTTATATTTTGTTTAGGAAGTTCTATGTTAGATATTAACGTTGTGTTTGTCTCCATTCCTTCAGCATTGGAATGAAGCAAAGGTTGGCAAACTATTGCCCGAGGGCAAAATCCAGCTTATTTTTGTAGATAAAATTTTATTACAACATAATTACAATATAATATAATATATAAGCAGTGTCCATTTGCTTATGTATTGTTTCTGGCTGGTTTACACTAGACTGAGTTGAGCAGTTGCAACAGAAACCTCGTGAGCTGCAAAGCCTAAAATAAAATACTATCTGTTTGGGTTCTTTATAAAAAGTTGCCCAACCCCAGAATAGATCACCACTTCTTTGCTTGAACTCTAGGTGAGAATTTGACTTGTATTTAGGAGCCAAATTGTACAAAAAATAAAAGAATCCCAATAAAAGGGATATATTACATTGGGTAAGTTATGTAGTAACAGTCCGACTTATGAGAACGAAGATTCTAGACCTCCTAATCATGTTCATTTTGAGGAATACCTCGTTTCAATTCTGTCTTTTTTCAGCTGAGTTCTTGTTTGTGAATTCAGTGCATATTGGATTTGACTTTTATTCAGTTGGTATCTCTCTGGATATTAATAATTTCCTGCAAACATGTTTTATCAAAATTTTCTTGTAAAATGTCAAAACAAGTCTTTATGAGTTAGTTTCTATATGTTAATTTAAAAATCAGTCTTAAATTGTGTAGCTTTATGAATCTTGCTATTTATATTAACAAAATTGATTTAAATGAATAGCTGTGATAAGGTAATTTGTGGATATAAAATTGATATAATACAACTTGTATAATTGCCATATTGAAATTGAGTTAATTTTACATAGTGTATACCCTTGTGGTTTTTTTAATTTCTATTCTACCTAATTCCAAAAATGACTTTTGCAGTGTTTAGACGATAGCTATGTAATGCTTGTTAATTCTTCATTGTATTATATAATTGTTTTAAGATTTGTACCATGTTCCATCAGAAGGCTGGGTGTTGTC
The DNA here is from genome assembly GCA_002007465.1 of Ailurus styani. Lineage (NCBI taxonomy): Eukaryota > Metazoa > Chordata > Mammalia > Carnivora > Ailuridae > Ailurus > Ailurus styani. Next base: position 2,392,586 of record LNAC01000185.1, read on the forward strand.
CAACTAGACTGGTAGAGGAGATAGTATGTTTTTTTAAAGCACTTTAGTTTTTTGTTTTTTGTGGTTTTTTTAAGAGATGGGAATTTGGGGAAAGTAGCTTTTTAAATTCTTGATTCTTCTGCCAACCCCAGTATTAGTTTCTGCACAGCTGTGAACCCTAGAACTATTGCAGCAATCACAGAAACAGTTGTTATGACTGTTGAGTTCTTGACGTGTACTTTTGCTTACGTGTACTTTTGCTTGTCCTTAGAATGTGGGGGGTAGAGAAAAAAATGGACCAGCCATGATGGGCAAGGTATTTTGTATGCATTACCTTATTTAATTTCTCAAAAAAAAACTGAAGAAAAAAAACTGAAGTAATTTCTCTGCAATTTTCTGAGAGAAGTGGTAGGTATCTCTAGTTTATAGATAAGGAACCCAAATCTTAATTTGTTAACTGCTTTCGTGGTCATATCTTGTAAGTGAATTAGAACTGAATGTAGAGTCAGGTCTGTTTCCTAAAGTGAGAGTGAAAGCGTAAGTGGCCGCCATAGTTTGTTAAACCAGACAAATGTAGCAACCTCCGCACTAAGGTCAGTACTAGACAATTGCTAATGAATATTCTCACTTTAAAATTTTTCCCTCTAATTTTGATACCTTAGGGCTACAGAGTTATAGAAGAAAAACATCCAGTTATCAAGTCAGAAGAAGAAAAAGTCAGATTTGAAAGGCAAAAAGCCTGGTGCTGCTCAACATTGCCAGAGCCTGCAATCTGTGGGATCAGTCGGATATGGGTATTCAGCATGATGCGTCGGAAGAAAATTGCTTCTCGCATGATTGAATGCCTAAGGTAACTGAATATAATTCTTCAGGTCGTTTCTGTAGTTTTAAGATTTAAGCAGATTTTTCATATCAAGATTGGCATTTAATGTTAAATGTATAACTTTTATCTTAGTTCAAAATTTGCATAAGATTGTCAGTGTATCGGATCTTTGTTTTTTATGTGAAGTTAATGGTGGGGGGGGAGAAAGCACTATCAGTTAAATCCTATTAAACTATTTTTACTTACTTATCACAATGGTATTCGGCCAAAAAACCCCACTCATTTCAAGTTGTTAGTATTGGAGAATTTTAAAGATAACCAAATAAATGTGGGAAGGTTTTTTTGGAATTTAAAATTGCTTTTAGAAAAATTTGTCTTAAATCAAGAATATTATTTATAAATTATCTAAGTCTCCTACTAGTTTTTCTTTTGCTTTTATTGCTTGATTTTAAATTAAAGGTATAGAGGAAGACTCAGATAAATTGCATGTTTTGTTTTTTGTTCTTTAAAGCACCTTTGCCAAAGGGTTAATGGAGGTTCAAATTAATCACGCAGATGAGGTTTTTACATCAGTCTCTTATTTTTGTTTATTCCTAGAATGCTGTCTGCTATTATCTGTAGATATAGCTTTCAAAGTAATCCATCATTATTGTAAGTGAGATCCTAAGGCTCTAGGAATCTTAGAACCTTAATGTGTTTCTGGTCTTTCCCTCTTATTTTATTGTAAGTAGTGATCCAGGAGGGCTCAGGTCTGCCTGCTCTTTTCATGGCAAGAGGCAGGTCTGTTTTTAGCTCTTTCAAAACTAAACCTGGAAAATACAGCTGCTTAAATAATAGTCTTATATATGAGTGTATTGCTCCTCCTTTAAATCTTGTAAATTTAGGTCTTACGACAACCCTAAATTTATAAAAACATGAAACAGTGTAGCCATTGCATTTGTTCTGTGTGATAATGAGATGCCCCCATAAGCTTCCTGTTAAAACTCATACAGAGTCTACTTTTTTCATTTATTGTTCTTTCTTATGTACCTAGCTCACCTTAAAATTACAGTGTGAAAATTCTGATAGTCTGTATCATGGCTAAATTAAAAAAATTTTTTTATACCTTTAATTTAAAATCAAGCAATAAAAGCAAAAGAAAAACTAGTAGGAGACTTAGATAATTTATAAAAAAAAATTTTTTAAAAGCTTTATTGAGATATAATTACATAGCATAAAACTCATCTCTTTAAATTACACAGTTCAGTGGATTTTAATATATTCAAAAGGCTGTGCAACCATCACCATTGTCTAATTCCAGAACATTTCCATTGCTGTCCCCCCAAAACCCATACTCATTAGCAGTCACTCTCTATTTCCCTCTCCCTCACCTTCTGGGAGTCACTAATCTACTTTCTATCTGAATGGATTTTCGTATTCTGAACATTTCATATAAATGGATTCCTATAATATATGACCTTTTGTGACTGGTTTCTTTTACTTATTAGCATGCTTTCAGAGATCATCCATGCTGAAGCATGTATTCGTGTGCTATATCCCTTTTTTATTGCCAGATAAAATCCCACCGTATGGATGTACATTTCATTTATCCATTCATCAGTTGATGAACATGGGGTGGTTGGTTACACTTTTTTGGCTGTTATGAATAATCTGTGAACATTTCCTGTACAAATTTTTGTGTATTTTTATTTCCCTTGGTAAGTAGAGAAGTATTTACATGTTTTTATTTCTCTTGGTATATACCTAGGAGTAGAATTATTGGGCCATATAGTAACTGTGTGTATAACATTTTGAGGAGCTGCCAAACTGCTTATCAAAGCAGCTACACTATTTTACAGTCCTACCAGCAAAACATGAGGGTTCTAATGTCTCCACATCCTCAGTAGCACTTGCTATTGTCTGTCTTCTTAATTTTAGCCATCCTAGTGAGTATGAAGTGGTATTTCATTTTGGTTTTGATTTACATTTTCCTAATGGCTAATGAGCATCTTTTCATGTGCTTATTGGCCATTTATGGATGTTCTTTAGAGAACATTCCTATTCAAATCCTATGTCCATTGTTAAATTAGTTTATCCTTTTCTCATTGTAATAGTTTTTTATATATTCTGTAGAGAAGTCCCTTGTCAGGTATAAGATCTGCAGATATTTTCTGTCTTTTCATCTTCTTGGTGTCCTTTGAGGCACAAAGGTCTTTAATTTTGAACTCCAAATTATATATCTTTTTCTTTTGTCACTTCTGTTTTTGGTGTCCTATCTAAGAAGCCATTTCCTAATGCAAGGCTACAAAGATTTATACCTGTATTATAGGAGTTCATAATTTTAGTTCTTACATTTAGGTTTTTGATCCATTTTAAGTTAATTTTTGTGTATGATGTGAGATTGGATCCAACAACTTCCTCTTTTTCATGTGGATATCCAATCGTCCCTGTGCCATTTGTTAAACTGTTTAACATTGAGTGGTCTTGGCACCCATGTCAAAAATCATTGATTATGAGGGTTTATATCTGGACTCTTCAGTTTTATTCCATCAGTCTATTCTTATGCCATAGCACTGTGTTTTTAGTTCTGTAGCTTTGTAGTATGTTGCAAAATAAGGAAGTGTGAGTTCTTAAGTTTTGTTCTTTTTCAAGATTCTTTTGACTGTTAGTGACTCTTCCAATTTCATATGAGTTTTAGGACCAGCTTGTGCTAATTTCTGCAAAGCCAGCTGTAGTTCTTCTGATTCATAAACATTGCTTGTCTTTCTATTTATTTAAGTTTCCAGATCTTGCACATCTTTTGTTAAACTTAATCCTGAGTATTCTCTTGATGTTATTATAAATGGAATTGTTTGTAAAATTTCATTTTGGATTGTTAATTTCAAGTATATAGAAATCAGTTAATTTTTAATATTGCTTTTGTATCCTGCAACTTTGCTCAACTCATTTTTAATTAGATCTGATAGTTTTTTTGGTCAATTCCTTAGGATTTTTGTATATATAAGATCATCCAAAACTGTCTCCAAGAGGTAGTTTTACTTCTTCCTTCCTAATCTGCTTTTTAATTTCTTTTCCTAGGCTAGAGCCTGCAGTAGGTACACTGTTGAATACAAGAGGTATAAACAGATAGCTTGCCTTGTTCCTGATCTTTGGAAAACAGTTTTAAGTCTTTCACATTAACTTTGATGTTCCCTGGTGCTCATCAGATTGAGGAAGTTCCTTCTACTCAGAATTGTTGAGTGTTTTTATCATGAAAAGGTGTTGGGTAAATGGTTTTTAAAACCATTGTTACTTTCATAAAAATTTTTTTACCTCAGATTATTAATAATCTAGGGGAGCATTTATTTTCAACAATTTTTAGAACATACAACTTTACCTAAAAGTTTTACTGGTCAAATTTTATTTGATAGGTTTTTCTAGTTTTAATGATGAAAATATTAAATTTTTTTTTTTTTACCTTTTTACACCCCCCTCTTCTTTAATAGGAGTAACTTTATATATGGCTCATATTTGAGTAAAGAAGAAATTGCTTTCTCAGATCCCACTCCTGATGGAAAACTATTTGCAACACAGTACTGTGGCACTGGTCAGTTTCTGGTATATAATTTTATTAATGGACAAAATAGCACCTAAAACAAATTTGTGCCTGCAGTACTAGAAGACATCTACTGAAGAGAATGGATTGGTTACTGACTTTAACCAGGAACTAGGGCCATTTTTATTACAATGAACTCAGGACTGGCAACAACCATAAGGTTGTTCCATTTTCATAAAATTGGAAACAATGCAGTAATAGCTTATTATTGTTTTGTTTTTTAAAGAAGATATTTTATTATCTTTTACAGAAATTTATGATTGATGTATTTTATCTATAGTTATTTAGACATGTTTACATGCAGCAGATAATTGTTCATAGTGGACTGAAAACTAATGCAAGGACTATGGTCTCAGTGATAAGTATATTTTGAAGTTCTTAATATGGAAATATACCAGTGTAGCTTGGTACTGTATTTTTTTATATTGATCTGCTGATACCAGTTATAGTTTTAAAGATTGTATTTTTACAGAGTGGAAGCCAGTGTTTTTGGTTCTTATTCAAGGAGGGTGCAATATTGCATGTTAAGGAATTCAAAGCTAATTCTTAAAGGGCCTGAAATACATTTAAAGGAACCCCTGCAAAAACACAAAGTTACAAATAAGCAGGAAGAACTTGGAATATTGAGCTTTTTCTTCCATTTCTTTCTTTCCTATTCTTGATGCAGGAAGAAGTGGAAGGTGGTAAAGAATTGAGACTTTTCTTCTTGGAGAGCTATAAAGTAACTAGAATTAGAAAGTACCCTCTAAAGTTTATTATTCTTTCATTCTGGTTTTATTTCTTAAAATAAATGGCACCTGGGCACACGTAGGCTATTAACAAATCCCAAAGAGGTTTATAAAAACCTGTGGAATAGTTGTAAGCTAACTATGGATGACTTGGTATCTGCTTTGTTATTCCTCAGAAATACTACACTGAGTATATGCCCGCGTTACTGGACTTCATTTTGATACTTGTCTATCCTTCATAGTGCCCTCTACTTTTAAAGGGTTTATATGTTGAAAAACTGCTGTGGCCTTTTATGATCTGTATATAATGTAGAATAAAATAATAAAATACTTGATAGCTTTTTCTAAGTGATAAATGTGATGATAGTGTGTTGTCATTTGTGGTTTTTAGGGAGTTAAGTTTGATACCTTAAAATAGAATTAAAACATCGGCTTCTTATAAGTTTCACCAGTTTGCCAAAGGACCAGTATGTCTGTAACAACTCTGAACTTGGTCTTCAAAAGGCAAAATCCTAACAGAATTTTTCTGGTCTTTCACAGAAAGAAAGGGCCATAGCCCAAGAATGAAGCACCACCATCACTTAACATAGATTACTTTTATGAGCTGAAATAGGCATATCTCCATTAAAAACCAGCTAAAATTTAGGGCTTTAAATTTGCAGATATGTATTTTATCCCCCTATAGATTTATGCTTTTTAAACTTGTAGAGTGGTATAAAGCTCTGTACTCTGTTTGTGGGGGTGTAAATATTTCCCTCTGGCTCATCACGATAGTCTGACTTTTGACCCTTCCTTTCCCTTTGGACTTGAAACTATTCTAGTCATTCCTGGTGTCCTCATTCGCCTGACAGGGAGTGTAACTTTTTAAAAAGAGGATGACATTTTCAGGTATATTATAGATGCTCTAGTAACTGTCAATTTCATAATACAGACCCAATTTCCATAGAAGCCATAGTATGCTTCTTTGTGGAGCTAAACTTGGTGGTTTCAAGGGGACCTGGGAGTAGAGAATATACATTGGTTGGTTTAAATGTTACAGTTATTAGGAAAACCATTATTTTCATGTTTATATTGAAGACAAAGCCCCTCAAATAACTTTTATAGTCTAGGTATTTCTCTAAGAATAGTATTAATGACTTCTAACTTTTGAGTGTTTGCTATGTGTCACACCTTTTGTATAGTGCTGCATTATTTTATTATCTTGACAACTCAAGTGAGGAATCTGGAACTTAGAAGGTTAAAAAGACTACTGTAGCGGTCTGTGTGAAAAATGCTGAAACACAGAACGAAGGCTGTGATGTGTTGATGAAGATGAGGAGACAGCTAAGTTTGGAGAAGATACAATTGAAGAATTGAAAGAGTCGATAACCAAACTGGAGAAGGATCATGGCAAAGAATCTAGGATAATTTGTAGTTTTGATCTGGGTAACTGGATAGATGGATTGACTGAGAAGGGAATGCTGGAGAATTATGTTGGGAGGATTAGACCAGAAAGGATGAGCAAAATTTGGTAAAGATTTTGAGGTGGTTGCAGAATCTCCAAGTGGAGATACTTACTTGGCATAAAATTGGGTATGTTGATCCAGAGTTTGAGGGAAATTTGAACTAAGAAAATTTATTAATATAGTTATTCAAAAGTTTAGAAGGGATGTTCCCACTATGGGTTTTGTAAAATGACAGGATAGGAGAGTTGTGAGGAACACTATCATTTAGGAGTCTCAAGACTACCTGGGAGGAGGTAAGAGGATCAGAAGAGAGTGGTAGAAACCAAAAGAAGAATTTTAAAAGTAAGAATGGTCAGCACTACCACATTACAATTGAAGGCTGAAGAATGACACTAGAAAAAAAAAGAGCGGTCTTTCCGGAGTGGTGGAGGCAGCCATAGACACAGTGAGTATACACTAATGGCCATAGTCAAACTTCAGAAAGAAGTGATTCTGTGATTGCAGTTGTGTAAATATGTCTATGAATTTGTCAGCTGCCCTTGAATAGTTGTTGGTTCATTATGAAAATGTCTGGAGTGCCCGGGTGGCTCAGTCAGTTGAGCATCTGACTTTTGATTTTGGCTCAGGTCATGATCTTGGGGTCATTAGATTGAGCCTCGTGTCGGGCTCCACACTTAGCGGGGAGACTGGTTGAGATTCTGTCCCTCTCACGTTTGCACTCATGCACTCTCTTTCTCATTCTCTCTCAAAAATCTTTTTTTTTTTTTTAAAGATTTTATTTATTTATATGACAGAGAGAGATTACAAGTAGGCAGAGAGAGAGGAGGAAGCAGGCTCCCCGCTGAACAGACAGCCCGATGCGGGCCTCCATCCCAGGACCCTGAGATCATGACCTGAGCCGAAGGCAGAGGCTTTAACCCACTGAGCCACCCAGGCGCCCTCAAAAATCTTTTTAAAAAATGATTGGTACGTAACATTATAAGAACTACACATATAGATAGAAATCACAAGGTTTTCTACATGGACATGCATTGGTTTTATTATATATTGCAAGAATTATTTAAAAAATCATAATTTTACGAGTGAAGCATGACTGTCATAAGGACTATAAGTACAATAGACATGTGGTGACATTTTAATTGTTCTTGCTTACATTGCATGGCTGCCCCAGATAGAGTCCTGCCTAGTCCTATTTCACCAGGAGTTAAGATTGCTGAGTTTGTTTCTGGATAGTGACTGCAGACATAGTTTGTCTTCTACCTATTCTTACAGCTCTTAGGCCTTTTGGTATATAAAGGGAAGATACTGTCTTATAATAACCCCTCTTCCTGCCACACCATTCTAGTAAAAAATACACTGGACTACTTACAGAACAAAGAAGTGGTCAGAAAACTTACTTTGCTTTTCTCTCTCTCATAACTTACTCCATCTGCTGTCATAGTCACATAAGTGGATGCTTTCCTTAGCTCAGTACTGGATAGTAAAGAGGAGAAGGAATTTACTGTGTGAATGGCTTTAAAACTTGGCCTCAGTGACTCTTCCTGAAATCACCTTTCGTGATGGTTTCTTTCAGTAAAACCAGGGTTTCGGTGTTAGAGCAGTGTTCTAGAGCAAGCTTACAGGTCAGTTTCCATGACGAAAGAGAGGCCTGATGAATATTTGTTGCCTAGATGTTGTTCCAGCATTAGGTAGTTGAATACACAGATACAGCAGTCAGAGTTTCATGGCTTTTTGGTCCTTGCAATGGATCAGCTGCTTTGAAATATGTAGTGGAACACTGGCAGTTTCTCCCTGCTCCTGAATCTGTCACCACACTTAACAAATGTTTGTCCCCCTCCTCAGGTAAACAGCCAGGGGTCCTTGGCCTAGAAGAGTGTTTCATGGTTCTTTATCAAAGTCTACTATGCTAAGCACTCTTTACATAAAAGAACCGAAAGGCATTTTTCTGGAATAACAGTTATTCTTAAAAGTAGGCAGTTGAGAAATAAATTGGAGATTCACACCTCTCATAATGCGCAGTTCTCGCAACACAAAGTTCTGCTTCTGAGTACACCAAAATGAGTGTAGTTGCCATTTATAAAATATTGGGGATACACTTGAGTATTTCTAATATGTCTGTCATCCATACTTAATGTGGAACTCTGCAGATGGGCATGGTGTATAGATACTTTTTATATGTGTATATCTTCTTTGTATAAGCTACAGATTTTCATTCAACAAATATTTAACACTTTCTTAGACTGTTACGCCAGAATAGTCAAATCTTAGTTATCCAGCTTGTGATATGTGGACTTCATATCTTTTTTGGACAGTGCCAGTGGTAGGGAGCTCATTCCGTTTTTGAACATACCAGAAAATTAGTAGAAAGAAAACAAACTTTTTCTTTTGCAGGAGGGGTGGGAGAGAATTTTAATACATTCATCAAATTAAATGAAAGGACAACATACCGTAGACACAACTTAAGACAATTTAGAATCATAAACAAAATGTGAGGTAGACCAACTAGTGAAATTCACCAAATTTTGGTTGAGAAAACTTTACAGTAATAAAGTAACACAGGTGCCTCCTTTTCTAAAAATCACAAAAAGCAGTTGCATAAGTTACAGCCAAAATATTTGAATACAATTCTCATTCTAATTTTAGTTTACATTCAGTATTAACCTGTGTGAACTGTCCTACATGGCAAGGTTCAACAGGTCTATAGATCAATTATTATGCAGGCCTAGCAAACACATTCATACCACAATGTTCTAAAGGATGGCAAGGCTTGAAGCTGAACACACCAAGGTATGTATTAACAAATCATGGTGTCCTGTGCTTGTGCAATTTTATCCTTAAAGGAGAGGGACCTAACATTCTCTAAAGAATTATACTGTTAAGGTGGTTTAAAAGATCCAAACCTTAGTATTACAGGCATTGAAAAGAATAGGCAGGTCAGTTGGAATTCTCCATCATTGGGGTGATGGTCTTTTGGCTTTTTTCTGGCATTTCTCTTCCATAGGGTTAAATGGTATTTAAGAGGTCACAGTTACTTGATTTTTCAGAGTACCATGGAGTACCTGCATCTAAAGTTACTACTTTAAAAAACACGCTTTAGACTTTGAAGCCATAAAGCCAGAAGAAACCCTGAGAGGCCATCTGCCCCACATATAACTGTTTTGGAATTATTTCAAGTATCTTATTTTCTCTATATAGTAAATATTATTGGTATATTGCACAAACAGTGGGTTTCTTGATATCATCTGCATTAGGCCCTTTCAACAAAACAGGAACAATTGAAATACATTCATATCTAAATCAACCTGCTTCAAAACGTACCTCTTTACCAAAAATTCTGCTGTACTAAAATTAAGGAGTATTTTTAAAGAATACATAAGGCAGATCCTCTTTGAAGGACAATTAAAAAAATGGGATTTAAAGGAACTGTTCATTTCAAAATACATTTAAAGCATCGTAAGTAGCTATATTAAAAGCAAGAGATCTGCAAACCATTTTCAGATTAGTACATTCCATCTTTTCACTACTGTAAACTCCTTGTTATCACGAGCTAATAAAGCTGGTCGGTTAACATTATTTGTTCTAAGTAAATGCAGGCTTAGTCCCCTTTCAGTAGTTTCACACCGCAGATAAGACATCAAGTAGAAATGGCCATTTTAAGTGGTACATATGGGCTAATAAGAAAAAAGATTGTTTAATGATGAGAACTGTAATTTAAGCATAAACTTCCAATAGACTCAGTTTTTTCTAGAATATTTCTTAAAGTCTTTGATTAAAATATATTGGTGAGAAATCTGTAGAAAGTTACACTGTTGATATTGAACAAACACCCCCTGGCTGATTTTAGTGAGTCAGAGATGTTATTTAATGGAATCTATCTTTCTTTTCACAAGAGAATCACTGATAGGATTAAAACGTTTGTGTCTCTCTCTCTGGGTCTGTTTCCCATTTCAGGAATTTTTGTGTTGTTGTCAGTGTAAGGTAGTTGATACTCCTTCCGTGTATATTTTAAAGGACGCTTTCCTTGAGGCCCTGAAAAGAGACAAACTACTTCCACTCCACACAGAACTGTAGCCTGACATTTAGTTTTCCTGGTGCCAGCTGCTTCATTCCAACCAAACAGGGTGGGTATGGGGGTGACTGCTGAACGCTTCTTAATTGGTTCAACTACTGAATTAGGTTCTCCTTGTACAAGATTAAACTCTGTTCCATATTCTCATAGATATAGTGTGTTTAGAGATTGGAAACATTTTTAAAGAATGAAAAACAAAGGAATTTCAGCAAGGAGAAGCTGCATAAATGCATACAGTGCCTGCTCTGCATTTACTGATTTGTTCAGTTTAGTAAACTTTTAACTCCTGTGGAAATTTTGCCAAAAGTTTCAATACATATAAGATTATAAATCTTAAACTAACACTGCACAGAGAAAGACAAAGCTACTTCTTTTTTTTTAAAATACAAATATCTTCTACATTCTATCATTATTTCAGACCCCTGAGTAATTACTGTACCAAAGTACAGATCTGAAGAGAAACTGAGGGTTCAGGCCTCAAACGTTAATCTTCAATTAATTCCACACCAACGGTGTGAGTCTCATGTAACACATTCAGGCTAGCTAATGCCGAGAGTCTGTTTTCCCCCTAACATAGTGTAGTAGAAAAAACAATGCAAACTCCATGTTCGTTCTCCAAAGTACGTCCTCCTCAGGCTCCCATGGCAGGCCATGTCTTAACTAATTGCATAACTGCCTAGGGTGGAGTTAACCTGAATTTAAGTCCTGACAGTGGAACTGAAAGAGAATGATACCCCCAAAGACCTGGGTCAGATTGGTGTTGGAGGGGTGGATTTCTTTGGAGAACAAATATGTTGCACTTTGCTCCACAGTGATTGTACGTTAAAGGAAAAAAATCCCAAATAATTGTTTCTGCCCCACCCCACCTAAGCATCCCTTTGCTATTTTTGGTCTCTTCAAAAGGTCATACATGGCGGCCGGTAAGAAAGTAGAGGGGCTTGTCATCGCTGCTGTTAGCAGTTTGAAACTCGTCCCGCAGGCGGAACTGCCACTCATCCTCTAGCTCTAAGCGGACAATTGTTTGGCGTAAGGAGCTTCTGTCTTGGCAGATGACACATAGGGTAGCACCTTCAGAAGAAAGACAGAAATACATGTTAGACTCAGGGACTGAAATTATAAAGAACCTACTATTTTTTTCTGATTATATCCTCTAAGCTAACACATCTGAGAACAAACATAGTTAAGTGACCTATCACAATTACTTGTTGCAATTTTTTTATTTGAGTAAGTACTATTACAAATTCAAAAGTTTAAGAGTGTAAAGTGAAAAAATCTCCCCTTCCCCTGTGGTAACCAGTGGTAAAACCAGTGTTCTGTGTTTCTAGTGCAGGGCTTCCTTAGCAACAGTGGATAATTTTGTTACAGGGGGTTGTTCTGTTCTTGAAGGATGGTTTAGCAGCATCCCTGGCTTCTACTCACTAGATGTCAGCATCACCCTCCGGTGTGGCAACCTCTAACCTGTCTCCCAATATTGCCAAATGTCCCTGGAAAGCAGCTCCTGCCGCCACACTGCTCCAGGTGCATTTTATGCATATATACACAATATCATCTGTTCTTCAATTTACATATGAGTAAAATCATACAGTATTTGTCTTTCTGACTGACTTCACTTACCATTATATACCCTCTGGGCCCATTCATGCTGCTGCAAATGGCAAGATCTCTTTTTTTACGGTATAGTTAGTCCCTTATATATAAATACATCTTCCTTATTCATTCATCTATGGTGGGACACTTGGGTTGCTTACATATATTACCTGTTGTAAGTAATGCTGCAATAAACATTGGGGTGCATGTATCTTTTTGAAATAATGTTTTCATTTTCTTTGGGTGACTACCCAGTACTGGAATTAATGGATATATGATTAATCCTGTCTTTAGTTTTTGAGGAAACTCTACACTGTTTTCCACCGTGGCCTGTGCACAATATTCTGAATCTTACTTTCTTTACTGAACCAGAGGTCATCCTGTCATGATCATTTCTGATGCTTAATCTGCAGTTTGTTCTTACACAGATCTCTTTGTATAGTGCATACCTGTTGAAGCAACTTTAGCTTCTACACCAGAATCACAACTCATTAACCTGATTTTTATTAAAATTAGGTGATTTGAGAAGCATTGTTTCTGTTTACATTGCATCATTCCTTTCTGAAATTAATAGTGACAAACCAAACTTAATGTGGTCACATTTCTGGCTGTGTATCTGCATTTTTGTCCTGGCATAACAACAACTTGATCCGCCCCAGTTAAGAAAATCTTGGCCCTGGTTTAAAAGCAAGGTGTTTAACTTACTGGCAAAAATGATTGTTAATGTGCTTTTTTATATGTTTCACCTCCCTGTTTTGTCTGGGGGAACAGTAGCATTCACAAGCAAAAGACACTAAATTTAACTCACCTTTTAGAAACTTAAATTTCTTCAGAAGATCAGCACCTACAAAAGAGTCACAGAGGTACAAGAGAAGTCCACTGAAAAACACCCCTTCACAGCTGACATTGCTGGAGTGGGGTCTGGAGCTGACGTAGCATATGGCCACCTGGAATCATCAAGCAGACATAGCATGGGCATTTCAAAAAGCAAGCAAAACATCTGTACTTAAGCCGAGTGAGCCACTACCTTCCTTTTTAGCTATTTCAGGGTAAGGTAAAGGAGGTAAATTTTTTATTGAAATTTAAGTAGGTTGGTTATTTCAACTCTGCACCTCACCTGGGGGGCTCAGTGGGTTAAAGCCTCCGCCTTTGGCTCAGGTCATGATCTCAGGGTCCTGGGATCAAGGCCCGAATCAGGCTCCCTGCTCAGCGGGGAGCCTGCTTCCTCCTCTCTCTCTGCCTGCCTCTCTGCCTACTTGTTATGTCTTTCTATCTGTCAAATAAATAAAATCTAAAAAAAAAAAAAAAAGATTTAAACTGTGCACTTCTTTAGTGTGCCAAATTTTAACCTATTTAAATCTTATTTCTCTTAATGAAGGCAGTTAAGAGGATTAGTAGTAAGAAACAAAACAGGCCTTTTCACCTGAACCACTTTATAAAATGAAAAACTGCCTTCCACAAAAAGGTATACTTAAAAAAGATTAAATGTTTTGATTAGAAAATTTTTTATTCTCATCAGTAACGTAATCAGCTTTTCGTTTAGATAAATTTTCAATCAGAAGCTTCAAGCAGTACATGATTTTAAGTAGGCTCCACACCTAATGTGGAGCCCAATGTGAGGCTTGAACTCACAACCCTGAGTCAAGACTTGGATGCCTAACCGACTGAGGCACCCAGGCACCCCCAACAGTGACAGTGCATGATTTTTTTTTTTAAGATTATATATTTATTTATTTGGGAGAGACAGCGTGAGAGAGCACAAGTAGGGGGAGCGGCAGGCAGAGGGAAGGGGGAAGGAGACTCCTGCTGAGCAGGGAGCCCCATGTGGGGCTGGATCCCAGCACCCTAGGACCATGACCTGAGCCAAAGGCAGCTGTTTAACTGAGTGAACCACCCAGGTGCCCCACGGTACATGATTTTTAAAATTTAGTTTTATGTGGCTTGCATGTACAGAATATAACTTTACAGAAATTACAGGGTAATAAAACAGTTGGGAAGGCCTTGAGAACAGTGAAATGGTTTAATATGTGGACCTGACCACTAGGATCCAAATAACTGGTTCCACTGCTTGGTAGCTAGTAGGTGACCTTGAGCAGCTTCCTTCATTTTACCACACCTCAGTTTCCTTGTCTTGAGAAAGAACAGTAGTACCTATTTCACAGGACTATTTTGTGGAATAAATACCGTAAGCTGTTTAGTAGGTATTCAGTGAGTGTTAGCTGTTGTTAGACAACACAGTCTTAATACTACTACTACTAACATCTAGAGCCCTGGACCCTGGGATGGAGGAATTTGGAGATAACATAAAAGGCAGTATTAACACCGATGGTTTTTAAGGTTCTTTCTACCTCTCAAATTCTACAATTCATGGTCCAAACCACAGTGTAGATTACTGAAGTTTCATAAGAATGAGAATGTAAAATGTTTATGCTATTTGACTTAAAAATCAGTTCACAGGGGGTGCCTGGGTGGCCCAGTTCTGCCTTTGGCTCAGGTCACAATCCCAGGGTCCTCGGATCAGAGCCCCACATTGGGCTCCCTGCCCAGAAGGGAGCCCGTTTCTCTCTCTCCTCTGCCCCTGCCCTCTACTTATGTTTTCTCTCTCTCAAATGAATAAAAAATCTTTTAAAAATAAATCAGTTTTCAGAATTGAATACAGTTGTATTTCAGTCCGAAAAGATTGTGTATGTCAATACACACTAAGAAAAAAAGTCAAAGAAGAAATATACCAAAATGTTACTGTGATTTCAAGGGATTTTTTTTTCCTTTATACCTTTTATTTTTTTTAAAAATTCCTTACAGGGGTGCCTGGGTGGCTCAGTGGGTTAAACCTCTGCCTTTGGCTCGGGTCATGATCTCAGGGTCCTCGGATCAAGCCCTGAGTCGGGCTCTCTGCTCAGTGGGGAGCCTGCTTCTGCTTCCCCTCTCCCTCTGCCTGCCTCTGCCTACTTATGGTCTCTCTCTGTCAAATAAATAAATAAAATCTTTTAAAAAAATCCTTACAATGTTCCTTACAAAGAGTGTATTATGTTAAAAGAATAAAATACTTTTTTTTTTTTTTTTTTTTAAAGATTTTATTTGTTTATTTGACACAGAGAGAGAGAGATCACAAGTAGGCAGAGAGGCAGGCAGAGAGACAGGGAGAGGAGGAAGCAGGCTCCCTGCTGAGCAGAGAGCCCGACGTGGGCCTCGATCCCAGGACCCTGGGATCATGACCTGAGCCGAAAGCAGAGGCTTTAACCCACTGAGCCACCCAGGCGCCCAAGAATAAAATACTTTTAAAACAATAATCATGGGAGAAAGCTTAGTGGTGGAAATCCTTAAAGTGCCGAAAACCATTGGTGGTCTAAAGGTGTAAGAGACAGATTTTTTAAAAAACTAAAACTGATGGAGAATTTGAGACAGACAAGATTGAGACAGACAAGAAAAAGAATGAAAATGAGGAAACAATGGAAAAGAAATTTGGGAATAGAAAGTGGTGAAGTGACATCTCTAAAGGTCTCCTGTGACCCCTTAAATTGTTCAGCAATCATGGAGCTCCTCTTCTGTCTAAAACAGTGGCTAAGACACTGTGTGCCTCTGAAGAACTGTGTCTTGTGGAGAAACATCATGTGATTATAAGATGGTCCAATAACTGCTTCTGTCCAAGGTCATGGGTAGGCTTCTCAGTGGAAGTGACCTCTGAGCTAAGCTTTGTGTGTTCACTGGCTCACTGTGGAGAGCTGAAGTAGGTATGGGAAGGGACAGCTGCCATCACATCTCGTGTGAGCCTTTGCAGTATGTCACAGGCTCCTTTTTTGTCTCCATTTAAGCTTTCAAATGGGAGCTAAAATGTGAAAGAAATGGATGGAAGTGGATAAAAGCACAGTACTAGCCCTTTCCCCTTTACCTCTGGTCCAATGTTAAGGTAGCAGTCAATGGCCAACACAGGACTCTTGAAGTTATGGATGGCTTTGGGGAAGAGTTTGTAGGAAGCGTGCTGAAGGAACTTCTCCAGGAGAAACTGGGCGGGGGCTGCCAGTAGTGTGTGTTCACTGTCGGGAGCACAGACATACTGAAGGGGCAAGATGGGTGCTAAACTCTCTGACACCTGAAATCAGAGCCGAGATTATCATGGGAAATACGTCTGTCACTGGACTAAACGGGCAAGGAAAAATTGCATTGCATACTAATAGTCCCCAAATAAGAGCAATAGCACAGCGACAGATGCTAGGCCTAAATATAAATGTATCATTTTTGGGTTTGGAGAAAGTTCTTTACCCTTGGGAATAGGTTGGGTCTAACTAAGCACACTGCAAGGGCAGGAGAAATGTAGGCTTCTTTGAAAATTACTGCATTTAGCAACATTGTGAAGGCCCACAGGAAGCCTTTCACAGTGCTGCTGGATGTGGACAGGTTAAATCTCGTCCCACCAGATACAAAAAATAAAAGCAAAGAGGTTTCTAAGCTTCGCTGGGGAATTCACATGTTATAAATGATTACATACCAGTAAATTTCTTAAAAGAAACGGGTAGGTCCATGGAACTTACTCTGAACAGGTGTTGTTTGATATTACTTTTTTTTTTTAATCTGGCCAAGGAACAGACAAGCATCTTAATTTACATTTCTCTTATGTATTAAAGAACGTAAAAATGTTAATTTTGCCAGTTTATGAAGATAGAACATTAAGTTTGAAACTTGAGATTTGATGGAATTGTTAAGCCTTAAATCTAAAGGTAAATATATTGACTTCACATCTTAGGTTTTGTTCTGGGTGAATCCTCAGTAAGGGGAATGAGACAGCAAACTTGGCATTAAGAACTGACTCCCTTGTGTTATCTCACTTTCCAGACAAGAGCCAAGTGCTTAATGGCAGTGGCAAATAACAAGTATTAGTAAGAAATTGTTGTCTTAACTTTCAACAGTAGAATCAAGTTTGCAAACTTACCATGATCTTTGGTTTAATGATAAAGTCCCTTTGCCCTCCAACCTGAACATGTTTCTTCATGAGACTGAAGTTATTAAAGCGGCAGATGAGCAGGCCACTACTGTTTGTTCTCAGGTTAAAGTCAACATCTTCACAGAAATACCTGAATCATAATCACAGGGATAGCTCTCTGACTACCTGTCACATCCCAGCCATGTTCATCATACACAAATGCATCACAGCTGTTAGCAGACAGACTCAGAAACAACCTCGCCTACTCCTGGAGCTGGCTCTCTTTCCACTGGCCTGTGAACCCCCTGAATTGGGCACTGCAGTCATTAAAAGGAGGAGAAAGTGAGATGGTTTTGGCCCCAGATAAGCCAAGGGGCCGTAGGCATTCCTGAACTGAAACAGGACTGCACATTCTATATACTCCTGTGGGACACGAATACAGAGATGCTCCCAGTTTTAAAATCCTGGCTGCAAACAACACGAAACAGCTCCAGCATATTCTAATAGCTACAGGGGTAGGGACTGACATAAGAGGGACTTTATTGTCCCTGACATTCCTCACTTGGCCATCTTGGATTTTCCAGGATGGGGATCTTATTCAGGAGGCAAGACCAGCGCTAGTCTGCTCATTCCCACCTGCTGGCCCTTCCCTGAAAGATCCAAGTCTCTGGATTTTACTAACATTTAGGGAAAGGGATTAACTTCTGAGTTCTGAGGATGAAAAAGTTCACCTTCAGTGGGTTATGGGTCCACACACTGATTTGTGTTGACGTAATAGTTTTTGTCCCTGTTTTAGTTCTTGCTGATTAATGGGATAGCTAAAATAGGTTTTCTAAGCACTTTATGTTGTAATTCCTATTTTGTAAGGGTCTGGGTCAGTTTGAGGGGTTATGAAGGGGCACTTCGGGGCTTGTGATCCCCCCACCTTGTCCATAAAAAGAGATTCTCAGTTTTTCAAAGACAAAGTAAAGGAGTAGACATAGGGGTCAGAGTTGGACAGACGCAATCAGTAGGTGCCAGGATTACTTGCTTCCAGGAGGCCTGACTTACCTGTTGAAGTCATACTGTACGTTCTGAGTCAAGTCTATGTTAAGGAGAATGAAGTCATGCACGTGGCACCTAGAAAATGGGGCTTTCAGGCTCTGAGAAGTCAGCTTGCTGCTCCATTTCTGTATGCCCAGGATTGCATAGTGGATGATTTTTGGTGTTGCTTCAATATGCTGCAAGACACTCTTCAAGGACACATTCTTACTGGAAACTCCTGCTTCCATGGGCTGGCTATGAAATGTAAAGTTGGTTTAAATAAGAGATCAATAAATATTACTGAGGAGACGGTCATTTATGAAGGGCTAATACTACTATACAGTATTAATATCTGTAAAGGATATAATTAGCTGGTTTACTTTATATTAGCCTGGAGTAGAAAAGAATGTCAAGCCTAGTTTTCATGCTGCCTGTCACTACTAACTTAAGAAAGCTCTTTTGGGGGTGGGATTTACCACATTAAGGCAGAGAAAGACAGCCAGCCCATCTCAAAATGAAGCACATTTTGAAGGTTAGAAGCACATAGGTATACTTCTCAGTGGTAATTATAGTATAACAAAAGAATATTTGAAAAAGTCACTGGCTTCATATATGCAAGTGGAGACCGACCCAATGTGTGAGCCGGAAGGGCCTAAAGGTCACCTGGAAGTGTTTCAGTGGGGGGTGCTACTTGTATTTTGGGGCCATTTATTGCATAGGACTTCTCCAGGTTTAGCATTTCCTGGTCCTCATGGACCTGTTTTCACCACTGTTCTAGGAAGGAGAACCACTGATTCTGGCTCAATCCTAATTTTACAACTGGCGAAATTGAGACAAAGAGATGAAATGACTTTCCCTTTTCATCCAGGTAGTTACAAAGCAGAGCTGGGATTAAAAAGGTCTGATTCAGAAGCCAGTGAACTTTTCTAAAACACAGTGTCTTTCCACAGACTTTATAGCCAACCAAAGCCATGATGCAGAAATTGCATCATGTAATGTATCATGTATCATGTAATGGCACACTGAATGTTTAAATTTAAAAGAGTGCTAGTGAAGGTAGTCTGGATCATTGTTTTGCTCTGGAAAGCTGTACCTCTCTCATTTACTTCCACACATGACTATAGCCAAGGAAAGGATCTTCATACCATTAGGTCATACTCCCCTAGAACTGCTTGGCAAGTACTACTACCTGCTCTGATCCTGAACACTGTGAATGTTCCACAGAACACACGAGTCATCCATCACAACGATGAAAGGCCAGACACACTGGCGTTTAACTCCCAGTTCTTCCAGGCGGTTCCTCTCCAATTCCAGATTGTGATACGACAGCTCCTTAATGAGAAACCTGGCAGCACCTGGAAGGCAACATAACCACGGCTGTACATCCTTCCCTCGGGCTTGACCCAGTCTCCCCACCCCCGAGCCCCCGAGACACGCCTTCTTTCCAAGGCATGCCAGTTCACGTGGTGAGCAGGCAGGGTGGGATGGTCAACCAATTGTTCAGAGCAGTGGTTCTTGAACGAGTAAAAATAAGTCTGTTTAAAATGCTGATTCCTGGAGCCCATCACCAGAGATTCACTTTAGGTCTGATCAAGGGCCAGAAACCAGAGCAGGCTTTGATGATGCAGATGACTCATGAGCTACACTTTGAGGGGTTCTGCAGGAATCCAGTTTCCCTGATGGGACAAAGGATACCATGTAGAGGAAACGCTTATTACTGGTTAGTTCCTTTTAAAGCCATAAGATGTGCTCTGTCTTAGAAGCAGCCACTTGCGTGTCCTGCTCTAGGGAGTAGCCAGGGATACAGTAAGTGGGTATGCTGCTTATAGTAATGTATCCCCTGCTTTAGGAGATTGACAGCAATGTCTTCTTTGAAGAAGATTCTGGAAACTGGCATCCTTTCCCTAGATGGGCTTTTTTGCAAGAGGCAGTATGATACAGTAAAAGACTGGAGCCAAACTAGCAACATTTAAATCGTGATTCTACCACTTTCTAGCTGTGTGACAGTGAAAGAGTTAACTCCCCTATGCCTTGGCTTCTCTATAAGAAGGCAATGATAATGTCCACTTCACAGGATTGTTGTATTGTGCTCAGGACAGTGTCTAACATGCAGTAAGTACTCAGTATTAGAGATCATTAAGATGATGATCATCAGATCCATCCATGTGGTTGCAAATGACAACATTTCATTCTTTTTATGACTGATAATTCCATTGTGTATATATGCCACATTTTTATCCTTTTTCACCTATCAATGGACACTTAAGTTGCTTCCATTATTATAGAAAATGCTAACTCAAATAAGCCAGTCAGAGAAAGACAAATACCATATGATTTTACTCATAGGTGGAATTTAAGAAACAAGATGAATGAAGAAAAAGAAGAAAAAAGGACAAATCAAAACCAGACTTAACTATAGAGAACAAACAGATGGTTACAGGGAAGAGGGGTAGAGGTTGGGTGAAAGGTGAAGTAGATTAAGAGTACACTTATCTTGAGGAGCACTGAGTAATACATGGAATTGGTGAATCACTATATTGTACACCTAAAATAAATATAACAGCATATGTTAACTACACTGGAATTAGAATTAAATTTAAAAAAAGATCATCAATCACAGCCAAGTTTTATGAGTGAGCCACCTGAAAATGAAAATGTAGGTAATGAAATGAAGAGGCTAACAAAAGCTAGTAGATCTACAGAGGAACCAGAAAAAGTTTGAATAGATCAAGGGTACTACTAGAGATTTAGGAAAATCTACCTTCCAAGAGCATTTGTATAA
This sequence comes from Ailurus styani, assembly GCA_002007465.1. NCBI lineage: Eukaryota > Metazoa > Chordata > Mammalia > Carnivora > Ailuridae > Ailurus > Ailurus styani. The sequence continues at coordinate 2,413,514 of LNAC01000185.1, forward strand.
TATTTTGTATTCTCAATGTAGTAAGGACTGTATATGAAAAGCCCACAACTAACATTGTAATGGTAAAAGACTGAAAGCTTTTCCTCTAGGATAAGAACAAGACAAGAATTGTTCCACTGTACCATTGCCACTTGTATTTAACACAGTACTCGAAATCCTAGCCAGAATGATTAGGCAAAAAAAAAAAAAAAAAAAAAAAAAAAAGGCACTGAGGTTGGAAAGGAAGAAGTAAAATTATGTTTGTAGTGAACATGACCTTATATGTAGAAGACCATAAATATTCCACATACACATACAAACTGTGAGAAATAATAAAAGTGAATTCAGCAAAGTTTCAGATACAAAACAAAAAAATCAGTTGTGTCTCTATAAACTAACAATAACCTCAAAGAGAAATTAAGAAAATTACAATGGCATCAAAAAGAATAAAATACTTAGGAATAAATGTTTAACCAAACATTTTCAAGACCTGTACATGAAAAAGTACAAAACATTGCTGAAAGAAAGTAAATATAACACAGGTAAATGGAAAGACATCCATGTTCATGGACTGGAAGACCTAATACTGTTGGATGTCAGTATTATCCAAAGTGATCTACAGATTTAATGCAACCCCTATCAAAATCTTAACAATTTGTATGTGTATAGAAATTTTTAAAAAATCCATCCTTAAATTCATGTGGAATCTTAAGGGACCTCAATAGCCAAAACAACCTTGAAAAAGAAGAACAGGGCGCCTGGGTGGCTCAGTGGGTTAAAGCCTCTGCTTTCGGCTCAGGTCATGATCTCAGGGTCCTGGGATCGAGGCCCGCATCAGGCTCCCTGCTCAGTGGGGAGCCTGCTTCCCCCTCTCTCTCTGCCTGCCTCTCTGCCTCATTGTGATCTCTCTCCCTCTGTGAAATAAATAAATAAAATCTTTAAAAAAAAAAAGAAAGAAAGAAAAAGAAGAACAAAGTTGGAGGTCTCAAGGTTGGCTAATTTCAAAACTTACTATAAAATGACAATAATCAAAACAATATGGTAGTGGCATAAAGACAGACATACAGGCCAGTGGGATAAGAACACAGAGCCCAGCAGTATGCCCTGTGCTTTTGGCCCAGCCCTAAGGGCCTGTATGGTCAAATAATTTTTGACAAAGGTACCAAGACCATGCAATGGGAAAAGGACAGTTTCCTCAACAGATGGTATTAGAAAAACTGATATTCACATGCAAAATAATGAAGTTGGACCTTTACCTGACACTATATAAAACTAAAATGGATCAAAGATCTAAATGCAAGAGCTAAAACTATAAAACTCTTAGAAGAAAACAGGCGAAAAGCTTACTGTTGTATGTAGCAATGATTTGTTGGATAGGACACCAAAAGCACAGCCAACAGAAGAAAAAATGATATATTGAACTGCATCAAGATTTAAAATATCTGTGCACCCATAACCAGCAAGGAAATTGAAACAGTAATCAAAAACCTCCCAACAAACAAGAGCCCAGGACCAGGTGGCTTCCCAGGGGGAATTTTTTTTTTTTAACAGTACTGGGAAAAAAAAAACAGCTTTTAATTTTGTTCAGAGTTAACATTTAATTCTACTAAACATTTGAAGAAATAATACCTATCCTTCTGAAGCTGTTTCAAAAAGTAGAAATGGAAGGAAAACTTCCAAACTCTATGAGGCCAGCATTACCTTGATCCCAAATCCAGACAAAGACCCCACCAAAAAGGAAAATTACAGACCAGTATCCCTGATGGACATGGATGCAAAAATTCTCACCAAAATACTAGCCAATAAAATCCAACAGTACATTAAAAGGATTATTCACCACGACCAAGTGGGATTTATTCCTGGGCTGCAAGGGTAGTTCAACATCCACAAATCAATCAATGTGATACATTACATAAAAGAAAGGATAAGAACCATATGATCCTCTGATGCAGAAGAAGCATTTGACAAAGTACAGCATCCTTTCTTGATTAAAACTCTTCATAATATAGGGGTAAAGGGGACATTCCTCAATATCATAAAAGCCATATATGAAAAGCTTATAACAAATATCACTCTCAGTAGGGAGAAACTGAGAGCTTTTCCCCTAAGGTCAGAAACACAGCAGGGATGTCCACTATCATCACTGCTGTTCAACACAGTAGTGGAAGTCCTAGCCTCAGCAATCAGACAACAAAAAGTAATAAAAGGCATTCCAATTGGCAAAGAAGAAGTCAAACTCTCACTCTGCGATGACATGACACTCTATGTGGAAAACCCAAAAGATTCCACCCCAAAGTTGCTAGAACTCATACAGGATTTCAGTAAAGTGGCAGGATATAAAATCAATGCACAGAAATCAGTTGCATTCCTATACACTAACAAGGAGATAGAAGAGAGAGAAATTAAGGAGGTGATCCCATTTACAATTGCACCCCAAACCATAAGATGCCTAGGAATAAACCTAACCAAAGAGGGAAAGGATCTATACTCAGACACCTATAGAACACTCATGAAAGAAATTGAGGAAGACACAAAGAAATGGAAAAACATTCCATTCCCATGGATTGGAAGAGCAAACATTGTTAAAATGTCTATGCTATCTTAATCTACACATTCAGTGCAATCCCTATCAAAATACCATCAACTTTTTTTCACAGAATTGGAACAAATAATCTTAAAATTTATATGGAACCAGAAAAGTCCCCAAATAGTCAAAGGAATGTTGAAATAGAAAACCAAAGCTGGTGGCATCACAGTCCTGGACTTCAAGCCATATTACAAAGCTGTAATCACCAAGACAGCATGGTAGTGGCACAAAAACAGACACATAAATCAATAGAACCAAATAGGAATCCCAGAAATGGACCCTTATCTCTATGGTCAACTAATCTTTGACAAAGAAGGAAAGAATATCCAATGGGAAAAAGACAGTCTCTTCAACAAATGGTGTTGAGGAAAATTGGGCAGCCACATGCAGAAGAATGAACCTGGACCATTTCCTTATACCATACACAAAAATAGACTCAAAATGGATGAATGACCTCAATGTGAGATAGGATTCTATCAAAATCCTAGGAGAGAACACAGGCAGCAACCTCTCTGACCTCAGCTGCAGCAACTTCTTGCTAGACATGTCTCCAAAGGCAAGGGAAACAAAGGCAAAAATGAACTATCGGGACTTCATTGAGATAAAAAGCTTTTGCACAGCAAAGGAAACAGCCAACAAAACCAGAAGACAACCGACAGAATGGAAGAAAGTATTTGCAAATGTCTCATCAGATAAGGGCTAGTATCCAATATCTACAAAGAACTTACCAAACTCAACACCCAAAGAACAAAGAATCCAATGAAGAAATGGGCAGAAGACATGAACAGACATTTCTCCAAAGAAGACCTACAGGTGGCCAAAAGACACATGAAAAAATGCTCCACGTCACTCAGCATCAGAGAAATACAAACCAAAAGTACAACGTAACACCACCTCACACAAGTCAGAATGGCTAAAATTAACAAGTCAGGACACAACAGATATTGTCGAGGATGCAGAGAAAGGGGAACCCTCCTATACTGTTGGTGGAAATGCAAGCTGGTGCAGCCACTCTGGAAAACAGTATGGAAGTTCCTCAAAAAGTTGAAAATAGAACTTCCCTACAACCCAGCAACTGGGTATTTACCTCAAAGATACAAATGTAGTGATCTGAAGGGGCATGTGCACCTGAATGTATATAGCAGCAATGTCCACAATAGCCAAACTATGGAAAGAGCCCAGATGTCCATCAACAGATGAATGGGTAAAGAAGATGTGATACACACACACACGCGCGCGAATATTATGCAGCCATCAAAAAAGTGAAATCTTGCCATTTGCAATGACATGGATGGAACTAGGGGTATTCTGTTAAGTGAAATAAGTCAGAGAAAGACAATTATCATTATGATCTTACTGGTATGTGGAATTTAATAAACAGAGGATCATAGGGGAAGAGAGGAAAAAAATAAAAAGATGAAATCAGAGAGGGAGACAAACCATAAGAGACTCTCAGTCATAAGAAACAAACAGGGTTGCTGGAGAGGAGGGGGGTGGAGAGACGTGATAAACTGAGTGATGGACATTAAGAAGGGCATGTGATATAATGACCACTGGGTATTATATAAGACTTAATGAATCACAGAACTGTACCTCTGAAACCAATAATACATTAATGTTAATTTAATTTAAATAAAAAATTAAAAAATAAGAGCATACAATAAAGAATATTATTCAAAGATCCAAAAAAATTTTGTACAAAGTATATAATTAACAGTAAAAAGCAACTCATGAAATGGGAGAAAACATTTACAAATCATTAGTAGGGCGTTAACATCCAAATATATAAAGAACACCTACGAGTCAACAACAAAAAATCTAATTAAAAAATAGGGAAAGGACTTGAATAGATTGTCCAAAGTAGATATACAAATGGCCAGGAAGCATGTGACAAGGTGCTCAACATCATTAATCATTAGGGAAATGCAAATCAAATCACAGTAAGCTAGCATCTCCTACGTATTAGGATGGCTATTATCAAAAAACAAGCAAACAAAAGACAAAAATCAGAAAATAATTATTGCTGAGGATATGAAGAAACATTTTTCACTGTTGGTAGGAATGTAAGATGGTATAGCCATTATGGAAAACAGTATGTTAATGCCTCAAAAAAATTTAAAAAACAACTCCACTTCTGAGTATATACACAAAAGAATTGAAATCAGGGTTTGTGAAGGGATATTTATAGGTCTATGTTCATAGCATTATTCACAAGTGTCCCATTAGTGGATGAACGTATAAAGAAAATGTGGTATATTCACACAATGAGTATTATGCAGCCTTAAAAAAGGAAGGAAATTCTGACACATGCACAATGTAGATGAACCTTAAGTACATTTTGCCAAGTGAAACAACCCAGGCACAAAAGAACAAATATTGTATGATCAAGCTTACAGGAGGTACCTAAAGTAGTCAAATTTACAGAGACAAAGTAGAATGGTGGTTGCCAGGGAAAGGGGGAAACAAGGAATTAATCTTCAATGATACAGAGTTTCAGTTTTGTGAGATGAAGATAGTTCTGGAAATTAGTTGCAAAACAATATGAATATACTGGATGCTACTGAACTGTGCCCTTAAAAATGGCTAAGATGGTAAATTTTATGCTGTGTTTTTTTCCAAATAAAAAATTAAAAATAATTTGCATGTATGTTAGTTTCTCCTCAAATTATTGCAAAAATAGCAAAATTGGCACTAACCAAATTCAGGAAGATCAGGGATGAGGAAATTCACCTAAATATTGGTAAGGCACAGAAGGGGGTAATTTGAGGATCATATTCATATGGAGAAATATTTGAGTTAGTTTGTGGATATGTGGTTTTGGAGAGGACAGAAACTCAAATATGTAAAAACCTTAATTCACTTGATATAAAGTTATAAATATGGAAAATAAAATCGTGTTCAAAACTAGTTTTTTAAATATTTTAATCCCATATTAAGACATGAAAAGGAATGGAAGGGAGAACAAGAAGAGACGAGACTTAAGAAGAGAGAGAGATGGACAGATCAGCGGAGGGAGAGATGGGGGGTGGGGGGTTAGTTTGGGATGCGCGGATAAGGAAAGATGAGCCTCTGGAGAGAAGGAGTATAGATTTAGAGAAACCACGCAGGTCTCCTCTGTATTCTGTTTCTGGGCTGGAAGTTCCCACTTCCCTCTAACATGTCAATTAGCAGCTGTTGATCTTCAGTCCTTTGGAGACTGCAGACACCCACAGGAGCAGATGGGGAAAATGGTTAAGAGCTACGATGCAGGAAGTGACCAGACACACAGCTCTGAATCCAACTGGGGGTCTCCTACCTCCCACAGCTCTGTCACATGCTCAGAAAACCACGTGCCCCTTTGATGACTCAGCCCATTGCTCTTAAACTCCATGGGGAAAAGCGAGAAGGACTTCATCCAGGTACTTTTAAGATGACTGCCATGCACAGTAATGATGCTTCCAATTTCCAGTTGTACAGACCACCCCCCCTTAGAACTTGCCATGTGCCTTTAAAACCGTTAGCAATGACTTGGAGACACTTCCAGATCCCTCCCGACCACAGTGAAGACCCTGGGAAGAATCCCAAACCCTTCCCAGGGTGCTCAATCCACCAGTGACTTTAGTTACTAGCCCTTGGAAGTTAAAATTCTGCTAAACTGCAGATAAAGGGAAAGGAAAACTCAAATTTAAAGAAGAATCAAAAGTCCTTTGTTCAGGAGTACAGGACCCTTTCTAGAGGCTGGAGAACCTCTGAAAGTCTCACGTCTGGAGAACGGATCTCCCTTGATCTTTCAGCCTTTCTCCCCAGGGGCCCTTACCCACGCCTGCATTATTGAACATCCCGGGGAGCACCAGCATGATGTGGTTGGGCCAGTACTTGCGGTAGAGTGGCATCTCATATTCTTTGACCACCAGAAGATGCAGGTGGCTGATGCCCTCCATGGCATGAAAGAGGTTTAGGAGTCCGTGCTCATGGCGACCACTGGAAGGAGTGAAAATAGGGCTCTTGACTGCATTCAAATTCTGCTGAAAGGGAAAACAAAACAAAAAAGAAAAGAACCAGAGACCAAAAAGGGAAATTAAAACCCTTAGATTTAAGAAGTTTGGAGAACCCAATCCAGTACGTTGGGTCTGTCCATCTGAAAGCAACGTTCGCATCCAGACGCTGTCACCCACCTTGTCTGAAACCAGGGGCAGCCGCATGCTCTCCAGGTGTTTGCCCTGCTTGCTGAAGACAAAATGACTCTCTTTGGATTTGGGAATGATGAAATAGAGCTGCACCTCTTCTCCCAGCATAGAGGAAGAGAACGTGAATGCATGAAGGGTGGAGTCGGACATCTGTGTTTGTAAAGAAGAAAGGAAGGGGATATAAGTTCATGGTTTGCAAACCTCTAGACCAGTGGTTAAGGTTGTTTTTAAGAGAGGCAAACTAAGCTGAACTTCTACAGGCCACCAGACCTGCTTGTGCCTGCAATGTCGGAAGAACTGGAAAGGCAAACGCTTCATCTTTTAGTTGCTACCACTGACATGAGAGCCAAGCATCTTGCCCCTTACACAGCCTCTCCAAGGGCGGAGAAGTTTCTGTTGCTTGGCACTGTCTTTGCATTCCTCATGTTCTTGGAACCACTATCACTCAGTTTTATGCAGAGGTTAAATATCCCTGTGGGATATCCTGCACATTTTCAAAGGTGCCCAGTTATAGGGGGGAAAAAATCACTTTCATCTATGTGAATCAGGCTAAATTTTTCTAGGTACGGCATTAGGGCCAACATTACTAAAATGCCCCTGTGGCCCCATCTATAGTAGAAGCTGAGGAAGTTTGAATAGTCACTTAGCCTAGAACTCTGGCTTCCAGGAAAAGAACCCTTGACTTACTGAAGGCAAATATAAATCTTATTTATTTATTTATTTATTTATTTTTAGATTTTTATTTATTTATTTGACAGAGAGAGAGATCACAAGTAGGCAGAGAGGCAGGCAGAGAGAGAGAGGGAAGCAGGCTCCCCGCTGAGCAGAGAGCCCGATGTGGGCCTCGATCCCAGGACCCTGGGATCACAACCTGAGCCGAAGGCAGAGGCTTTAACCCACTGAGCCACCCAGGTGCCCTCTAATTTATTTTTTAAACTGCCAGAAAGTTGGGGCACCGCTACAGAGTTCAAACGCTCCGGGCACCCGGGTGGCTTAGTCAGTTAAACATCCGACTCCTGATTTTGGCTCAGGTCGTGATCTCAGGGTTGTGGGATCGAGCCCCACTTTGGGCTATGTGCTCAGCACAGAGTCTGCTTGGGATTCTGTCTCACCCTCTCCCATTGCCTCTCCCCCCTCTGAAAATAAATGAATGCATCTTTTAAAAAATAATAAAGTTCACATGCTTTCTCAGTAACCCACCTTAGTGAATAATTACATAAAGATCTTTATGTGCTTTACAACACAGACAGTATTTGGGCTTCATGAAAGGATAGCATCAATTTTCAGCAGCAGCAGCTAGAAATCAAGTAGATTTCCCAAGAGTTTTAACCTAAATATTATATTTCATAAGAAAACAGTATTGTAATTCTTCCCTTCAATTCTAGTTCATTCTGCTTCACAAGTGTGGGAATATTCTACTTAGTGAGTACTACAATCATAGAAACTAACTATATAAACAGAGGATTTTTAATAAGTTTTCTAAAAGCTTATGATTTACATACCGGGCACTTGAATCTTCTATATTCTGTAAAGCATTGTGAGTGGATTACAAACAAGCCCAGCAAAAGTTTTCCAGAACACCAAGAAAACAAATGGGACATAAAAGGTAACTTGTATTAGAAGAGCCGTGTGACCAATCCAGTTTTTCAGTATATCCCTTCTAGCACCTTGTGGGAAAAGGGTGAAGACTTGGTCCTCCAGAATAGAACCAAGTTTGGGGGAAGTCCCATCAGCATGTCCTACAGGAAGAAGAGTTGTTCTAGGTGTTCAGAACCAAGTCATAAAAATCAAGAAGGTAAAGTGGGAGAAACAGAGAACTTATCCCCCACATGGGCTCTGGACTACTGTCATTTGCTGCCTTTCCTACCTTTTGTGCTTACAGATGCTTTGGCTGAAAAGAAGCCAAAGACTGTGGGGGTATTGGCTCATCTTCTGTGTTTTTACCTCTCACTTCTCTATAAATAAAAGAGAAATACTGACTCCTCTGTATGCCTAGTGATCAAAAGCACCCGACACTGGAGTCAGAATATGACTCGTCTGTGCAGATAGCAGACCTGTTCACAGCTCAAAGGGCGCACCCTTGGGACTTGTTAGATAAGCGTACCACTTTTGTCAACAACCCAAAGGAGGTAAAGGTCCTTTCACCAAATACACCATATTGTCTCGTTTTTTCAGGATGCCAAGATAACAGCTAACCTGAACATGACACATGGAACCATTTTGATGAAATGATTTCAGAGGCTAAAACTCAAGTTTCTTTCTCTCCCTTCTCCTCCCCCCACCCACAATCCTAATAAGCTCACAGTAATTTTAATTAATTGCTTCCCATATTCTGCTCACATGTGAGCGGCTCCATCTCATAAATCGGGTGTCCTCTGTTTAGGGCCTGAAACTGGGAGCCTTATTTTTCAGTCCTGACACATAAGATCCATGTTGGGCAACAGGCAAGGACAAGGGGCCACACCTGGGAGGCAGAGGTGAAGTCCATGTATTGGTGGCATTGCTCGCAGTGGTGGAAGGTGTTGTAGGCTGCGTACTTGGTCAGCATCATGGACACAGTTCCTCGTTTCCTGGGCTCCTCGGCTTTGGCATCCTTTATTGCTTCTGTGTATCAAGGGGGAAAAAAACCTTGCCATGATATGCATGGAGCTCCTACTCCTGGGAAGAAAGTCCCCCACTCCCTGAAAGGCTCTTTTGAGGATTCTATAACTTATGCCCACAAAATCAGGTATGAAAAGTAAAAGGTGATCAATACATGTGTAAGAGAAGTGAAAAGCAGAGAGGAGAATTCCTTTAAATTGCTCTCAACTATTAAACTGCCCCAGGCCTCCTGCCTGGATTTAGGTGCCCCTTGCCCTGCAGAGAGGCACACCCAGTTCTGCTTGCACTGACCTTGTTTGACCCCTGCCAGCTTCTCCGTATATACCAGGCTCATCAAACGGTACTTGGGATCGTGCACGCTGACGTCAAAGGGCATTTTACTGAAGCTCTCGATGTCAGGCCAGGGCTCTCCCTCGGACTGGCTGACCTCACTGCTTTCACTGTGATCTAGGACAAGAAGAAAGAAAGTGCGCAGAGCAGCCAGACTGACCAGCCTCCTAGCTGTCCTCCCAAGTGTCAGGGACAAGAGATTTTAGGAAACATGCCTCCCAGGTGGGTGGACAAAAGCATTTCTGAAAAATGATCTCCCATGTCCCAGGGCAGAGGGGCCTAGATCTATCCCTTCAGGCCCAGGAGGGATAAATGCCCTCTAGCAGGAGGAACTCCTGCCCTTGCTGGTCCCAGCATGAACCTCTACAGATCTGGTCCACCAACTCCTGCTTCTAGGAGATCAACTAGTCTCCCATTCCGGCTCCCAAAATGGCCTGGAAAGCTTGTTTAATTTTGGGTGATCTAAATTCTCCCTCACAGGGGCACCTGGGTGGTTCAGTGGGTTAAAGCCTCTTCCTTCAGCTCAGGTCATGATCTCAGGGTCCTGGGATCGAGGCCCGCATCAGGCTCCCTGCTCATCAGAAAGCCTGCTTCCTCCTCTCTCTCTGCCTGCCTCTCTGCCTACTTGTGATCTCTCTCCCTCTCTGTGTCAAATAAATAAATAAAATCTTTAAAAAAATAAATTCTCCTTCAGTTTTCCACTGTGGAGTTTTAAGATATTGACAGCCTAAGAGTTTTTCGGGATGCACCGAGCAAGATTCCCAGCATCTGCTGCAATGGGAGAATCAACTGGGAACTTGTTAAAAAAAAAAAAAAAATCCTCGTGCTTAGGCCACCACCCCCACAATCGCCTTTAGTTCCCAGGCACCTGTGGAGGCAGTTAAAACTGCTAAGGGGGCTCCAACATGCCTTCAGGTTTGAGAGCTGGTAGCCTCCGGTGTGAATGCAGACTGCTCCTTCCTACTTCACACCTGCAGCCTCGGCCCTCAGCTCCCAGGGAGCCCGGTGATTGCAAGAATTCTAGATGGTGGGGGCACCTGGGTGGCTCAGTGGGTTGAGCCTCTGCCTTTGGCTTGGGTCACGATCTCAGGGTCCTGGGATCAAGCCCCGAATGAGGTTCTCCACTCAGCAGAAGGCCTGCTTCCCCCTTTCTCTGCCTGCCTATCTGCCTACTTGTGATCTCTCTCTCTCTCTCTCTCTCTCTCTGTCAAATAAATAAATAAATAAAATCTTAAAAAAAAAATTCCAGATGGTGCACTGAAAGTGCTCAGACATGGCTGGCAAAGGAGGGTATCCAATAGAGGATATTTAAATAAAATTAATAGGATCCAAAAGCGTAAGACAAAGGGAGAAAGAGAAAAGCTTAAAAAAAAAGCCTAAAGACTTCAAGTACAGCTATTATATTTTGAACATAGTATCATTTATTTTTACATCTCTGAGCTGAAGTTTGCATTTTATTTAAAACCCAAAGCTTGGGGCACCTTGGTTCAGTTGGTTAGGCCTCTGTCTTAGCACAGGTCCTGATTCCAGGCTCCCTGCTCAGCAGAGAGTCTGTTTCTTCCTCTCCTTCAGCCCCTCCCCCTGCTCGTGCCCATGCTCTCTCTCAAATAAATAAATAAATAAAATCTTTAAAAAGTAAAAACCCAAAGCTTATTCTATTTTTTTTTTATGTCATCGTGCCTCTCCAGAGTACCATCACATTCACCTGCACCAAAATGAGGTAGAAGGAATAAAGCCAAGCTAAGGGCACTTCCCACTACAAAGGCCTGGCTTGCCTGTCACACCAGCTGTGGTAGATTCTCTCACAGCTCATCACACAGGTTAAAGCCCTAGAGCACTGTAGTGGGATCTGAGGAGAAAATTAAAGGTGTCGTTGTCTCGTGGACCCCAGGGAGTTTGTGGGTGAGATGACAGGTCCCTCTTTCCTTGTCTGTCTGCCTTTGCCCTCTTGGTCCCAGTACCCTCTGGGCAGCCCTGAGTGTTTCGAGGCCAACCTGGAGCTCTGGGTCCCCTCTGTGGTAGGCCTGGGGATCTGGTGCTGCTCAGGCGGGGACACAAACAAGGAGAAGCGGGTGGGAAGATGGGGTTGTGTGTGTGTGTGGCTGCAGTCATGAATGTGAGCTGGTAAGAAGTGGAAACAGGGCAGAAAATGATAATAAAATGAAAAAAAATATGGCTGATTTTGCTTAGTCTTGCTGTGGACTGAACTAGTTTCCTGGGCTTGTCACAGAACAGGTCCAACTATTAGGACAAGCAAGTGGGGTGAGATCTAAGGGCCAATCTGACAGAAGATGCCAAGGCCTTTCCTTTTTCCAGACTCATCTTTGAGGGGCTTGGAAGAACTTCTGCCTGATTACCCCTACTGCCAGCCCCCCCTCCCTTCCAGCACAGGCCATTGTTCCAAGATGTGAAGCTCCAGTTTGGAGGCCACACTATCCTTAGCTAGAGAGCTAATGCTGGCTGATCCCTGCTCACAGTCCCGTTCTGGCTCTGCTTGGTGGGCTATGGTGGAACCCTCCCACAGGTGACAGCTGGCGGTAAGGGCTGGGAAGGGGGATACAGGAGGAAGAGGGTGGGAGATAATCTTAAGAACCAGCCCCCACAGCCCTGTCAAGCACCAGCTCCTGCATCCTACTGCAGACATGAAGGGGTTTGTTCATGGTGTTAGGTTTCATTCTGCGCCAAGTTTTAATTTCACTGCAGGAACCCATATACCTTCGCTCAGAACCTGTTATTAATGCACAGGTAACCAGCGAGTATCAGACATACCCTGGACCCTAAGCAGAACATCGCAAGTGAATTTTAAACCCGTGGAAGGAATTAGGCCACTACGAGGTCTTTATGGAACGTCTCTTTGCCCTCCCTCCTGCCGGAGATTGAGAGGGGAGGCCCCAGAAGTGGAAGACGCCCCCCCGACTTTAAGAACTAAAAAGTGGCCACCGTGTCCTCACAGCCGTTTGCTAGCAGGGCGCCCTCGGCCTCCCGATAGCCCTGCACTGTCAGGCCCCCGGAAACCCCAAAGGGCGACTTGGTGTCAGCGTCTTGCCTCTCAGCCCGCGACCCCCCGCACTGCCGGGGTTCGGAACTCACCCGTGTTGATCTCTCCCTCATCATACACGTCCACCTCCAGGAGCCTGATGAGCATGCGGAAGAGGATCCTAAGGAACTGCAGATAGGAGCCGGTCTTTCCCACCTGATGGGAGTGTTTTTAATTGGGGAGGGGGGAGGAGAGGTGGGGAGGGGAGGGGAGAAGAGAGACGAGATTTCACACCTGGGCTCTTGGATCTCTCCTGCCCCTGAGAGGCCCGAGCGAGGACCTCATCGCTCTGGGTCACCCCTCCACCTCCTTTTCTTCTTGGGTACCGCGGGGCCTACCTGAGGCGGGCCGGTCAGCAGCAGCCGCCGGGGGTGGCAGGTGCGGGCGCCCGAGGCGGGGTCCGGCTGGTTGCTGAAGTCGGCGTGGTGCTGCCGGGCCGAGGTCCACTGCCGGTAGTAGAGGGACTGCTCCTCGCTGCTCATGTCCTTGTGCAGCAGCGGCCGCAGGGAGCTCACCCAGGCCACGTCGGCGTGCGGCAGCAGCGAGGAGGACGCGGGCGGCTTGCCTCCCCGCGGCGAGCCCAGCAGGCTGTAGGCCGCCTTCGATAAGATCACGATCGGGGGCAGGGTGGCATGCAGGCCCCTGCAGCCCTGGGGCGGCTGCCCAGGCCATGCCAGGGCTCGGGGGCCCGAGGAGGAGGAGGACGACGGCTTGGACGTGGTGCTGCTGGCCATCTGGAGGCCCAGGGAGTCGCACTCCTGCTTCAGGGTCTCCCCAGCTCCCGCTGTGCCCGTGGAGACCCCTTCATCCAGCCCCATGCTGTTGGCCGGGCTCTGGAAGCTGGGGGTTAGCGACAGCTTTTGGGACTTGTCAGCCGTGCTGGAAGAGCTCACCCCGTTCTCCATGATGGAGCCTGAAAGAGGACGCCAGACCCATCAGCAGGGCCCGGCTCTTCATTCCCTGGCTCCCTCCCTGCATGCCGGGCAGGCTAGACTGACTTTCTCCACGGGGCTGTGGCCTCTCCAATCCCAGATGCTGCTTCCTCTGCTGGCTTCCTTGGGCCCAGGGTGCTTAGGGGGTTGTGGGGGTAACTCTACCTAGAGCTCCTTTTCTAAATCCTACCCCATCTTTGTAAACGGCATAATGTTATTAAGCTCTCCTCAGTGACCTCATCTGGATATGCCACCTGATTGATCCCAGGACCCTGACCAATACAGGCTCCAAGTTCAAGTCCTGCTCCAGGGCATCTGCCACCTGCTGGGGTCCAAAGTTCTCACGGAGATGTTCCCCAGGCTGTAGCCACTTTCACGAATGGTTTGGATGCCCAAACCAGCGAGGGGGAAAGTCTCCGTGTGAAAGAGGATAAGAGGCCCAATCTACACTCAATGAGGTCTTGCTTTGTCCACAGATCCCTGTGCATTTGGCCAATTCACTTCAAATACGTCTTCCCCTCTGATGGGTCAGCCACTCTTAGGTTTGTGGACAAACCAAAAGCTCGTATGTTCAGGCCTGAAGGCCTTCTCTGAGCTCAGACTGGTGCTCTGCCCAGGCATGTTGGCCAAATCCCAACCTAAGGAGATCCCAGAGGACAGCCAGTGACCGGAGGCTGTTGCAACCAAATTGCTCCACTTGCTCATCTGACTTTTGTGTCCTTCCATCTTGTACAAGAGCCTGCTTTTCCCCTCACAGCCCTGACATTTGGAGCCTGCACACTTTGGGCAGTGAGCTTCCCCAAGGACCCCCAGAGTCAGCGTGAGGCCGAGGGATGTGTGTGCTCAGTGGTGGGAGCACAGGCAGGTCAAGTTGTCCCCGGAGGGAGGGAAACTAAACAGCAGAAGGCAAGCCATGACCTTTGTGCCAGTTAATGGGAGCAAGGCTAAGGTTATGTGAGCCTTGTGGGGCACTCTGGGAGTTCAGGGAAAGGGGGGGTGTCTGATTAAAGAGCCCCAAGAAGGAGGTAAACACCCTCCCACCTCCCCTTTGCTGATGCTGGTATCTGGCAAGTGATAGTTCTCCTTCCCTTCTGTTACTCTTTACTATCCCCAAAACCTCTTGCCTTTATCCTGAACTGGTCTCAGAGAAGCAACTGGGGAGCCTGGAGTTGGGGGGTTGGAGGAAGGCACAGCCCTGCCCCCTGGCTGAGGCAAGCAGCTGGGCACACCCAGCAGAACAGTCCTCATGCTCTTCCAGGCTGAGGGTCCCTATCAACACGGCCCCACAGATGACTGCCGCTTTGATTCTCACAGCATCCAACAGCAGCTGCCAGGATGAACAGACACACTCGGGCTGCCTTCCACCTGAAATCGTGTGTTTGCTTGTATGTGTTAGGATGATGGAAAAGGGGGGATGTGGGAAAGAAGAATGTTCACGGTGATCTTCTCTAGTTGTGGGGTTTTCATTTTTATTTATTAATTTATTTTAAAGATTTTATTTGAGAGAGAAAGAGCACGAGGTGGGGAGGGGCAGAGGAAGAAGCAGACTCCCACTGAGCAGGGAGCCTAATGCAGGGCTCAATCCCAGGACTCCAGGATCATGCCCTGAGCCAAAGGCAGACACTTAGCCAACTGAGCCAACTGAGGCACCCAGGCTCCCCCTATTTATTTATTTTTAAAAATAATCTCCACCCCCAATGTGGGGCTTGAACTCACAACCCTAAGATCAACAGTCTCATGCTCTATTGACTGAGCCAGCAGGGTACCCTGGGGTTTTAGTTTTTAACCTCTTCTTTATCCTATGTTACATTCTCCAAGTTTTCTATGCTGAGTTTTATTACTTTCCTAATGAGAAAAAAAAAAGAAAAGTGTACTGCATTTGCCGTAATTTATCAGAAGACAGTTCATGCCTGGCACCACCAGAGGCCATTCAGTAACCCTCCAGGACAAGGGCTGGCGGGCTGCATGGTGGGTCAGCACAGCCACTGGCCCCAGAGTAGCCTTCGGTCTACAAACACTTGCCATTAACTGCTTATAAAATCATTCACTCATTCATTTATTTATTTAGTCATTCATTCATTCAAACAAATACTGTGCCAGGTATTAACCCAATGAGCACAAACTTGACAGCTTTCAGATCTAGAAGGAAAAGAAGGCCTCTGTATAAATATCAGATGTATAATATCCCTGAGGTTATTAAGGGTGGAAAAGACTAGGGAAAATGGTGCAGGCTGGGGTTGGTAGAATTTATTTATTATACTTAGCTTGGTTGTTGTTGTTTTTTTAAGATTTTATTTATTTATTTGACAGAGAGAGAGAGATCACAAGTAGGCAGAGAGGCAGGCAGAGGGAGAGGGGGAAGCAGGCTCCCCGCTGAGCAGAGAGCCCAATTCCGGGCTCGATCCCAGGTTTTCCAAGCACCTCTCCTGGGGAACTGAGGTCTGGACAGGATGCTGGCGTCACTGAAGACTCCTCTGACATGCATGAAGGGTGTGAGTAAATGCCTCCCCACTCCCACCCTCCCGTTCCTCCCCGCTGCAGAGAGAAAAGGAAGCACTGACCTGAGGTTCCAGTGACAGCACTACTGTTGCTCTGTGGCCTCTCCAGGTCAATCAGCAGCTCATCGGCGTCGTTCTCGCTGGTGGTGGCTCTCTCCTGCTCCTTCCCGCTAAGGTCCAGGGCAACAGCGGGGCCCCTGATGACCTCTTTTGAGACATAGCAGCATGCCAGACCCACCTCCTGCTCCAAGGCTGTGCGAGTTAAGTAGCTTGAGTCAATGAGCCGGAGGTCACAGTACTTCAAAGACCTGCACACAAGTCGGGATGTTTTGGGTGAGTCCATCTGGCCTGGCGTCAAACCTCAGCTTTGTCGCCTCCTCTCTGTTATGGCCTCGCACTAGCCTCTTCCTTTTCTCCAAGGATAAAACAGAACAACAGTGCCTGGCTCACAGGCTTGTTGTGAGGAGTGCATGGATGACCCAGGGAAGGCGTTTGCAGCAATGCCTGAGACACAGGAAGCATGCGGCTCCTGCTGTCATTATCATCGTTGCTGCCTTCCTGTCCTCAGGCCCTGGGCCCTTTAAGGGCTTGGAAACAGCAGATAAAGAGACACTTCATCCAAATAAAATAATCCCAGTTTGGGGCAGATGTTTTTCCTCCCTGCCTCTCTGGCGGCCCTGCTTTGATGCGGAAACACTTCTCACTGTAGCTACTTCCATTCCCCCAAACGCTGCGCAATCTCTGGAAAGTCAAAAGAAAGACTCAAGGAAGTGTGTGTGCCTTTTCTCTCTGAAGAAAGTGATTCTCTTCCTCCTTCCCCAGTGAATGAAATGGCTAAGTGTCAGCCAAGTTTTAGCCATCAGCTTAGCTGGGCAACTAATGAAAAATGAGAACTGACTGTTCGCATTGTACCTGGGAAAGGTTTCTCCAAGAGGATCTTTGCCAGTTAATATCACAATACAAGGCAGACCTTCTAAATCTTGGTATGTCCGAGGGGTCCACTCTTCTGGTTCATTTCCTCTCCAGGTCTGTAGAAAAGGACCCATATAGTAAAAATTAAAACCCCTTATTTAAGTTTCCACTTCTTAAAAGGTTTCTAGGTCCAGATTTTACATGTCTTTGTGCTTCCAAATGACTTCCAGTGTGTGTGTGTGTGTGTGTGTGTGTGTACATACTAAATTGCTACTAAAAAGCATAATAAAGCACTCTAGAAGATTGTGGCCTTCAGTTTTATCTCAGTAGGCTAAAACAGGAGATCTTGGTGTACATCACGAGGTTGCCACACAGGCCAAAGAAGCATACAATGTGAACCACCCTGGATAAACTACCTGACTCAAGGCTCTCAAATATACTTTCTTCATATAAGGGACAGACTTCTGGGACAGACTGACTGAAAAAGATAATTTCAGTTATGAATGACTAATAAAAGCATCTCAACAAAACTCCATGAAAACACATTTTCACCAAGACAAACATGAAATTAGCTACCCTCGATGGTTATGTCCCCTCTTTCACTCTATATTGATTTTCAAAATAAGTGACAAGTAATTGGCTTGGGGCTCTCAAAAGTCTCTCTCAAGAAGGCTAAAAATATAAACAAATCTGGATCAATTAAAAAAAAAAAACAATCCTGCCCCTTACTTAGAAGAGTCATGCAATTAGCTTATGGTTTCACAAATAACCTATCAGTGAGAAGAAAAAAAAATCCCACCAACTTGAAAGATGTTCAAAAGTGAAAAGATCTTATAGATTTTTGGGGTGTCTGAGTGGCTCAGTAGGTTAAGCCTCTGCCTTTGGCTCAGGTCATGATCTCAGGGTCCTGGGATGGAGCCCCACATTGGGCTCCCTGCTCAGCAGGGAGCCTGCTTACCCCCCCTCCCATCCCACTCTCTGCTTGCCTCTCTGCCTACTTGTGATCTCTCTCTCTCTCTCTCTCTGTCAAATAAATAAATAAAATCTTAAAAAAAAGATCTTATAGATTTTTATATTTTAGGGCAGAAAGAAAATAGGCTGTCTCTTAATTAGATGAGGTGGTTTCTATTACTTTTTATAAAGTGCCTAACATCTAACTATGCTCATAACAGCTTTCCAGGAGGAGTTATTATAGGAAATAAACTGACATTTCTGGTAATGCTTTAGGGAACAAAGAATAAGAGGTGTTAAGTAATGCATACACTTTATTTTAAAATAGGCAGGTACTTCTTTTGCTAAACACAAAATGGGATAAAAAAAATCTAATAGGCAAGAAATAATGTAATAGGGTTTGATTAATGATTTGTTGGTGTCTAGATAAAATAGCCTTTAGAAATAAATACACCCACAATTATTTGAATAAAATGTATATAATGTGTAAAATGGGAAGCACCCTAACCTCGTTGCCCAGGTTTTTTTTATCATATATTTGAATACCAAAGGGAATTCAATGGATCTATGTAGCTGTTTACAAATTTGAGAGACTTTTTTTTTTTTTCCGTCTTAGAAAATCAGTCTATCCAGGTACCTGGGTGGCTCAGTCGGTTAAACATCTGACTCTTGATCTCAGCTCAGGTCTTGATCTCAGGTTTGTGAGTTCAAGCTCCACACCTAGTGTGGAGCCAGCCTACTTAAAAAGAATCTATCAAAAATATTTTTTTAAATATTAGAAGAAAGGTACCTACAAAAATTCAGTTTTCCATACATTATCATGTCAAAGTGAGTATAATAACACTTTGATTTAGAGTAAACAATTTTGGGAACAGGAATCATTTTACTTATATAGTCTTTGCATTGGGCTCATGATGTCCCTGACACTGAGGTTCTCCTTGGATGGATTTTATCTCCCAGAAACCATCCACTGGCATGGTTCCACAAATAATGAAGTTGTTATAATGATGGGATAAGGGATATTATGTTTTACTCTACAAAAAGATTTATTTTCAAAGGTTATTAAAGAAATCTTGCTTTTACTCTTGACCAATCAGAGCTAGCCAAACCACTGCAGCGTGCTTTTTTGTTCCTCTGCTACTTCTAATGAATGATGGCTGCAGTTCTTTGATGGGCTGACCATGCCCTCAGGATGATTTCAGTGCAGAGCATTTAAAACAACACAAAGGACTGGGCGGGCACTGAGTTCAAGGAAAATACGGGGCTCAAGGCCAAGGAAATTTGATCAAAACTTCACAGGCTTTCTGAAGGAACTGATTTATCTATATTTAAGTCTTGCATCCTTCCAGAATGCTTGTCATCACTTATATGTGATAATTAGAGGGAACCACAAAAATAAGGCCATCCAATGGAAGAAGAGGCAGAGGATGTTATCCAAGACTGCAGATAAAAGGCACACTCTCCCACCCATGCCATCCTGACAGTGGTAAGGGAAATTGCTAACTTAGAAATAAACATGTGGGGGTGCCTGAGTGGCTCAGCGGGTTAAAGCCTCTGCCTTCAGCTCAGGTCATGACCTCAGGGCCCTGAGATCGAGCCCCGCATTGGGCTCCCTGCTCAGTGGGGAGCCTGCTTCCTCCTCTCTCTGCCTACTTGTAATCTCTCTCTCTGTGTCAAATAAGTAAATAAAATCTTAAAAAAAAAAAAAAAGAAAGAAAGAAACATGTGAAGGGGTGCCTGGGTGGCTCAGTTGGTTAAGTGTTTGACTCTTGATTTCGGCTCAGCTCATGATCTCAGAGTTGTGGGATCAAGCCCCGGGTCGCACTCTGCAATCAGTGGGGAGTCTGCTTGAGGATTCTCTCTCTCCCTCTCCTTTGGCCCCTCCCCTTGCTCACAGTCTCTCTCTCTCTCTCAAATAAATAAATTAATCTTTTAAAAAAAGAAAAAGAAATATACATGTGAAGCAGAAACCACCTGGCAAGTGGCAGTCTTGCTTAGGATATGAATATTTCAATGGGATTTCATATTTTTACTTCCACACAAAGAAAGAAAGGATGGATTGATGTGATCCACTGGTTTTGACAATATGGAAATCTCTTTTGTGTGGTCGGTGCCTAGCAGCTACTCATACAAATTGAGATACAACTGTTCTGAGAATTACTTTGACCTGCCTTCATGTATGGCACGCTCTCAGAATAATGCTCACAGAACCACTGCTGTCTAAAGGCCCTGAAGCTGATTCTGATGTGCTAGCAGCCAGTTAGGACTCTTGATCTCGGGGTTGTGGGTTCAAGCCCCACAATGGGTATAGAGATTACTTATGTAAGTTAAAAAAAGAAAAAAAAAGAAGAAGAAGAAGAACCTCAGGTCTTGTTTGTGGTTTTCAACCTATGGCCCAGAGGGGTGAATTATTTAGGACCTACCAATTTATACTGACTCAGTGACTGGTACTTTTGAAAACTCTCAATGAATGACCTCAACTATAGGTGGCTATACTTGATCAGTGTCATGGAGACCCAGAGAAGATTCTGCAGCCTCACATCCTTTTCAAATTCTCTCTGCAGATTATTTGCCTTTCCATTAGTATCATTCAAATTGTCTCAAGACATACGTCTCAATGAGTTATACTGTAAGAAGAGTTTTAGGACTCTCATTTGTTATTCATCCTAGAAATCTCGAAGTTATGTGGTCTATAACTATAATTTAAAATTGTGAACATTATATCATTATATATAAATTTCATTTATATGAAATATAAATGTTTCAACTTCCACTAAATATAGGGTTTCTATTTTAAGACAGATTTATTTGTTCCAGCTGCTTCTCAAGCTAATATATTTTGTTTGCATTTTGGATTATTCAATTTAGGTTAAGCTAATAGAATATAATAAAAAGGTTATGTTTATGAACACTGAATAACATCCTCAAATTAGAGCTCTCTGAGATCATACAGTCCAACTCTCTCATTTTGCAGGTAGGAAAATGCAGCTCAGGGTGAAAATGAAAATTGCCCAAGACTGTGCTTTATTTTCATAAAATTTGTGCCAAACTAGATTTTTCTTTTCTTTCTTTTTTAAAAAAAGATTTTATTTATTTATTTGTCAGAGAGATGGAGGGAGCACTCGTAGGGGGAACAGCAGGTAGAGGGAGAAGCAGGCTTCCCACTGAGCAAGGAGCCCAATGTGGGACTTGATCCCTGGACCCTGGGATCATGACCTGAGCTGAAAGCAGATGCTTAACTAACTGAGCCACCCAGGCTCACCCACACTAGATTTTTCTTAACCCAGTTTAGCTCAGTATTTAGTGTGCAGGGTACAGATACCATGTGGGTCTAGCTCAGACACACACTACTTACCTTGGTATTGTACCTATATATATGCAGTTATTTTATTAAATGCTTCCTAATGGCTAGGGCAGATTAGATTATAAAAGTCCCCAGAAAAACCTGAGCAGGGCATAAAGCAGGGAGTTAAGTGAGTTGATTTAGGAATTCTGCCCGCCCCTTCCATGCCTACCAGGAGGGGTTTAGGAGAAGCAATTCCACCGGCCACAGGAGGGGGTTGGCCAGGGGTCCTGCACTAATCCCTCTGCAGCAGGCTTGCCGAAGTTGGGCCAGCAAGCCTCAGGGCTGGGCATCAAAGCGAGTTCAATGAAACAGCAAAGGGTTGAAGAATCCACATGCAAGAGGGTGGGGAATAGCTCTATATGAGTACTAAAGATAAAACAGAATACTTTACCTACCAACTCTAGACCTGAGAGCACAGGCTAGGCAGACAGAAAAGAATTAGTGATGTCACTTAAAGGCGAACCCAGAGGTCTGCGAGAACAATTTACCTTTCTTCCTGAGAAAAGCAGATGGCCATGGGCTAAGTGCATCTTGAACAAGGTCAATAAACATGAGGTCAAACAGGGTCATCTCATTTTTGCACCTGCAGCTAGAAAGCATGGAAGACCAACTGCAGGCACATGCTAAAAAGGGGGCTTGACAGAATCTTAATAAACCGGCTCCAATGAGGGAAGTGTACACATCACTTGGGTTAGCCTTAACACTGTCACAAAGGTCAAATCAACACATGTGCAAAACTCTACTCAATCAGGCTTCTGAGCCACCTACATGGGGTTCCTAGAAAACAGAAACAAAAGGTATTTCAAAGGAGAGATGCCCGACCATTGCTAACCTTTAATCGCGCCACAAAGTGCGTTGCGACACTGAGTTCGGAGGCAGGGTTCCCGAGGATGATCTCAAAGCGGTACTGCAGCCCCAGCTTGTCACGCACCTCCTGCAGCCGCTCCTTGGCTAACATCGCCAGCTGCACGGAGGGCACCCTGATAATGAGCATGTGTCCCCTCCCACTTCTGGTTTTTCCCGGGGAGCTGATGAGGTCATCCATAATGCTGAGTGTTTCCGGTGTGCTGTGGTCTCGGAGGGATGCCATGGTGGTGAGAGCCATCAGAGCTTCTGAGTACTGCTGGATGAGAAGGTAGCACCGGACGACCATGCTGTGCAGCCTGGGGTACCTTCAACAGAACACAGGGAGCTAGCACTTGGGCAGCAGGACCAGCTGGGACAGCGAGGTCTTTGTGGGAGGAATGTAGACCTGGTGTGGTGGGAAGGGGATACTGCTCAGTGGTGGGCTGGAGACCTAGTAGGACCTTGGAGCCCACATCACTAGAAGGAAAAGTGGAGTTTTCAACGCCTGTAAGTCTGAAACTATTGGGATAGGTACAGCAAGTTAAAGAGGTTTAGGGATGGTCTAGCGACCCTAGCTTCTCTGAGCGTGGTCTGTGGTCCAGCAGCTTCTATGAATGTGGTCTGTGGACTAGTAGGAGGACCACCTGGGAGCTTGTTAGAAATGCTACATTCTTCCACCCCAGATGCCTGAATCAGAACTCACATCCTGACAAGATCCCCAGGTGATCTGTATGCACATAAACTTTTGGGAAGCATTGATCTAGTCAGGTTATTTGTTGACAGAGTCATAATCAATTATCCCTGGACCCTAACCTCTTGTTGGTGACACTGAGTTAGAATGGTGGTGTCAGCTTATTTCTGATACTTAAGACTACAGTAAAAAAAATTGAGACATTAGTATCATATTTGCAAAGTATCAGACATAAAAATTATAATTATTATTGCTAATAATTACTAATTTGAGGGTAGCCCTACAGATGGCAGTAACTGTATCTTCCCATACAATGTGCCTTGGTACAGGAGAAAACTTGGAGCTGACTGGAGAAATAGCACCCCCTAGTGGCGTAGCCTCCTATCACCCAGCCCTGCTTAGTCAAGGGAGCCTGGCAAATAGGGGTGTCCTTGCCTCATCCCAACACCCATTGGTACTCTACACCCACCCCGCCTGGACTGCCAAGTAAGAGGATCACTTTGTTCACATTGGCACTTTTTACAGCTACAGAGCAGGCAGAAAATTTATTTATGAATTATTTATGAGTTATTCCTCAGAAAGCCAGGCCTGCTGGCAAAGTGAGTACAAGGGCCAAAGAGGACCCCTTTGCAGGCACAAGGAGGTTCTGACTAAGAAAAGAGGTGCTGGCAAAATGAGGATGAGCCTGTGAACTTTCTTTCTGGTTGCCAGCTGGTAGCACAGGCAGCCACCTAGCAGCTGGGTAGGCCATGGGGTGGTTTGCCTTTGTTCCACTTTTAAATTCTATTTAAAGTAAAACAAGTGGTCTGCCAGCCTTGCACAGAAAAGTCCTGGGTCAAATACCAGTTAGGGTCATCAAATGAATAGCGTGGTTTTGAAGTACTTCAGAGCTGGAAAGGACTGTGGATGCCCTCCTCCTACTATTAGAAGGAGAGTTAAGTAACTGAGATAAACCTGGCTACTTGCTCAAGATCATGCCACTGGTTAGGGACAGAGCTGGGTCTAGACTCATTCAGGTCTCTGATAATGTCTCCTTACATTGCAAGGATTTAGTAGTTTGGGGGAAAGTGAAGAAATCCTTCAGTTCATTCAATCCTGGGCCAGTTCTTCAAACACTCAGTAAACCACAGCTACTATTATCTTGAGTGACTGGGCTGGAAGAAGTGAGCACACAAGATCCATGTTTAAGGCTTAATGTTTTTGGATGGGCCAGGTAGGTAAGCCAGAGTTAGAACCCATGGTAACTTTGATCTACAGGCATTTAGTTCTCAGTCTGAAAGAAGTATGAATTTAGAAGTGAACCGTCTTCACAACTGGTCTGTTTGCACTGAACTATAATTGTTATTTTGTATTACCAAAGTTGTAAGAGAAGTTGACTGGATTGACTCTGAATGATGCTACCAGAAGGGAGGGTATGTTCCAAGCTGGTGGCTGCAGCAGGGGGTAGGAAACACTTAAAAGGGAGAATCATGGGACAATTTTGGAAATGTAAGATCACATGTGCGGTGTAAGGATTAATGTCACAGTGTCAGTTAAGTCTTCTTAAATCCAGCAGCTGCTAAAACCCTACCCTGAGACTGCTCCTTTTGTTGGTACAGCATCGTAACTCACTAGTAGGCTTCACCCACTTGCCCTCATTTTTATTTCTCTTCCTTTTTTCTTAGGAAAGTTATAGAACAGGGTATTAAATCAGTGGGTCGTGATCAATTGGAGCCAATTTGAAGAACAAGGGCTACTAAAAACTAGAATGTGCCTCATCAAAAAGAATCCACCTGCCCCTATTATTGGAAGGTCAGGCAGACTACTGCAGTGGAGGGCGGGGCAGGGGGGGGAGGGCTCTACCAGGTTACGTAAATTCTAATGCCTCTGTGATGTTTCGAGTCTATGATTCAAGATCAGAGAGAAAAAAATAGGAAAACTCTTCACTCTTCTGGAGTTTGACCAGGACTTGGGGAATAAAAAGAAAGCAGAGGAGACAGAAAAGTCATGATCTTTAACTCCCAAGGTCAAGGACTGGAGGAGGCGCATTAGGAACTGAACTCACTTCAATGATCTAATTGCTCCTAATTTTCTCCAGTCTACACTCCAAATCTCTTGTAGTAAAGTTCAGTTTTTACTGAGTCATATAAGGGTACTTGACTCTGGTAGATAGAAGGGAAAAGGGAAAAATGAATAAGTGTAGGTAGGGCACACAGTGGGGGAGGCCACAGCTCAGAGAAATGGTCTTTAATCAGCCAATCCCTCTGTCCATCTAATCCCTGGTGGTAGCAGTAAAGCATGCTTGGGAGATGACTCAGAGCATGGCAAGTGGTTCTATGTCCCACTCTGGCTGGCTAGTTTCCTTTGTTAGTCTTGGATGATCACAGAAAATCTACACCAGTAAAAGGTCATCTTAGGAGAGACTATTTTCACTCTGCCTCTGCATGTCATCTGCACAGCGGGGCTCCACGAAACTCCCCGTGACAGTGACACAAGAGACTTTTGGCTATTTTAGACACACAAGTACAGCTAAAGTAAAAGCTGAAGGTCCTTACTTACCTTTCCAAGAGCGTGTTCACCATTTTTTCAAAAGTCTCATCACATCTCAGAAGGGGGCTTGTGATTCCCCACTGTAGAGACTTACTGTATTCATTCAGGCCAAAATACAGCTTCTCGGGGCAGCTCATGTCCTCCTGATTCAAAATAGAGCCAAACCCAGTGAGGAGAGGATACAATGTGTCTTGTTTTCTAGGGGTGTGTGTGCGCGGTGGGGGCGGGGTGATGGAGGGGGAGTGGGAGGGGAAATCCCTGCAATATGCTATTTGCTGGAAGGTTAAAAAATTGTGAAGAAACAAGTGGGACTACATCAAACTAAAAAGCTTCTACACAGCAAAAAAAGCCTCAATAAAATGAAAAGACAACATATAGTATAGGAGAAATATTTGGAAATCATATATCTGATAAGGGATTAATATCCAAAATATATTTTTTAAAAACTCACATAACTCAATAGCAAAAACCCAAACAATAAAAAATGGGCTGAAGAATTGAATAGACATTTTTCTAAAGAAGACATACAAATGGCCAGCAGGTATATGAAATGTGCTCAATACCGCTAATTATTAGGGAAATGCAAATCAGAATAAGGATCTAATGTACAAGATGGTGACTATTATAATGGGATGTCACCTAAACAGGGGTAAAAATTTTTTTAAAGTAATCACTAGGCCCTACATGAACTTGAACTCATGACCCCAAGATCAGGAGTCACATGCTCCAATGACTGAGCCAGCCAGGCACCCACCTCACACCTGTTACCATGGCTGCTATCAAAAGGAAAATAGATAGCAAGATATGGCAAGTATGTGGAGAAAAGTGAACCCTCATGCTTTGTTGGTGGGAGTGTAAACTGGTACAGCCACTGTGGGAAACAATATGGAGGTCCCTCAAAAAATTTAAAAATTGATCCAGTAAAAAAAAAATGATCCAGTAATTCTACTTCTGGGTATTTATCCAAAGGAAACAAAAATGGATATAGAAGAGATAAATGCATTCCCATGTTCATTGAGCATTATTCACAATAGCTAGGATATAGAAGGAGCCACGTGTCTGTCAATGGATGAATGGATAAAGAAGATGTAGTATGTATATGTCCAAACAATGGAATATTATTCAGCCATGAGAAAGAAGGAAATCCTCCCATTTATGACAACATAGATAGACCTTGGGGACATTATTGTAAGTGAAATAAGTTAGAGAGAGAAAGACAAATACTGCATGGTTTCACTCAGACGAATCTTAAAAAAAAAATTGTCAAACTCATAGAAGCAGAGAGTAGAAGAGTAGTTGCCAGGAGCAGGGGTGGGAGGGTTGAAGGGATAAGGGGTGGGGAGAGTGGAGGGGGAGGGAATAGGAAGAGGTTGGTAAAAGGACATAAACTTTCAACTATAAGATGAATAAGGTCTGAAGATCTAATGTATAATATGTTGACCATAGTTGTGAACACTATAATATATAATTAACATTTGCTAAGAGAGTTGAAATGTCCTCCCAAAAAAGATATATAATACACATAAGTATATATATATATATACATATATATATGAGGTGATGGATGTATCAATTAGCTAGAAGGGAGAAGTCCTTTCAAATCATCACAATGCACACTTTAAATATCTTACAATTTTACAACCACAAAAAAACAATGAGGTCTTGGAAGAAAAATAAGAGAGAGAAGGACAGGCAAATCAACAAACAGACGCTTTGTAGAGAACAAATTGATGGTTACTGGAGAAGAGGTGAGTGGAGGGATGGAAGAAATAGGTGATGGGGATTAAGGAATGCACTAGTGGTGATGAGGACAGGGTGAGTTATAGAAGCGCTAAATCACTATATTGTACACCCCAAACTAATATAACACTGTATGTTAACTAACATACAGTGAAATGAAAATAAAAACTTAAAAAAATAAAAAGTGGAATGAAAATAAAAACTTAAAAAAACAAAAAATAATGAGTTTTTGCCTTTTGCAACAACATAGATGGAAATAGAGGGTATAGAGCAGAGATAAGTCACACAGAGAAAGACAAATGCCATATGATTTCACTTACATGTGGAATCTAAAAAACAAAATAAATGAAGAAACCAAGAGACAAACAAAAAGCAGACTGTTAAATATAGAGAGCCAAAATAAATATATCAAGTAAGCAAGCAAACTGGTGGTTGCCGGGGGGAAGGGGGATGGAAGGATGGATGAAGTAGATAAAAGGCTTTAAGAGGTACAAACTTCCAGTTACAAAATAAATAAGTCCCAGGGATGAAAAGTACAGCATAGGGAATGTAGTCAATAATCTTGTAATACTGTTGGTTGGTAACAGATGGTGACTACACTTGTCCTAGTGAACAGTGAGTAATGTATAGAATTGTTGAATCTGATTGTTATACATCTGAAACTAACATAACACTGTATGTTAACTATACTTCAATTAAAAATACACAAAATAACTAATTAGTGAAATATCTTCAATTTTATGTCAACTATACCTCAATAAAGCTGAAAAAATTTTGTTTCATTATATAACCTGATATCAACTCTACAGTTATCTCTGGGGCAGAAACTAAATTTCTTTTCCCTTCAAATGAACTTTAATATATGGTTAATGTTGACATGGTTTTTTTGTTTGTTTTGTTTTATTTTTTTAGAGAGGGAGGGAAGGAGGGGCAGAGGGAGAGAGAATCTTCAAGCAGGCTCCACACCCAGCATGGAGTCTGACATGGGGCTTGATCTCAAGCCCTGAGATCATGAACTGAGCTGAAATCAAGAGTCAGATGCTTAACTGACTGAGCCACCAAGTCACCCATGTTGACATGCTTTCTTAAGCCACATGGTAACTACACAGATGGTTTGTTTTCTCTTTACTTTGTTCAGGCATCTTCTGAGGAATAACATTTTTAGGCTGGTACAGTCACTGGTCAGACTTTCCCTCATAAAGCAGCTCTCTATACTGATACTTGTCTATTGAACTCTCTGGAGGTCAACAAACTAAAAAACTCTATTATAAAAAACTTTTCTGACATCATCTAATGATGGTAATTCAGAAAATCTTATTTTTTTTACAAAGAATATTTATTTAGAAATGGAATCTATACCTTTCTGCCTTCATAAGCAGAATTCACTATATTTATCCCCTTTCTTGATGACTCA
This sequence comes from Ailurus styani, assembly GCA_002007465.1. Classification (NCBI taxonomy): domain Eukaryota; kingdom Metazoa; phylum Chordata; class Mammalia; order Carnivora; family Ailuridae; genus Ailurus; species Ailurus styani. Next base: position 2,442,073 of record LNAC01000185.1, read on the forward strand.
GTCATCACTATGAAATGAATAACTATTTTGGGATATGACACAAAGTTTCCCTCAGAGGATCCTGAGTTGTGTGACAAGCTGTCCTTAAACATAAATAGCCTCAGAATATTAAGTAAGCTTTTTGAGTTCATGTATCTGCGTTTTTTTTTTCTTCCAGGTTTTCTTTCTTCTTTTCTACATTACTTTTTCCCAGTCGTGCCTCCTACCTGTCGCGTGTCCTATGTGTTTTAGTCTTACTTTTATTTGTTATTATGTATTGACATTTTTCTTTAAACACTCTCCAACTCATTTCATAAAGGTAATACAGTAGCTTAAATAAAGTAAGCAATCAGAGGAAGAAGAAGCAAGGGTAAGAGAAGATTGGGCCAGGCACAGATAGGCAATGTGTGATTTATAAGGTCCATAAGACAGAAAATAAAGCACTATTTAATTGGCAGATTTTACTTTTTTTGTGGCCCCCCAAACTGGTTATTCCTAGTTGTTGGAACAGGATCTTATTTGAGAATAAACATGCTAGAAGACCAGAGTATGTCTTGTAAACAGTGGAGCTTTAGAGCATACACTGAGTGGCATTTATTTTGAAGGCCTGGAAGCCTTTTTTTATTTGCTCCCTTCCTTCTGGATAATTGTGTCAAATAAGTCATTTCAGGATGAAAAAAACCCACTCATCTGAGTTTCTCTCCATATCTGGACTGCTGGCACAGAGTCAGTGGAAATGATTTCTCTTTGTGCATGTGGTCTTCACTTTCCCTCTCATGCTTGGTCCTGCTTCTTTGGGAAAATATAAAATCCTACTCCAAGCCTGCTGTTTTTCCCTGACGTAGCATTTTAACTCACTGGGTAGGATGCATCCACCTGTGCTCAATTTAATCTCTTTCCTAGCAAAGTTACAAGATGAGTTATTAAACAGATGGCCTGTAATCAACTGGAGCCAGTATTTTCTTTGTTAATATATAAAGACTTTATAGATCAAGAACTAGATATACTAAAAATAAGAATTAGATGTGAATAGTTTCTGCAATCTGTTAGGTTTATGTTAAACTGTAACTGTAGTTTTCTAAGTATTATAAAGCTTGTAATAGATGTCAGTGCGACCATCCTTTAAAATGTGTTTTACAAAGCTCTGAATGATGTTACTTGAAAGGAACATGGTGTCCCAAGAATCATGAATTGTACTGAATTGTTATATCTTTTGGAAAAATGTCCCTTCTCCCACAAAACAAATAAACAAACAAACAAAAAGCGAAACACAAACCAAAAAAACCCCAAAAACCAACCAACAAAAAACTTCCTCTTTCCAAAATCCTACCCTCCCAGTGACCCCTCACCTGCACTCTCCCTGTCCTCTCCCTGCTGTTCTTGCTTCTCGCCAGCCAAACGCTCTGCTCCCTGGAAGGTCACCAAAGACTCCTGAGGCCAAGTCCAGCAGCCTGTACCTGTCAGTCCTTGGCCACCGTCTCTTGGCAGTTCTGTTCATTACCTTCCTCAATGATTCTATCCACACCAGATGCTTCAGTGATCACTGTTCTTGACAAAATATTCCAAATCTACATCAAAGCCCCAATAGAAACTCCTAATTTGGTTTTATATCCGTGCCTTAACTCATCCTCAGCCATGAGGCACCATGAGGTGCCATCCTCAGCCTTAACTCATTAAAAATCCACCTCCTTTGCCCTCCATAGATCACTCTTCCTCTTGAATTTTGTTCCAACTAAAGGCATCACCTCAAAGATATCTCAGACTGTTCTCTCTTTGCCAATAAAGAAATCCTAGAAAAATTACCATTTCTCCCATATTTTTTCTGGCTAGGACTGTGATTTATGTAATTGTTAATTTGAATCTGAATTATCAGAAAAGCTAGAGGACTGCTCTCCCCGTGTTTAATCACTTTGACTTAACCTCGATCATGAATGAATTGCTTTAAAAGGCAGCCTCTCAGTATCTTCTAGAGCTGAACCTATGGGTTCATTTCCACATAGACACCCAACAAAATACATACCTGGATCTACTAAAAGACATGTACTAGAATGTATATAGCATCAGTACTTGAAATAAATGAGTGGGATGGATAAGTGAATTGTGGTGGTCACCCAGTGTAACCTACATATGGCAATATGAATGTTTTAGGACTCAGGCAAATTAAGAATCTCACAATGCTGAGTAAAAGAAGCTACATACAAAAGAGTGCATACTGCATGATTCCATTTATATCAAGTTCAAAACTGAGCAAACCAAACCTATGGGGCAAGAGGCCAGACGAGTGTCAGCCTTTGGTGGGCAGTGCCTGTTTTCTGGGCTGGTGGTAATGTTCTATTTCTTCATTTGGGTGCTAGTTCTACGGGTGCCTTCAGTTTGTGAAAATTTATTAAGTTGTACATGTACCAGGTTAGTATAAAAATAAAATATATATATTCTGATAATATAATTGACTCTTGAACAACATCAAGTTTGAACTGCTTGGGTCCAACTTACATAAGCGGTTTTGCGGTTTTTTGTTTTTGTTTTTGTTTTTGCTTTTTATTTTTTGCCTTTCTCTGCAAAAAGCTTTATTATTTTTCTTTGGTGCAGGGCTTGGGGGAGGGCTCCACTGTGGTTAAAAAGCTGCCTAGTGGCTGCAGGGAGAGGCTCAGGCAGAAGGCCAGACCCCCAGGGGGATGCAGATGGGCCCTTCAAGGCCCATTGGGGTCCAGATGCTCCTAGTTGTCTTGCTAGAAAGTCAGCCTTTGGAAGAGATACTCACCCAGCTCAGCCTCGGGGGCCAGCCAGCCTGCAGAGGTTAGTCAGGTAGCTCCCCAACTTGTGGATGAGTTTCACCTCCTCATCTAGGAAGTGGTTCTCCAGGAAGCCACAGCGATGGGGGTTTGTCTGGGCAGAACCAGAGCAGGAAGATCCAGAAGGCCCTGGTTCAGATTCTTCTCTAGGACCATTGGTTTACCCCACTCATCTTGAGAGGGCTTCCACATGTCCTGAAGAGTGAATGGCTGCTGGGCCGATCTTGTATTTTCAAGAGACCCTCAGCCCTCCAGAGCCACATGGCTAAGGTTGGAACAGAAGCCCAGGGAGAGGTAGGCATTGGAGCCCTGCATATGCATGTTGATTAGGCAGGTGAAGGCGGCCACCTCCACACTGACAGAGTTATTCCGACTAATCTGGGAGCTCCTGGTTGATTGGCAATAAGGACCTACACTTGAAAACTGGTGATTGTCCTGGAGCCAGAGGATGGCTGAGAAGATGGTTCTGAGGTTGCAACTGGAAAAGAGTTTGGAGGGTTGTTGGAGGCTGGAAGAATGGGTATCCCTGGGTCTGTTCCATCCAAACACTATTGAAGCAAGAGACAGATCTGCAAGACCATCAGACGCTCTACCTGTAGGTGGATGTTTTACAGTCCAGTACTGTAAATGTATTTTTTAATGATTTTCCTAACCCTTTCTTTTCTCGAGCTTATTTTATTATAAGAATACAGTATATAATTATATAATATACAAAATAGATGTTAATTGACTATTTTTTTATGTTATTGATAAGACTTCCAGCCAACAGTAGGCTATTAGTAGATAAGTTTTGGGGAAGACAAAGTTATATGTGAATTTTCAACTGCACAGGGATGGGTGCTTCTGACCCCTGTGTTGTAGAAGGCTCAACTGTGCTTTTAATAATACTATGCTCTTATGAAAACATTGTTAATGCCTACATAATAAGTGTAAACTTTGCTAGCCTGGAACTTCAAGCCTCTATCTGTGTATTTCTAGATTTCTTTTCATCCCCCTAGTGTTCTCTGAAAAACCCCTGTGTTTCTTCCTCTGTGGTGCTGCCCAACCTGTCCCTTGCCAGGAGTGCCCGAGGCCAGTCCTTCCGCTCTTGCAACGTCCATCTGCCGTGCTCTCTCCATGTCGCCTCTCCTAATGCTCTCAGATGGGTGGGACTTCTTCCTCCTTTCAACCCCAGAGCATTTCGATTTTTTAAAATTACTCATTGTTTTTGTTTTTGCAAATAAAAACTGTACATATTCAAGGCATACAATTTGATTTTTTAAAAACTGAGATGCAATTGACATGTAATATTGCATTAGTTTTCAGGTGTATAACATAATGATTCTATTTTTGTATAGGGCTACCTTGGAGATTTGAGGGTTTGGTTCCAGACCACCACAATAAAGCTGGTGGTCAATAAAATGAAACAAATGAATTGTTTGGTTTCCCAGTACATATAAGAGTTATGTTTACACTATATTGTACTCTATTAGGTGTGCAGTAGCATTATGTTAAAAAACTAATGTGCATATCTTAAATTAAGATACCTTATTGCTTAAAAATGCTAACCATCATCTGAACTTTCAGCAAATCATAACTTTTTTTGCTGGTGGAGGGTCTTGTCTTGATGTTGACGGCGGCTGACTGATCAGGGTGGTTGTTGTTGAGGGCAGGGGTGGCATTGGCAATTTCTTAAATAAGACAAGAGTGAAGTTTGCCACATCAATGGACTCTTCTTTTCATGAATGATTTCTCTGTGGCATGTGATACTGTTTGATATCATTTTACCCATAGAACTCCTTTCAAAATTAGAGTCAGTCCTCTCAAACCTTGCCACTGTTTTCCCAACTAAATTCATGTAATATTCTAAATCTTTGGTTATCATTTCAACAATCTTCACAGCATATTCACCAGGAGTAGATTCCATCTCAAGAAAGTACTTTCTGTGCTCATCCATAAAGAGCAACTCCTCATCCATTAAAGTTTGATCATGGGCATGCAACAATTCCGTCACATCCTTGGGCTCCACTCTTAATTCTAGTTCTCTTGTTATTTCCACCACATCTGCAGGGACTTCCTCCACTGAAGTCTTGAACCCTTCAAAGTCATCCATGACTTTGGATTTCTTTCAAACTCCTGCTAATTTTTATATTTTGACCTCGTCCTATGAATCATGAATGTCTCAATCACCTAGAATGGTAAATTCCTTCCAGAAGGTTTTCAACTAACTTTACCCAGATCCATCAGAGAAATCACTATCTATTGGCACTATAGCCTTACAAAATGTATTTTCTTAAATCATAGGACTTGAAAATTGAAGTTACGCCTTGATTCATGGGCTACAGAATGTATGCTGTGTTAGCAGGCATGACAACCACATTCACCTCATTGTACATCTACATCAGAGCTATTGGGTGACCAGGTGCATTGTCAGTGAGCTGTACCATTTAGTTCACATTCTTACATGGATGTGGCACTATGCCACAATGCTAAATCTACTAATGTGTTTACAATAGTAACATCAAAGATCAATGATCATAGATCACCGTAATAAATATAATAATGAAAAAGTTTGAAATATTGTGAGAATTACCAAAATGTAACACGGAGACATGAAATGAGCAAATGCTATTGGAAAAATAGTGCCAAAAGACTTGCTTGATGCAGGGTTGCCACAAATCTTCAATTTGTAAAAAATTAAATATCTGCAAAGTGCAATAAAGCAAAACATAATAAAATGAGGTATGCCTACATGCATATTGTAAAATGATCACCAGAGTTAGTCCCTCAGCCCATATATTATAATTTTTTTTTTCTGGTGATGTGAACTTGTAAGATCTCCTCTTTTAGTCACTTTCAAATATGCCATACAGTATTAACCGTAGTCACCATGCTGTACATGACATCCCAGGACTTACTTATTTGATAATTGGAAGTTTGTACCTTTTGACTCCATTCATCCATTTCACCCATCTCACTCCTGCCTCTGGTAACCACCAAACTATTTTCTCTATGTATATCTTATTCTACTTTCATAATATGACCTTAATATGTACTTTGCTTTCTCCTTTAAACAGTCAGTTCTCCCTGTGTGTTCTTGGAAAGATCTATTACAAGCCCACAAGTGCTCAGTATTTTTTGAATTGAATTACTCTGCTTTTCTTAACTTTTCCTTTTTGAGGACATTGACCTTAGGATAACAAAAGGGGGCTAATGGTTAGGAGCTTCTTCCCTAATGTATAAGGATGTTGTTGTAAATTAGAGTCAAAATTTTTATCTTTTTTCTATGCTGATCTCAATTTCATAGTGATGATTTAAAAAAAAACCTTAATTAGAGTATAATAACTCCCCACCCCTCAATTATTTTCATTAAATCCTGGGTGTCAAATCTTTAATTCATAAATACTTCACCAGATGCTTCTCAAATAAGAACCCTTTAAAAAATATAACCATGGAACCATTATTATGCCTTAAAAAGTAACCATAATCATAGCAATGACCTCTTTTTTAAAATTTTTATTTATTTATTTTAGAAAGAGAGAGAGAGAGAGTGAGCAAGGGTGGGGGGAGGGGCAGAGGGAGAAGGAAAGAGAATCGCAAGCAGACTCCATGCTGAGTGTGGAGCCTGATGTGGGGCTCGATCTCACAACCCCAAGATTATGACCTGAGAATCAAGAGTTGGATGCTCAACTGACTAAGCCATCCAGGGACCTAGGAATGACTTTTAAGGAAAATTATTTTTAGCCTATTTCCCTATTATTTCATGTCAGGTGAAGGTGAAGGGCAAAAGCTATAAGTCTTTCCTATCACTGGTGTGATCCCTTCTGGAAAAGACAACACCAACAAGATAAATTCGAATAGTTCTCTTCCTCCCCACCCCCTGCCCCAACAATATATTAAAACTTAACATTTAATAGGAAAACTGTTGGCTTAAAAAACAATTTCCTTTCACCAGTTTTATTGGCAATCCCATTCCAGGTCAGGGCAACTAGTTGGGTAGCCTACAGGTGCACCCTACACTTCAGAGACAAAGGAACTGAGCTAGACTCTTAATCTCACTTATAACTTGACATCCAACTTATGAAGATGGCATAGAGAAGATACTAACAAAGTGGGAGCTCAAAGCAATCTCTATGTGATAGTGAACACACTGAGTTCTCACAAGGGAGGCGTGGTTGATGCCACCACAATTCAGTGACCTGAGCTTGCTTGACTGCAAAGAACAAACCAATACTCAAAAATAAGAGCTACAAGTTAGGGAAAACTTACCTACTTCATAATAGAATGAAATGCACTGGCTTGATAAATGAGTAAATGTTATTCTCTCTCTTTTTTTAAAGATTTTATTTATTTATTTGCGTGTGAGAGAGAGAGCGAGAACAGCAGGGGAGCAGCAGGCAAAGGGAGAGGGAGAAGCAGACTCCCCACTGAGCAGCGAGCCAGATGCAGGGCTCCATCCCAGGGCCTTGAGATCATGACCTGACACTTAACCAACTGAGCCACACAGGTGCCCCTAAATGTTATTCTTGCATCTGGCATCTTCTACTTAAACATGTTTATTTAAAAATACCCATTATGTTCAATATTTTAAAACAAAGAATCCATTGCTTAAAGGCTAATCTTCATCATTTTTTATGAAACACTTATTTCTTTTCTTTGATAGTATATTTATCATGCATTATATAGGTCACAGAAAATATTTTCCATGTGTTAGGAATTGGAACCAAAAAAACATATAGCCCTAAATACGTACAACTTTGAGATGGCTGCTCTCAACACGTTAAGTACTACTGCTGAATAATTTAAAATAACAGTATCATAATCCCCTGTTTCAACCATAAGACTGAGAACTGAGAAAAAAATCCAGTTGCTGGGAAAACATGAGCATAATTTACAGTCATAGATCAGTAAGACTGAAACATGACAGAGGAGCTCTTCAAAAGGACAATAAAATTTCCAAATTTCAGATTGAAATTCATTACTTTTTTTTTTAAAGATTTTATTTATTTATTTGACACAGAGAGATCAGATCACAAGTAGGCAGGGAGGCAGGCAGAGAGAGAGGAGGAAGCAGGCTCCCCGCTGAGCAGGGAGTCCGATGCGGGCCTCGATCCCAGGACCCTGAGATCATGATCTGAGCCGAAGGCAGAGGCTTTAACCCACTGAGCCACCCAGGCGCCCTTCATTATTTTTTTTTTTTTTACAGATTTTATTTATTTATTTGAGAGAGAGAGAGACAGAAATAGTGAGAGAGAAAGAGAGAGCATGAGCGGGGAGTGGGCTCAATCCCAGGACACTGGGATCATGACCTGAGCCAAAGGCAGATGCTCAACTGACTGAGCCACCAAGGTGCTCCTGAAATTACTGGTGGCTGTATAAGATAATATCACATTTTGGGGGGGGGCTATATAGGATGGATAATTCTATATCTGCATGTAACCTAAAAAAGAACATAATCAGATTGATATAGGGCACTACTCACTAGTTTTTAGTCTTACAATAATTGTCCTTATAGGGAACTTTTAGGAGATAAATGTTAGATTTTTGAAGTCTTGTGTTATTTTACAAATCCATGACCATACTTTATTACAAGATTCTGTTCCCTGGGGAACTGAGAACATGACTGTGCATCAGAGAACAGACAGAGACTCACCATGCTGTCCAGCTGTATCCAGTGAACCTCATTGCTGGAGCTGATTCGAGACTGTTGGGTCTGTAGTGTGTATGGGAAGGAGCTAACCTGGAGCACCAGCAGGTTGAAAGCTTCCAGGACTTCTCTGCAGTTAATGACTCTGTCCGCCAATCCATGACTGGGTTCACCATGTGACAAAGAACCCGAAATGACACTGTAGAAATATTGAAAGTCACATTAATGCTTCCTAATTTAAGGGACTAGATATAGAAGCAGATATCAAAGAGGAGATTATGTTTTCATTTTTATTTTTCTAGTTCTTTTTAATTGGAGCAGGATTAGAAGCAACCAACATTTAATTTGAAAGAGCAATAATTACACTCCTTCTTACCACTTTCAGACAGATCTCAAAGATATTTTTTTCTTGTTTCAGTCTGCGTCTGCTATACCTCAAAGTGTGACTCAGTTCTATAGGCCAAGGATACCTAAATCTGTAGCTGAGATGGATTATTTTGGTCTGAAAGGTCATCTGAATGAGCGTTTCTCCATCAAAACATGTTGCTTTTAACTGTGCAATGACTGGTACCCCAGAGACTGGTACCCCAAATTGTGAGGGATCCCCTCTGTGTTAATGTCACTCCTTCCTCCCTTGAACAGGTTAGACTATGGGAAGGTTACAGAGGGGCCACTTAACCCCTCCCTCCCCATGACAAAAATTCTTATATCTGAATCATTTTCAGTTCTGTTCAATTTGGATATACCAGGTTGCTATGCAGCCTCAAAACCATGTATTTTTTTGTCAAAGAAATAATCTCAGTACCCTGGGGAATTAAATATAGAGTGATCCAACATACATCCTCAGAGTTATTATCCCAAACTTTCAAAGACAAGGTATACCAGGTGAATGAGTGATTTTTGCTCATAGAACACTAGGAGTAACTGGACAGCACCTGGGCAAAGTTCCTTCCTTCCTTCCTTCCTTCCTTCCTTCCTTCCTTCCTCTCTCTTTCCCTCCCTCCTTCTCTCTCTCTCTTTCTTTCCTTCTTTCCTTCTTTTTTTAAAAGATTTTATTTATTTATTTGACACAAAGAGAGAGATTACAAGTAGGCAGAGAGGCAGGCAGAGAGACAGGGAGAGGAGGAAGCAGGCTCCCTGCTGAGCAGAGAGCCCGATGCGGGCCTCCATCCCAGGACGCTGAGATCATGACCTGAGCCGAAAGCAGAGGCTTTAACCCACTGAGCCACCCAGGCACCCATCTTTCTTTCTTTCTAATCTAACATGCTATGCAATATCTTACTTATACCTATATATGGCTTTAGAGTTCAAATTGTAGAATTCCAAACACATTCTGGCTTCTGAACAAGAGATTTGCAATTCTTATATTTCTACAATACACTCCAAATCTTTCATATACTTAACCTCAGTGTGTCCTGAAGAAAGGAAAACCTATGAACACTCAGTGATGCCCAAACTTGCCTTTTTAATCCATAAGATCAAAGATACACCCTAACAGATAATTACTGTAATTTGGTCTAGGAGCATAACTGGCTCCATCATGCCACATTTACTATTCTTTCACTGTAAACCCATCTGAGAAATAGGATGTTCTCTTGTTTAGACTGGTAAATAGGGGAAGGTTTCAGATTTGCTCTCAGATCTTTTTTTTTTTTAATTTTTAGAGTTTATTTTATTTATTTTTTTTTAAAGTAATCTCTACACCGACCGTGGTGCTCAAACTCACAATGTCAAGATCAAGAGTCTCGTGCTCCTCTGGCTGAGCCAGCCAGGCACCTCTGCTCTCAAATCTTTAAGTGGCATCTTTTCTCCTGTTAAAGGTATCCAGATAGAGAGAAAGGCAAGGAAGAGAAGCAACAGCAGAAGAGGAAAGAAGGAAGAGGGAGGGGGAGAAAGGAGAAAAGAACTGGGGAGGAAGAAGTGTGGAAAAAGGAAAGCGCATGGCCTTTCTGAAAGCTCATGAACATCAACCTTCCTGCTGTCACCTTTTCTCTGAGATAGCGGAGTTCTACAATATCCTGAAGACAGCTTTTTAACAGGGGTTCCTTCCTTCCTTCCTTCCTTCCTCCCTCCCTCCCTTCCTTCCCTCTTTCCTTCTTTCCTTTCTTTCTTAAAAGATATATTTACTTATTTGAGAGAGAGAGAGAGGGAGGGAGCCCATGAACAAGGGGAGGGACAGAGGTACAGGGAGAGAGAGAAACTTAAGCAGACTCCCCACTGAGCACAGGAGCTCAAGGCTGAGGCCAGGCTCAACCTCAGAACCCTAAGATCATGACCCTGAGATCAAGATCTGAGCTGAAACCACGAGTTGTCCATTTAACTGACTGTGCCACCCAGATGCCTCTTTCTAAATTCACTCACAATATAGTTATAATGAAATCAACACTAAATTGGTAGGGAAAGTTGAGAGCACAGGGAAGAAGTAGGAATAAGTTACCAGTAAGAAGATGCCAAGTGTTAGGGTCTCTGGGTTTTTCAAAAATTTATGATAAAGCCATTGCTGTGCTAGAAGAAACGCTATATTTGCTCACTCTGAAGCAATCACCTCGTTAGTTCCACATGGGAGTTGTCATGAACCAGCACAAACAGTGTGTACGGGTTCTGTTTTACCCTTCTCATAAAAACTTCAAACTTGGTTTGAATCTCATTGTCTAGACGAACAACATATTTCTCTGCTCTCTGATAAGCTGTCCCATTTTCCTCCAGACCCAAGTCTACAAGGACACCTGCCAAGAAGAAAAAAAGTGTTTACCTTTTCACATACATAAATATAAATGAAATAAGCTGAAGTTCAATGTCAACTGATATACCGGGTAGTAGCCGTATGTACAGGTTTACAGAGCAGATATGTCTCCTTTTGTATATTCCCCACTAATTTTGATGAGGAAATATCAGATTTCTTTTCCTTTAGAACCCCCCACCCCACCTCCTACACCTCACACAAAGGGCAACAGGGAACAAACAATCTAATACACTAAGTAGAAGTAGTCGAATGTATGAAGCCTATGTCTAATTAAATTCTATTTATATTGAAATGTTGCTACTGATGGTTACCATAGGCCACTCAGAGCTATAGCTCTTGCCCAGGTTAATATAATCACACAAGCCTTCTTTACCCCCCAATTTAACAACAAAACATATATAAGAGAAAGGAAAATAACATAAGATGTCCAAATATACCATAACTAGACTGTCAGCTTTTTTAGGTAATATTTTACTCATTTTATATAGTGAGAGTTTTGCACAGTATCTGGAGTTTGGGCAGTCCTCAATGAATGTTGGAATAGGTACCAAATTAATAAAATGAACTGAATTACCCAAGATCGCTATATTCTCAAAATATTAGAAAGGGAAACTTCAGTACTGTATCATTATCTCTGTCTATAACATAATTACTTCTACATTCAAACATCTAAATAGTTCAAGGCACATAAAGGTGTTGTTGGGATAATCAGTTAAAACACAAAATCCTCCTTCCAAATGAAGAGACAAAATGATAATTATGTGAAATGAAGGATGTGTCAACTAACCTTATTGTATAAACATTTCACAATATAAAGAAGTATCAAATCATCAAGATGGACACTGTACACCTTAAACTTACACAACATTATATGGCAATCATAGCTCAATGAAGCTAGGGTAAAAAACCCCAAACCAAGGGAAGTCGCCTCTTCCAGACCTTTAGCTGCATGGAGAGAAGGACTAACCACTGCCCCCGCTCCCCCCACCCCCCGAGATGACAGCCTAGTGACTCAGGCCCACAGCCCTTCAAGAAGGAGAAGGAACTGGAAGGCTAATTTTGGGGTTAGATATGTCATGGGGGCCTTGACGATCAGCCTGGGCTCCCAGGGCTAAAGGGCATCTATTCAGCATCTAATATCAGCCAAATCCACCAGCCACAACTATGTGAAAAAAAATTAAATTAAAATTAAAAAGAAACAAGTTAAATTAAGAGACTTCTATAAAATTATGTTGATTTAGTTTTGTTTATCTAGCTTTTCAGATAAAATCAGCTCAATTAACAACTATATGCAATTAACATCTAGATTGCTGTAATAGTAATAGTTCTCAATGGTATAAAAGAAAATAGGAAGAATGTTTTACCATATGAAAAATTCATTATACAAGAAAAGGTGAACTTAAAGATCATTTTGCTTTCAAACATTTTTATGAGAAGACTTTATCCAGACATTGTTTTTAATTTCCACCCAAATGTAGCCAAATGTTATTGGGACGATACCTGAAAGCGATCACACATTTAATGTGGAAGGTATTCTGATATTACTGGAAGTAGATTGCCTGTAAAATTCATTCAACATTCCATAGTGATTTATTGAGTTTCCATTATGTATCAGGTACTATGTCAGGTATTGGGCTAGTCATCTGGTTGCAAAGGAGCAGGACAGAGGTCTTAACCTCATAGAGCTTATGATGGTGAAGATGGGTAATTTTGACAAGTGTCATGATGGGAGACAAGTATGTACTATGGGAGGAGGTGATAGAGGAGGTGAGCAGAGAAATAGAGAACCTACTTATCTCTGGGGGTTTCTGTTTCCTTAATCTGTATAATAGGGAGAAGAGTGCCAGTTGAAAATAAGTCTATATTTCCTAAGTTTATTCCTAGGAAATAAGCAGTGCATAACTTACTATGAAAAGACCATAAATAATTCATAAAGAATAAAAATATTTCTTATGGATAATTAAGAGCTGACTACATTTTAAAACAAATGAATAGAGACCTTTGACAGGTCAATTTCATACATGCCCTAATGGAAAGACAAAGTTCTATGAACCTAAGAGGTTGTTCTCTTAGATAATAACATGTATATTGGTCTGTAACTATGTGGCCATCTGGCTCTGCAGTGGTGAATTTGGGTGGTGAGCAGGCACATCATAGATACTTGATTTTTTAATTTCTAAGTGGGCATTTTTAGTAGATAATCCTTACCTTTAAAGTTTGTTTTAGACTTGCTTTTATTTTTAAGTATTGTTTCTTTCCTGGTTATGAAAGTGATAGATACTCATCTTGGAAAAACTGGAAAGTATAGAGATATATTAAAAAGAAAAATTTATCCATAATTCTTTAACTCAAAATAAGCTATTGTGAACATTTCTGTGCATTTCTTCCTCTGTCTTTTCCTATGCATATTGTGCTACCTAGCATTTTTATAATTGTATTTCCTGATATTTTTCACTTATAACTGTAAAATAAGAAACAAAACTTCATTATTTATTAATAATATGTCTGTGTAGAAAATGCAAAACAATCTACAGATAAATAAAATATAAGAACTTGGTTAAGTTGATTGAGTCAATATAAATTTATAAAAATTAACTGCATTTCTATACACTAGCTGCAAACAGTTAAGAAGTATATATTTTCAAAAAAACATTTGCAATAATATAAAAATATTAAGTATTTAGGAATAAAGGTGTATAAGATCTCTATAGAGAAAATGATGAAATTATGAATGACATTAAAGAAGACCTAAATAGAGCTATATCATAAAATACAGTAAAAAATGAATTCTCCTCAAATATTTTTTACCTTGAAAAATTGTCTTTAAAATGTATATGGCAAAGCAAAAGACCAAGAATAGTCAAGACAGTCCTAAACTAGAAAAGGTAGGACAGATTTGCCTTTCCAGAGATTAAGAATCATAGAGCTGTATTAATAAGACAAAGTGGTTTTGGCACAGGTGTAGACCACAGAAAGAGATTCCCATACATATAGAAACTTGATTAATGATAAAGTTTGCATTGCAGATCAGTGGTAAAAGCATGGGATCTTTAATAATTGAAGAACCAAGAGATTATATTGGATCTTACCTTACCCAAAGATAAATAAGTACATACATACATACATAGATAAAATCAGGTGTATTAAAAACTCAAATGTAAAAGATAAAACTCTAAAAATTTTTAAATGACAATATAGGAGAATAACCGTATGAACTCAGAGGATTCCTTAAGCACAAAAGTCCAGAGGATAGATGAATTAAACTTAAGAACTTCTCTTCATCAAAGATATTACAAATAAAATGACAAGCCTCTTAAATCCATAACAAGTATTACTAATGAAGGGTTTGTATGCAGAATACATAAATTACTCCTACACACCCAAAAGAAATGAGAAAAAAAAGTTTAATAGACATTTCCTAGAAGAAAAAACCCAAAGGCCATTCAAAATAGGAAGAGATGTTCAACTTCATTAATAATAAGAAAAATACAAATTAAAACCACAAAAATTAGAACCATATCACATTAGTTAAAAATTTCAAAACATCATAATTGTAAAAAAGAAGTTGATGGGAAAAATCCATATGTATCTCCTTATTTCTGCAAAAGAAAGATCAGAAACTAAAGAGATAAATTAACTGCAGGTGAGTAGGTGGAGAAGTGGTAGAAAGGAGAGAAAGGGAATGCGGTAGGTATCAGTGGGGACAGACACTTCTCCAAATATACCATTGTGGAGCTTTGGCTCTTGTAACCACAGCAATAAACAAACAAAATCAACCAAGGATCAGGGCAGGGGATGCAGAGGTAGGCAAAATGGAATCCAAACAATAACAAATGAAACTTAACATAACCACACTGAAGGGGATGAAGACGAAAAGAACAAATGTAAGTAAAGTAAATCAGTGTTTTGGCTGGATACTATACTGCTAAAGACAAAAAAAAAAACTGTACTAAAAAACTTTAGTTAGCATATCTGTTTCTCATAGGGGTATGGGTTAACAATTGCATAACTGTTAGAAAAAATCAAAGAAGTGAATATGTGTATATATATATACGTATATATATATATAAACACATGTGTGTACACACACACATATTTTGAAGATTTTATTTATTTACTTGACAGAGACAGCAAGAGAAGGAGTACAAGCGGGGGGAGTGGAGAGGAAGAAGCAGGCATCTCGCTGAGCAGGGATACTGATGCGGGGCTCATCCCAGGACTTTGAGATTATGACTTGAGCCCAAGGCAGACGTTTAACAACTGAGCCACACAGGCTCCCCAAAAGTGAATATATTACAGTTAAGGAGAACGGGGTTTCCCCTGTCAGAGAAGGAAGCTACAAATAGAGGGGAAAGACTAAAACAAACTTTTGGTGTTTATACATTAGTACGAACTCATATTTTAAAATATAGATATATAGATAGATATAGAAATAAAGAGGGGGTGTGTGTATGTGTATGTGTGTATGTGCACAGGTTAATAAACATATATTTCCTACCTCTGTCCACTGAGCGAGCCCAGGAACAATGACACTCCAGCAACAATAAGCACACTTAGCCTAGATTTTCTTTCCTTCCTTCCTTCCTTCTTTCCTTCCTTCCTTCCTTCCTTCCTTCTTTCCTTCCTCCCTCCCTCCCTCCCTCCCTTTCTTCTTTGAAAGATTTTATTCATTTATTTGACAGAGAGAGCGCAAGAAGAGGGGAGGAGCGGAAGGAGAGGGACGAGCGGGAGAAGCAGACTCCCCGCTGAGCAGGGAGCTCGACAGGGGACTCCATCTCAGGACCCCAGGATCATGCATGACCTGAGCTGAAGGCAGATGCTTAACTGGCTGAGCCACCCAGGCAAGAAATAGCATTCTTCAACAAAAGCAATCAGAGTTCCTTAGAGAAGAATTTAACTCAAGGTTTGGGGCAGGGAAATTAAAAATAACTTTGGATTGCCTGTGGTTCCAGAAAATAAGGAAGTACATAAAAAGGGATAGTGACATATTAAAGGAACACAAATAGTGAAGACTCATTAATTATAACAAATGGACCACTCTGGTGGGGAATGTTGATAATGGGAGAGGCTAGGCATACGTGGGGGCAAGGAGCATATGGGAAATCTCCATACCTTCCCTTCAATTTGGCTGTAAACATAAAGTGGCTCTAAAAAAAATAGTCTTAAAAAAAGGAAAAAAAAGACAAAGAGTCTACCCAAAAGAGCTTCCAATGGCCAAAATAGAGAACTTGAGACCAAAATAAATAATGATAGTGTTGGACATGACCCATAGAATAAAATAAATGTTCACAAATCTATGCTGATATAAATAAAGGAGGAGAAAGAGCTCCACCTTACAGAAGGATTCAGTTAATGAATTTCCACTAATAAGTGTAGGAAAAATGGTAGAAATGCAAAATCATCATTATGCAAATACCACAATAAGCTGCAGGCAAAATACGCTGATAGATGCTAAAATTCATGATTGAAGGTATATTAGCATAATGTCATAGTATTCTCCCAATATTTTTATCAATTACCAAGTGGAACACAGTAATATTACAATGGAGAAACCTGGCAGATACCACCTTAATCAAGTGATCAAGGTTAACATCACCAATAATAAAGCATATCAACATCATATTCCCCTGATATCATGCACTGAGAAGGACAAAATATCACTTCTGTGGTCTTCTTGACAAATACATGTATCCTCAATCTAATTGTGAGAGAACATCAGACATTCCCAAATTGAGAGATTTTATACAAAACAAATGATTAGTATTTGCCAAAAAGTGTTAAGGTCATGCAAAATAATGAAAGACTGAAGAAATCTCATATTTGCAGGTGACTAAGAGGACACAATAATTGCATGCAATGTGGGATCCTGATTGGATCCTGAAACAGAAGACATTAAGGGAAAACTGGTGAGGTCTTTAGTTAATAGTACTGTTCCAGGATTGATTTCCTATTTTGATAATTGCACTATAGTTATGTAAGTTGTCAACTTTAAGTGAAGGTGGTTCATGAAGGGTATACGTGAACTCGCTACTATTTTTTAGCAAATTTACTAAGATATAGTTCACATATAATTCATTCATTTATAATGTACATTTCAATAGCTTTAGTATATTCAGAGTTGTGCATTACATTAATTTTAGAAAATTTTCAAGACCTCCAAATGAAAGCCCATATCGTTTAACCATCACCCCTCAAATCTCCCTTGAGTACCCCAGCCCTGGGCAATTGCCAATCTGTTTTCTCTATAGATTTGCTTATTCCAAACATCTAATATAATGGAATCATAACAATATATAATCTTGTGTGACTGGCTTCTTTCAGTTGGAGTAATGTTTTCAAGTTTCTTCCACGTAGCATGCATGAATACTTTATTTCTTCTTATTGCTCAATAATATTCCATTGTGTGGATTATCACATTTTATATATCCATTCACCATGAACACAATGGACATTTGGACTCTTTCCCGTTTTGGCTATTATGAGTAACACTGCTATAAACTTTTGAGAACAGGTTTATATGTGAACATATGTTTTCACTTCTCTCTCATTTCATATGTAGCAGTGGAATTGCTGTATTACATGGTAATTTGTTGTTTAACCATTTGAGGAAATGCTAGACTGTTTTCTAAAGTGGCTATATCATTTACATTCCCAACAGCAGTGTATGAGGTTCCAATTTCTCTACATATTTAACAACACTTATTGTCTCTCTTTTACTACAGCCATTCTAGTGGGTGTGAAATAGTATCTCATTGTGGTTTTGATTTTCATGTCTCCTTTAGTTAATAATGTGGAGCACCTTTTCATGTACTCACTGGTCATCTGTATATATATTTTCTTTGGGTAAGTGCTTCTTTAGATTCTTTATACCAATATCCTAATTAGGCTATTTGTCTTCTTATTATTGAGTTGTAAGAGACCTTTAAATGGTGTTGATATGGGTTCCTCCTCAGATATATGATTTGCAAAGAACTTCCTCCATTTTCAATTTTTATGGTAATTGAGTTGTCTTTTTATTTTTGCTTTTTTAAAAAAAGGTATTTGCAAATGACCTATTTGATTAAGGGCTAGTATCCAAAATATATAAAGAACTTTTAAAACTCAACACCACCCAAAATGAATAATCCAGTTTAAGAATGGGCAGAAGGCATGAACAGATACTTCTTCAAAGAATACATTCATATGGCCAACAGAAAAGATGCTCATCATCACTCATCATCTGGGAAATGCAAATCAAAACTACAATGAGGGGTACCTGGGTGGCCCAGTGTCCTGGGATCAAGCCACACATCTGGCTCCCTGCTCAGTGGGGAGCCTGCTTCTCCCTCTCCCTCTGTTACTCCCTCTGTTACTCCTGCTTGTGCTCGCTCTCTCTCAAATGAATAAAATCTTAAAAAAAAAAAAACTACAATGAGATACCACCTCACACCTGTCAGAATGGCTAAAATTAACAACACAAGAAACAACAGGTGTTAGTGAGGATGCAGAGAAAGGAGAATCCCCTTGCACTGTTGGTGAGAATGCAAACTGGAACAGTCACTGTGGAAAACTGT
This sequence comes from Ailurus styani, assembly GCA_002007465.1. Lineage (NCBI taxonomy): Eukaryota > Metazoa > Chordata > Mammalia > Carnivora > Ailuridae > Ailurus > Ailurus styani. The sequence goes on from LNAC01000185.1 coordinate 2,460,766, forward strand.
ATGGAGGTTCCTCAAAAAGTTAAAAATTGAACGACCCTACAACCCAGCAATTACATACCAGGGTTTTACCCAAAGAATACAAAAATACTATTCAAAGGGATACATGCACCCCGATGTTTAAAGCAGCATTATCTACAATTATGGAAGCAGCCCAGATGTCCACTTATTGATGAATGGATAAAGAAGATGTGGTATATATACACACAATGGACTATTACTCAGCCATAAAAAAGAAAGAAATCTTCCCATTTGCAATGACATGGATGGACCTAGGAAGTAATTTGCTGAGCAAAATAAGTCAGTCAAAGACAAATACCATATGATTTTCACTCATATGTGGAATTTAAGAAATAAAACAAATTAGCAAAGGGGGGGGAGAGAAAAAGAGAGACAAAGAAAAGACTCTTAGCTATAGAGGACAAACTGATGGTTACCAGAAGGGGAGGAGGGGATGAGTTAAATAGGTGATGGGGATTAAGGAGTGCACTTGTAATGAGCACCTGGTGATGTATGGAATTGTTGAATCACCATATTGTACACCTGAAACTAATATTACTGTATGTTAACTAACTGGAATTTAAGTACTTTTTAAAAATAAAAAAATAATTTTTTCCATTCTGTGGGTTCCCTTTCACTTTTTTGATGGTGTCCTTTGAAACACAAATGTTTTTTTTTTTAAATTTTATTAATTATTTATTTGACAGAGAGAGAGATCACAAGGAGGCAGAAAGGCAGACAGAGAGAGAGGAGGAAGCAGGCTCCCTGCTGAGCATGGAGCCCCATGCGGGCCTCAATCCCAGGACCCTGAGATCATGACCTGAACTGAAGGCAGAGGTTTTAACCCACTGAGACAACCAGGTGCCCAAATGTTTTATTTTTTATTTGTTTTTTTTTTAAAGAGATATCAGTACTTCTGTTTTTGTTTGTTATTGTCTTTTTGTTTTTTCAAGATTTTGTTTATTTATTTGACAGAAAGAGACACAGCAAGAGAGGGAATACAAGCAGGGGGAGTGGGAGAGAGAGAACCAGGCTTCCCGCTGAGCAGGGAGCCAGATGCAGGGCTTCATCCCAGGACCCTGGGATCATGACCTGAGCAGAAGGCAGTCGCTTAACGACTGAGCAATCCAGGCACCCCGAAACACAAATGTTTTAAATTTTGATTATGTCCGGTTTATTTTTTTTATTGTTTGTTTTGGAGTCATATGTAAGAAATCATTGGTTAGTCCAAAGTCATGAAGATTTTCACCCATGTTTCCTTCTAAGGATTTTTAGTTTTAGCTCTTATATTTAAGTCTTTGATTCATTTTGAGTTACTTTTTGTGAGGTGGGAGTCCAAATTTCTTCTTTTGCACATGGGTATCCAGTCGCTCCCCTACCATTTGTCGAAAAGATTCTTTCCCCATTAAATGGTCTTGGCAGCCTGGTCAAAATTCAGTTGACACCAAATATTTTATTTAATTTATTTCTGGACTCTCTCAATTCTATCCCATTGATTTATATGTCTGTTCTTATGCCAGTATAGCAGTGTCTTGGTTACTGCAGCTTTATACTGTATTAATTTTAGGGTCAGCTTGTTAATTTCTGCAAAGAAGCCACCTGGGCTTTTGATAGGGAATGCATTGTAGATCCATTTAAAGAATATTGCCATCTTAATAATGCCTTCCAATTCATGAACATAGGATGTCTTTAGGTTTTCTTTAATTTCTTTCAACAGTATTTTCTAACTTTTACACTTATTTTGTCAAATATATACCTAAGACTTTCATTCTTTTTGATGCTATTATAAATGGAATTGTTTTCTTAATTTCATTTTGGTATTTCTTGTACAGTTTTTGTGACTTTTTTGTAGATCTAAAATTATTTTAAAATAAAAAAATTTTTAAAGAAGCATGACCATATCAAATATTTGTAACTGAAACACATACATTGCTGATGGGAATGTAAATATAACCACTTTGGAAAAAAATTTAGCATTATTTGGTAAAGCTTAAAATGTATATAACCTATGCCACAACAATTCTACTTTCAGAAAATTCTTTTGTGTACCAGCACTGTTTGAAAAAGTAAAAAACTAGAAACAACACAAATGTCCATCAGTAATAAACTGATTTTTTTAAAATGTGATATATTCATGTAATAGAATATCAGAAAACAGTAAAATGAATGAATTACAGTTACACGTAACAAGATCAATCTCAAGGATGTAATGTTGAGTGTAAAAAAGTAAATTACAGACACATATATAGATTCCATTTACAAAAGGTCTAAAGGATGTAAAATTTACCAATACATTGTTTAGGAGTTATAGTGTTTATATATTAATATAACCAACATAATATAGATTAATATATAATGTTTAGGAGTTGGCAAAACTATAAATAAAACAAGAGAATAATAAACAGAAAATTCAGAATAATGGTTACCTTTGAAAGAAAAACATTAACATCAGGGAGGGAAACAAGACTCCAGTGTTCCTTATTTTAATGGGTACATAAATGTTCACTATATTGTGATTTATAATATCTTTTATAAGTTTTATAAATTTGATTTATTCAGTATTTAAAATTTCTTAAAAGGGAAGAATGAAAATATCCATTCATGTTTTAGAAGCTATTTGAAAACATTAATAACTATACTAAATTCTATCTGATGGACATACCATCAATGAAAGTGACTACTTTCCCTTCATTTTCTATTTTGAATACTATAGAAAAGACCAGTGCAATAGCCTTCGATTAGACCCACCAGTTGTTAATATTTTGTTGCATTTGCTTTTTCTCTTTAATACTTTTTATTTATTGCTATTGTTCCTTCTGAATAATTTAGTAGTAACATATCATAATATTCACCCCTAAATACTATAATATGTATTTAATAAAAGCAAAGGCAGTTTTCTATATAACTTCATTATCTCCTAGGAATTAAACTAACACTGATATAATATTCTCTAATACCAACCCCCTTTTAGTTTCACTAATTGTACCAGGGCTGTGTTTCTTTTTCTTTTTAGGTGTAGGATCTAATCAAGAATTAAGCATTGCACTTGGTTGCCATGTTTCTTTATTCATAATTAAAAGATCCCCCTGCTTTTTTTTTTTCTTTTTGGTCTTTTCACTGATTTTTTTTTTTAATTTTATTTTTATTATTTGCCCAAGGGGTACAGGTCTGTGAATCATCAGGCTTACATCTTTCACAGCATTCACCAAAGCACAAACCCTCCCCAATGTCCATAACCCATCCACCCTATCCCTACCCTCCCACCCCCCAGTAACCCTCAGTTTGTTTTATGAGATTAGAAGTCTCTTATGGTTTGTCTCCTTCCCCATCCCATCTTGTTTCANACAGCATTCACCAAAGCACAAACCCTCCCCAATGTCCATAACCCATCCACCCTATCCCTACCCTCCCACCCCCCAGTAACTGATTTTTTTTTTAATGCAGGTTAATTGTTTTGTAGAATGCCATATAATCTGAATTTGTTTGGGAGTGTCCTTTTGATTAAACTCAGGTTAAATACTTTTGGCAATGACACCTCATAGGTGACATTGTGTACTTCTCTTTGCTCTTAATGTCAATCTGTCCTATAAATGGAGAGGGCAAATTTTGATTACTTGGTTATGGTAGTGCCTACTGTCAAATCTCTCCATTGTGAAGATACATTTTCCCTTGTGTAATTTTTAATATGTGGGATGACATTTAATATGTGTGAGTATTTGTTCCCAAATGACACTTTACTCAATAATTTTATTTATTTTTTAAAGATTTATTTATTTATTTGAGAGAGAGTGAGAGCGTGCATATATGTGGGGGGAGTGGCGGAGGAAGAGGGAGAGAGAGAATCCTCAAACAGACCCCCCACTGAGCCCAGAGTCGGAGGTGCAGCTTGATCCCAGGACCCTGAGATCATGACCAAAGCCCAAATCAAGAGTTGGATGCTCTTGATTTCAGTTGGTTGGAGTCACCCAGGTGCTGTAATGATTTAGTATCTCTTGATGATACGTGTCATAATCAGTAATTACATTTGTAATACAAAATAGAGATTTTCTAATTCTATATATTTTCCTACATTTATGAGCTGGTACTGTTTTGTAAAGAAGGATTTACCCCCAACCCCTCACATCTCCTGCCCCTTTGATTTTTTTTTTTAAATATTACCTATGGACTTGTGGATTAAAAAAATTCAATAGGTTATAATCCATTAGTATCATTCCTTCTGATACTCAAAATTACCAAATTTGGCTAGTAAAAGCCCCCTCAAGCAGGCTGCTATGTCCTTTTGAAATGTCCCCATCAATCTTGGAATACTTTCTCACTTTCTAATACAGCCAGATTCCAGACTGTTCCCACCTCAGATCTGAGACAGTGGAGAATGGTAATTAAAAGCCAAGATCTACCTAGATGCTAAGCGTACATACTGATACTGAGATTCACTATTTTTTAAAAAATATTGTATTTACTTACTTGTCAGAGAGAGAGAGAAAGAGAGAGAGCACAAGCAGGGATAGCAGCAGGCCGAGGGAGAAGCAGGCTCTCCGCTGAGCAAGGAGTCCGGTGTGGGATTCCATCCCAGGACCCTGGGATCATGAACTGAGCCAAAGGCAGACATCTAGCCAACTGAACCATCCTGATGTCCCTGAAATGCCACTATTTTTAAGACCTTTTAGTGCACAGAGTTAGGAAACATTTTTAATTTTTTTCAAATTATGAGTTCATACTTATATCCAATTTAAATCTAAAAGGAATATTTCTTTTCCCCATTCCATATTTGAGGCTCCCTTCTTTCATGTGAGAACCCTTGTGTTCAACAACATTAAAATATTTACTCATTTGCTTTACCCTGTGATATACATGAAATAGTTTTAAAATTATCAACACCACTTACAACAATATATGGATTAAAATTCAAAATTCATTTTCAATTTTTTTGCACTCAGGATAGATCGCATTGAGAGTGTACAATAAGAAAACTGTGTTAAAATACTTGAATTAATTCTTTTTGGAGTGTGGCTATGTTATTAATTTGATATGCAATCAGGTTCATTTATTTTTGTTTGCATTCAACATTAAGTTTTTTCCCCACTTTAATTTTTAATTCATAGTTCATTTATAAGGATTGAAAATTAAAACTCTATAAAAAATTATACTCATCTCATCCCTGCATCTCTTCTACTTAATATAGATAAATATTCCACTAGCTGGTGGTTTAGCTTTCATGTTTTGTTTTGTTTTTCAAAAACAGGCACAGTGGCATGGAATCTGAAAACAGTCAGAAGCACTAAGAAAAGGGTTTGAGAAAGGTCCATTCCTGTCTTCTTGATAATTTCTTTATCACAGTTATACAGGATTAAATAAAAGTTTATATTCTAATAAATTATGAGCAAATCCATCACATTTTTTCAACTCCACAATAAAAGATGGACATCAGCAGGGCCCACCTGGTGTACTGATGGTAGCTCTGACAGATTCAGGATCATGTCTGCTTAAATAATAAAGCTGACTCTTAACATGAATGAGAAGTCAGAAGGCATCAGGAGCTCTTTTTATTTTGTAACTCACCGAGTTCTAGAATACAGCCAGTGGCGTTAGGAATCTCTGTGCTCTCCAAAGGTGATTGACCTGAAGTTGGGGAGCACCAGAGGTGGTGCCTCAGTCGGGAACATCTTCCATGGAAATAACCAAGTTGAAACATCCCTGGGAGAGGGAATTTCTTGGATGACCAAGGACTTCAGGTAGCCTGATTGTCCCCATTTGCACCCCCTTCTTTTCACCGAAGGCTATAGGAGCCAGATGTGCTTAAGGGAAACTTGAGCACTAGCCTCTATTCCTCTCAATGGGGATTAAAGAGAAACATCATGTCTTCTGAGGCCATTACTCTAAAACCTTTAAAGGGGAAGAAGCAGCAATTTTTCTACCACCTGAAGGTCTTGAGGGAATAAAACCAAGAACATACACACCAAGTCCAAGCACCTTTCCACAAAGATGGAAAGTCTGAATGAGTGGCCAGCATCTATCACTAGAAGCAGCTAATCAGCCTGAATATCACATCAAACTTATAATGATCAGGAAGATCTGAAATGTCCAGGATTAGTAAAAATAACCTAGTACTCAAACCAATGCCCCACTACGCTGCCTGTTTGTTTGGAGAGAACAATGCATCTGGCTTGTACGTTCTTTTTTTTTTCTCTCTCTCTTTTTTAAAAGACTTTATTTATTTGAGAGAGAGAGAGAGAGAAAGAGCAGAGAGAGAGAGACAGAGAGCACCCGAGCGGTGGGGAGGGGCAGAAGGAGAGGGAGAAGCAGGCTCCCTGACACTGGGCTCGATCCCAGGACCCCAGGATCATAACCTGAGCTGAAGGTAGATGCTTAACCGACTGAGCCATTTAGGCAGGCACCCCTGACTTGTATGTTCTTATATTTTGATGTTTTTTAACACAGAATTTATTTCTAAATTTTTTATTTCTAATTTTATTTCTTGCTCTCATCAAGAAGATATGCCAAAGAAAAATCCAGCTACTCTCAGTTTCAGCTCTTCATCTTCTCTTTGGATAGTATTAATTTCTCCAAAGTTTTGGTATGCAAAAATAATTCTACTGTTTAAAAGAACATGGAGGGCGCCTGGGTGGCTCAGTGGGTTAAAGCCTCTGCTTTCGACTCAGGTCATGATCTCAGGGTCCTGGGATCGAGGCCCCCATCAGGCTCTCTGCTCAGCAGGGAGCCTGCTTCCTCCTCTCTCTCTGTCTGCCTCTCTGCCTACTTGTGATCTCTCTCCCTCTGTGAAATAAATAAATAAAATTTAAAAAAATAAAAATAAAAGAACATGGAAATCAAGAAGATATTAAGTCATTAGAACATGCTGAGTTTTTAAGTATTATGATAACAATGGGCATTCCCTCACCCTGGCAATCTCTTTTCAGCAGATAAATAATCCAGCTGAAATCCCCACTGGTTGAAATCCCCACTGATTGTTTTCAGTGCTTACTGCATCAGGTTCCTTTGTCTCTTGGTGGCCCAGCTGGTTCCCTTCTGTCTTCCTCTCCAAGGGAATTCTTTAATCTGGGTTTGGTGCAGACTTGTCTCTGTGAGTCTATACTACCATGTAGTTTATTTGGGTGAAGGAAGGAAGCAGCACTAGACCTGCATAAGAACAGTGTTCTGAATACACAGATACAACTTCAGAGCCCTGTGTGACTGACAGACACACCGAATACATACACACTGAAGGCCTTTACTTGTAGCCAAAGTAGATTTCCGAAATACGGGTTTTTGTTTTTTCATTTTTCATTTAAATTGAATTAGCCAACATATAGTAGTACATCATTAGTTTCAGTGTAACTAGTAATGTTCAATAATTTATCATTATATGAAATACGGTTTTAATGACCAAATTTGGTTTTTCCGCAGGACAACCAAATCTCAAATATTGCTTCAATGGCTTCCTTTTTAAAATAGGTTTTAACTTAAAATTCAATTCAACAAAATGTTACAAAAATTCAGTTCAACAAATATTAAGTGTCTGCTGTGCCATCTATAAGACAGGGATGTTCCCTGAATATTTTACTTTCTAGTCGTGGAGAAAGAGCACTAACAAACACACAGCCACGATACAGCACTGAGTGCCTGGCGGGGGAGGGAATTGGAGCACTGCAGGGGGTACTGGGTGCGTGAGGGTGTGGAAGAAAATCTGGGTAAGAATGTGTCTTGGAAGCCAAAGGAACTGCAGTGTTTAAAGGGAGAAATGGAGGTCACTTGTGCTATCAAGAGTTCAGATAAGGCTTGAAAAGGTCACTGGTAACATTGTTAAGAGTCCTAAAAGAGTGGGGGTGGGAAGCCGAGGCTGGTTTGCAGGGTGTTGAGGAACCAGTGAGAGATGAGGAAACAAGGTAACAACAGACAACTCTCAGTAAATTGGGCAGTTAACATTAGAGGAGGTTGAGCTGGAGGTTTAGGTAGGATTAACAGTTTGTTTCATCTTTGAGAGAGTGGGGGCAGGTTTAAATGGATGAAATGAGCCCCATGAAAGAAGCTGAGATCATCGATAGCGTGAGGTCCATGAGAGTGAGAAGGTGGGAGAGTCAGGCTTACACAGAGCTCTTTCACGGATCAGGAGGGAAGGGGAAAAGGTAGGAGCATATGCAGTTATGTTTCTAGATGTGGAAGCAAGAAGTTTTTATCTGAAGCTTCCTTCTTTTGGAGGTGGGGAAGAGGAGAAATCCATGGCAGAAGTTTGCTAAGAGAGAAGGATGAAGACGTAAGTTTTGATGAAACAGTCTATAGTAGCCAGCCACTATGGGAAATGGGAGATCCAACTAGAGAGCCAAAAAGAGTTTATGATGGTATCAGCTGGAAGGGTTGACTTTCTTTCCCCTATTGTGTCCAACACTGTGAGTATGTAGGAAGAAAGTCTGTGGTCTGGCACTGGGGATATTGGATGGATGATTCTGGGATCCAGCAGCATCTGGGACATGACAAAGGAGCAGGGGGTTGCAGAGGAGTATGGGCAAGGAGTTTAAGGTACAGAAGAACCAGGCTATTGGATGGTTAGGCAGCAACTCCAGATGATGGCAGGTTGGGAGGCAGAGGCTGGAACCAACAGCTACAAACCAGGGTTGGGCACTGGGCAGCTAACTATGTACTTGGAAACTGATTTTGAGCATGTTAACTTTAGGGGCGCCTGGGTGGCTCAGTGTGTTAAAGCCTCTGCCTTCAGCTCAGGTCATGATCTCAGGGTCCTGGGATCGAGGCCCGCATCAGGCTCCCTGCTGGGCAAGGAGCCTGCTTCCTTCTCTTTCTCTGCCTGCCTCTCAGCCTACTTGTGATCTCTCTCTCTCTCTCTCTCTCTCTCTCTCTCTCTCTCTCTCTCTGTCAAATAAATAAATAAAATCTTAAAAAAGAAAAAAAAAGAATGTTAACTTTAGGTACTTGTTTTTGTACAAATGAATCTCTAGTGTTTCCTTGTTCCACCTCAGGACAGAGTAGCTTCCTAGTACTTTCTTCTCTGGGATCCTATTCCCTGCTGCCTGTCACTGCCCAATAAATAGTTTTTTCCTATTAAAATTTTAGGTGACAGACATGGTGGTATGAGGTTGATAAGAACAAGAAAATCTACCCTAGAAAGTGAAAATGTCTTCTACTATCTCTTCACTTCCTCTCCTAATCTCTTCTGCTTCCTTAAAACCTCTTTACTTCTGTTTTATTTTTTCCCTCCCTACTGCTGCATGGACAGAATAAGCTACCCACATTATCAGCAGACAGAAATATTTCTGTTTCTTATATAATCTGGCATGAACTGAGGCATCAAATTTGTGTCTCTTCCCTGAGTGTGATAAAACAGGGAAGAGCGGAAACTGCCAGATCTGCTCCCATTCACTGGGGACCACCCCCCCCGCCCAGACACCATTTTAAAAGGTGGAAAATATGGACAGTCACTACTACTTCCTGTTGTCACCCCAACCACTCTGAATTGAAAGTAGCTTGCATTTGGATCACACCGATACCCTATTGTTCCAATTTATAGAATTTTGGATCTCTTTAGAATTAAAAGAATTATGCTACCACATCAAAGTTTTTAAAAATGACATTAAAACAGATATATTTCCTATAGTCTAAGAATTCCTTTTGCTGTTTCTCCATTGATCATTCCAACAGTTACAAATCCATTTTGGGCAAACATAAAAATATTTAATCCCTTTCATTTCTTTTTTTAACCTTCAAATTTTTTCCATATGTTTTCTTTTTCTTTTCTTTTTTCCCTCTCTGCCTCCCTTCCTTAATTAGAATGTGAGTTGAGGTATCACATGTTTTGCCTTAGAGCTGAGTCTGCACAACTTGATGGTTTCTGTTTTCACCTTTTCTTTCGGCTACATAAGGGCTGCCAAGGATGTGGCCTTTCTGCTTGCCCTGGCTGTTTCTCCCTGCCAGGTGCTTTTCCTGGCCAACTAGCTGCTGAAATGCTTCCTTTTGGGAAAGGCAAATAGAACCAGAAAGCAGGGCACTTGGACACTGTTTTTCCCCTCTGTCTATCACTCTCTTTCCTCCCTCCAGCCCTTCATTCAAACATCTGGCTGGATGAGAGTCATCAATGGGGCACAAGGCATGCAGAAATGAAAAAGCAGTTCTTGTCCCCAAGGCACTGCCCTCTGCGACCTTAGGCAAATGAAGCTCTGCGGTAGAGCCACATGGTGAAATAGAAGGAAATGGAACCAGATGATTTCTTGAGAATCCTTTCTGCTTTCCCAGCTCTGATGTTGAGGTGTGTTAGTGGATAGTCTCCTGCTTACTACTGTGTTGTGGACAATTTCTCTTTATACCTTAAATGTGCTTGCTCATCTATCAATTGTTCCATGTTCCAAGAGAATGAAGGTGTTTAAATATTAAAGCAAATAAATTTTGGTGCCATTATGATAAGGAAAACTGCGTATTTACTAAGAATGATGTTTACAAAAACTTTTAATGATATAGAAAAATGCGTAAACTATAATGTCAGGTGAAAAAACGGATTCAGGCAGAGAAGGAAGCCTTAAACACTAGGAATTAAATCATTTGTTAACACCCAGATTTTAACAGTGGTTATCCTTGAATAGTGGGATTATAAATGTTTAAATTTTCCTACTTTGATTCTTCTATATTTTAAAATGAAGAATGCAACTGTTTTTAAATAATAAAATGAACAAAGTTATTTTTAAATATAGAAGTGATTGCTTTTGCCGCATAAAATTCAGTATATATGCCAAAGCCAGATGTGAATAATTTTTAAGACATGCTTTGCCTTAAATTTTCCAAAGCTATCCTTAACATTGACTTTTTCTGGATTCCAAGCTTATGTCATTGGTCAAATTCTGGTACCTTTCTGAGGAGTTATAATCTTGCAATTCTCACTTTAGAAAAAAGGGCAGTGAGAAGGAAAAAGGAAGGACTATACAATCTCTGTCAAAAATGCAGGGGTTTATTTAGCATCTTGCCTTTATTATGAAAGGTGAAAAGTATAGGTCACCAAGAGGTTATTTCAGGAAAAGGTTCTGCAGAGAGCTTAACTGCTGACCATGGATGATTTCACCACTTGAAACAGGTGCTATGATGTGTTTGCTCAACCATGATTTCAGATATCAGATCACAAACTCAGGATGGCCACAGAGGCCAATTGGTAGAAATAAAACACCTATAAGAGAAGGCTTACCCTCCATGGTAAGGAAGTGAAAATCCATAAAAAAAAATCTGGTGAGTGCTTGGTACAAGTATAGCCTATGCATTTCCCACAATGGGAACAGAGAGAAATACAGAAATAGCCAGTGCTGCGAAAGCCTAGAACTCACTCTGGTGAGCTGTAAGAGAAGGCATCTGACCTTCTTAGATAATCACTTATAAGTCAATATTTACAATAGGTCATTTTGTAACTTGTCATTCAGAATTTAAGGGGCTACAAAAAAATATTGCTCTGTTTCCCAGGCACTTGGGCCTCTAGGAGGTATGGAAAGACTTTATATGTCAGTCACATGGAAAGAGGGAAAAATCTATTGCCTCTCAGCTCATTTGGCCTGTGGAACTAACAATGAAAGATTTCTTATAGAGTTTGCTACTCAAAGTGTGGATGCATTGGCATCCCCTGGGAAGTTGTTAGAAATATAGAATCTGAAATAAGTCAGACAGAGAAAGACAAATACCATATGAACTCACTTACATGTGGTATCTAAAAAACAAAACAAACAAAAATAAATAAATAAAATTTAAAAAACCCAAACAAAAAACAGCGACAAAAAAGAAGCTCAAAGAAACAGAGAGGAGATTGATGGCTGCTGGATGGGGTAGTGGGGCATGGGTGAAGGTATTCAAGAGATACAAACTTCTAGCTGTAAAATAAATAAGTCCTGGGCATGTAAGGTACAGCATGGTGACTGTAGTTAACAATACTGCATTGCATATTTGAAAGTTGCTAAGAGAGTAAATCTTAAAAGTCCTCATCACAAGAAAAGAAAAAGTAAAAATTTCTGCCACTTGTATGGTAACAGATGTTAACTAGATTTATTGTGGCGATCATTTCACAATAAATACAATGATCAAATCATTATGTTATACACCTGAAACCAATACGAAGTTATATGTCAATTATACCTCAATTAAAAAAAAAAGAAATGAGCTCATCCAGACCCACCAAGAGGAATCTGCATTTTAACAAGATCCCCATGTGATTTATATGTGTACTAAAGTTTAAGGAGCACTGTATTATAGGTACAAAACATGTAAACTACATTTTTTTACATGTAAACTACATTTCAAGCTCTTTTGGATTTTTCTTCCTCTTACTTGTTTTCAAATATATTGAAAATAAAATTTTTTACTGTGGCAAAAAGATTCATCCTCCAGCTAAAATCTGTGTGTGTGTGTGTGTGTGTGTGTGTGTTTCTCTCAGCCAAGGTACTCAGAAGCAACTTGACATTTGTTATTTCCTTTTCAAACCTAGCTTACAAAGGTAAACATTTTTAGCTGTCCCAGTTTTCTGAATTAATTATTTATTGCATCTTCTAATTCTGTGCAAATTTTATATTTGAAAAGGATATTATTTACCACGGAGTGCTAAAATTTTTGCTCTCTACCTTTTTCCATTTTCTGGGAAAAATATTTTTTCTTCCATACTCATTCTCTGAAAGTCATCAGGAGAAATTCTAACTTCGTATTTTTTTTTTAAACTAGGCTCCATGCCCAGTGTGGAGCCCAAAGCAGGGTTTGAACTCACAACCCTGAGATCAAGACCTGAGCTAAAATCAAAAGCTGGATGCTCAACCAACTGAGCCACCCAGGTGTCCCTAACTTTGTACTTTTCTAAGGAGGTGTTATCATTGTTCACATGGGGGATGGTGACCTGATTTCTAGTTTGAAAATGTGCTGGTAGTGTGCTAAATATCTAAGAAGCCACCTATGAGAATGCGACCTACGCAAGCCATAGAAGGAGCCCAGGTGGCACAGACCCCATCACTCCATGCAGAGCTATCCCTGACTTGAAAAAATTTCCCGTCATAAATGAATGACCAGTTTTTAGTCCACCAATCACATCACAGACTTAACAGTATCAGGCAAACATGCACATTGATTTACCCTTGACCTAGGAGAGTAAAAGGTCAGAGTACTTTGAGGGAAAACTTACAGATAAATTTGAAATAATGTTTAAAGTGCTCTTCTGATTTTGTATTACTGTAAAAAAAGGATGGAATTGTCCTATAAACATTTGGATTAAGCAAAAGCAAGAGGCAGAGGGAATCTAAGGCTGGATTGCTGTAGGGTCTTCTTTGAAAGTTCAATCTCACCTGATTGTCGAATCCGTTGAAGAGTTTGCTGGACCAGAACCTCCGATCTTGGGACAATGATGATAAAGTCCACTTTGCTGAAGTGGCCGAGGTCCAGGCTCTGACTGCCGCTGTCTGCTATAGCACATACCTGGGATAAGAGTTTTCTGGCAACCGTTAGCTGTGGTTGATAAATTTGGAAGGTTTCATTATCTAAATCTAAAATAAAAAAAAGTCATAAGATCAAGATTAATTCACTTCTGTTGATGGCCACTATGAATTCATACGGGAGACACACAACATACATTCACAGTAATGCTCTATACCAAGCATTCTATTATCACTCTCTATCAAGTTTTAATAGATTTGCTTATTTTCTCTGAAAACTTGGCTGAAAGGATGTGTTCAAGAGTGGATGTGGTAATTTTAGAAAAATGTGTTCTTTTAAAATCGACTGATCGTCTCACAGGTCACTATTCAACACCCATCCCCCACCCAGAAATGTCAGGATAGACTACACCCTCACAGTGAGAGTGGGGACTCATCTCTGGAAAGGGGAAGCAAGAGTTTCCAGTTTTCTTTAGGACCATCAGCACAGGTCAGGTGCTCAAGCCCAGACCAAATTCAGGGAAGGAGGTGATGCTGTAACCATATTAATGCTGAATTCCTTTGAACTTTTCTGGACAGCACCACAGTAAACATTTCCTCTCCAGCAAGGCAGTTGCAGCATGATTTGAAATTCTTCTCAGGGACTGTATAACACAGGTCACAGAGACACCCCACACCTTTCTTCCTACTTGACTTGCCAGTGCTTATGACCTGGCAGTGGTAGGTGGTTGTGGCCAGCTCCAGGGCTGACTCCTGTACTATCTGAAGAGACCTGACTCATGACAGGGCCAGCTGGCCACTCGAGAGGTGATGCATTAGAAGAACATTGCCCAGACACTCTAAACATGCCAGTGGCTTTTATTACAAGTTATACAAGCAATCAATCTCATACGTGCGTGCGTGCGCACACACACACAATTAACTAGACAGGCTTAGATGAATCCTTGAGCTGGCAACATTTAATACTTCCTTATGAGGCTGCTTCTTTATCAGGAACACAGGCGAAAGTTTGGAACACACAAGGCCGCAATTAACCTGCATTAATTAACGCTTTCTAAAATCAAATTGCATGGGGCGCCTGGGTGGCTCAGTCAGTGAAGTGTCTGCCTTTGGCTCAGGTCATGATCCCAGGGTCCTGGGATTGTGCCCCACATCGGCTCCCTGCTCAGCAGGGAGCCTGCTTCTCCCTCTCCCTGCCACTCCCCCTTGTGTTCTCTCTCTTCCTCCCTTTCTCTTTCTCTGTCAAATAAATAAATAAAAATCTTTTAAAAAATCAAATCAAATCAAATTGCAATGTGGCTAAGGTAAAGACAGTGGTCAGAGTATCCTAGCCTCAGGGAACCCTGACAGTGGGTGGAGATTTATACAGGTGGCTGAGAGAACCCACTAGAAAAGCCCAAAGCTGCAACTTTTAATAGCAGAATGGTTTTTGACCCACAAAGATTTACCAATGAAAATAAATCTGTCTTTTGATAGGCTAGTATTTCTTTCATGTCATAGGTTAGATAGGTGGGGACTAAACAAGATGATAGCATAACTTTGGAGAATTTAACATAGCAAATTTTGAACTTCGAGGAACCGTTAACATATCTTTAAGCGATGTTTCTCAAACAGGGAATCAAGGATATGAATGTGGAAATCTGTAAGTATTATGAACATTTTAAAATTCTAACTTTGTTAATAATTCGAAAATAATATGAACACATTTTAGATCATCCAGGTGATTGCTTTATCATCAAATAAAGTGTAGAAGTAAAGAAAAGTTATTGTGGGGGCACATGCATGGCTTAGTTGGCTAAGTGTCTGACTCTTGATCTCAGCTCAGGCTTTGATCTCAGGGTGGTGAGTTCTAGCCCTGTGTTGGGCTCCACACTGGGCATAGAGCCTACTTAAAAAAAAATACTGCATGCATTTGAATTTGTTTTTATGACTGAGCTAATGCCAAGCCATGCTACTTTTATTGCTGAGGCAATCCTAATATATAAATGACACATTCCTATTAAGGGAAGGCCAAAAGGTTGTCACCAGTAGGTTTATGGATCTGTTTCATGTCTACCCTTTGTCCTATTCTTTTTTTTTTTTTTTTTTTTTTTTTGGTTCTCTCCTATGTTATCCTTTTCATATGGGGGGAGGACTGGAGAAGAAATCTGAACATAAAGGAATCCAATCTAATGATGGAACTCCTCAGTCCTGCTCCTACCATCCCCTTTTTATTTTTATTTCTAGATTTCTATTTATTTATTTTAGAGAGAGTGAGAGAGAGGCAGAGCAAGAGGAAGAAGCAGGATGCCTGCTGAGCGGGGAGCCTGACACCGGGCTCGATCCCATGACCTTGGGATCATGACCTGAGTGACATGAAGGCAGAAGCTTAACTGACTGAAGCACCCAGGCGCTTAATAATAAATAATAAATAATAAATAAATAATAAATAAAAATAAAAATAATAAAATAAAAATAAAAATTATTTATTTATTTTAGAGAGAGTGGGGGAGGGGGTGGAGAAGGGCAGAAGGAGAGGGAGAGAAAGAATCTCAGGCAAACTCCCTGCTAAGTAGGAGCCTGATGCAGGGCTTGATCTCAGGACCCTGAGATCATGACCTGAGCCAAAATCAAGAGTTTGGTGCTTAACTGACTGAGCCACCCAGGCGCACATCCCACTACCCCCTTTTTACACCCTGGAAGCTTATAGGGCAGATGCTGGGTTAGTATTGCCTTGCTATCCCTGAGATGATGTGTGTTTTACATGTCAATGAAGGATGTACAGAGCCAGGACCCTGCACAGACTGCATTCTACATTCTTTCAAGCAGTTCTTTGTAGCCCTCAGAGAGCACCAACAGCTCTCTGGACATAGCTGGTGGAGCTAAGGAAAGTATACCTAGGACCCCAGAAGTTTTGAGGGGAAAAAAAAAAGAGAGTGAGTCTGCTTATCATAAATTTAGTCTTTGACTTTGATTTTAATTCTAGGAGACATCTACTAAGAACAAGGTGTTGGATCCAGGCCCCATCATAAGACATTTTTAATCTGAGCCATATTTATCATGTGGATAATGAGGAAAACCCTGTCACAGTCTGTGACTCCAACACAAGACCTCAAAACCCTCAGAATGACTTAGCTTCTATTTCTTCTTTTCGGTCTGAGGTGACGTTACCCAGGTTTTGCGTGGGGATCATAGCGGCAGCCTCCTGAGCTGACACACACTCGTTAAGATCTCCATTGAAAGGGGTAACCACACTCTCTCCTCTTCTCTGTTGCATTTTGTCTAGCAGCTTGTCCAGGTCGTCGCCTATTACGTAATAAAGTGGAGATAAGAAGATTGCAAGGAACGATACATTTGTATCAGTCTCTAAACTGGGCTCTTAAGCTGGGTTCTCATCAAGATTTGTCAGTCAACCAGCTTTTCAAGGCTGAGTGTACACTTGGTCATGTCTGCAGCAGCATCTCTAAAGCCAGAGCTACCCTCGTTTGTATTGTGCTTACGATTTACACTCTTTCACATGGTGTCTCTCTCTTGACCTCTGTAATACTCAAAGCAGGCAGGATGAGATCATTCTGTCTCCATTGGACATATTAGAAAGCTGAGATCCGAGGAGGCAGAATCTCTTCCAAGGTCACATCCCTGAGTCATGGCTGAGCTGAGGTCCCACACTAGTGCCCCTGTGCCTTCCTCTGGACCCCTTGCTGTGTCAGTAACAAAATACTGAGGACAAACCATTCCAAATGAGGGAAGGTCAGCAAGCAAGTTTAAGCTCCACACTTATCTCCTTGAGGGACTAAAGATTTAAATTCAGAAAATCACACAGCTAGAGGCTGGTAGTGTTGCTGAATCCTACAACAACTCACCTAAGGATGTGGTTTTGAAATGCGATGCCAGGAAACTGACCTTTCCTGTGATGAGCTCATAACTAATTTCTTTCAAAAACTCACTTGTGGTGAGCATGCTTTCTGCCAGAGCTCTGGACTGATGCTGACCTGCAGAAGAGAGGGAGAGGGTGATGCATCAGTGAATAAAAGTTCACTGCAATATGATTTATAAGAGCAAAAACTGAAAACAATTAATGCATGTTAAGGGATTTGGTTAAGGAAATTATGGCACATCAAAAGATGGGCAATTACTCAGCATTTAAAATGACTATTTTAAAAAGGAAGTGTTTATAATAAAATGTTAGACGATTAAGGATAAAATGATATACCTTATGTTTGTAACCGTGAAGACATACTATACATGTGTTTAAAGACTAGGGAGGAATGTGAAAGACCTTTAAAATTGTGTTTACGTGGTTATTATGAATATGTCTTAAAATTATAAACCTGCAATGTAGGGATGCTTTTATAAATGAAAAATTTAAAAATTAATGTATTACACTTTCTGATGAAGATTTCTGAAAAGATTTATATCATAGAGAGATGGGCAATCAGGTTTTGCCAAAGTGAGGGGGTTTCTTTGGTAGGAGCAGGTGAGAACCATCACTAGAGAGGAAAAAAGTGAATTTAGTCCGGATGGCTGGCTACTCATAATGGTGCCTCATAGAAAATCAGCACAAGAAACAAAAACACATTTTGTAATGTTCCAACTTTCTGAACCATTTCTTTATAGAGTCAATGTTACAACATTAAGTATCCTCTTCAGTGAGGAGGTGAATACATGAGGTAAGTTTCCTGGCAAACTTGATTCACTGGCTTAGGCCACCTGTGGCAATGGCTTTATCACATGCTAAAGTGGTAACATTTCCAGAACCTTTTAAGGACAGAAGTTACGTGAGACAAGGGTATCTGTTACTAGGACATGCTTTGAAATAACGCTCCCACAACCAGCTGACAGGGACACCAGCCAAACTAAGGGCTACAAAAATCTGACATGAGGAGAAAACAAAAGTTAAACTTAGGAGGGAGAACTCCAATGGGAACAATTAGCTAGAGATTAATTACACGGATGCTTGAAACACCCAATAAATATTTTTCACATGTACAGATAATTGAATGAATTGATTAAAAAAAACCAAACAAACCCAAAACGTTACTCACCTAACACTACCACACAAAATTCGTTTCCTCTGATTTTTGAGGCACAAATCGCCACCACATAATCTGGTAGTCTTTGATAGTGTCTCATTTCACTGAGAGTCCTCAGTGTCTCTGAAATGCCCTCCGCCAAAGAGTTTTGGGTCACAATCACATGAACCAAGTCTTGAGATACGCTGGCGATTAGTCTCGCAAGCCAGGGGAGTTGTCCTGGAGACACCGGGGTACACTGAGCACCCAGCTGCAGAGCTCTCTCTCTCAGAGTAAATTCCTGCATAGCCTTCAGCATGATTTGCTCAAATTCTTCCCTGAGAGGTATCTGATCAGGACCTAAATAGAAGAGAATTACAGCTAGAATTTAAAACAAATCACAGCCAGAAAAGAGAGAAAAACACACGTACTTTAGTGTGTAGTCCTTCTAAGTCCACCACGTTCCACTAGCAAAAGAGCTCTTTCCTGTTGTGGCCACAAGCCACATGGAGGCTTGGCCACAAGCCAGCATGGAGCCCCTGCTAACCATTTTCCACCATGAAATTACCTTCTCTCTGTGACAATATTAAAAACAAATGCAGGCTTCTGTTCTCCTTTATGCTAATATTGATATTTTTAAAAAATGATGTGCTCTGAGTCAGTATCAATTCCACTGTATGCCTTAGGGGTTGTCACTGAAGGTGGTATATTTGTTGAACTGTTAAACTTGTCATTACTGACACAATTAATGACTCATGAAGGAAGAAGCTAACCTATTGGCATATAATCAACGTTAGGTTTCACTCATTTCTCATTTTATTTATAGCTACTTTGAAAAACATCTTAATGTATTGCCTCTGTACCTAATTTTAGGAATATTGTCCACAAGAAAATAAAGTTTAACTATTTTTCACTTCTGATTTATATTTAGGCAGCCTCACACTTTTCCTCGATAAAGAATGTCACTGTCATCTAGCTAGTCCCCAGAATTCTGGGTTGTTAAGGATGGCATTTGGTCCTCTCCTCCTGCTGAGGTTACGGTTAAATTTATATGGGTGACCTATAGCCCCTGGTATTAGGGGGATTTTGTTTCTCTGAGTCTCTTTAGAAACTCAAAAAGTCTTTAGGACAAAACAAGCAAGTCAATATTTGGCATCCAAGCGACTCAAATAAACTCCAACATTTAGTTTAAATTGAAAACAGTGAGACTATGCTCACTCCTGTTCTTCAGTCATCTCTTTTGCTGTGCAGACCTGAAATTTTAAAGTCAGGTTCTGCTAGACAAATACAGACCAGACCCCTCAGTGTCTATGACCTGAGATCAAGCAATAACTTCAGAACCCAGGGCTAAAAATCCCCTGGGGAAAGAACACAGGTTTAAGGGACTGGACTTCTGTATGAGAAGGAGGTATCCTGAGTGAGCCAGAAATCTTTCCTTACTCAATAGGGATTTAAGTGGCCTCCAAGCGCCCCCCCCCCATATTCTCTGGGAAGTAAGAAAATGAAGGTTTAGTCATATTTTCAGGATATGGGTAAGTAAATAAAATACTATATATTGTAAAAATAATTTAGGGGCGCCTGGGTGGCTCAGTGGGTTAAAACCTCTGCCTTCGGCTCAGGTCATGATCTCAGGGTCCTAGGATGGAGCCCTGCATCGGGCTCTCTGCTCAGCAGGGAGCCTGCTTCCTCCTCTCACTCTGCCTGCCTCTCTGCCTACTTGTGATCTCTCTCTGTCAAATAAATAATAAAACAAAATCTAAAATAATCATAATTTAAATTGGAGAAAATATGTTTTTCCATGATTGGTTAGATGCTAGAGGGGGGAGGCTGAAATCCTCTGAGATTTTTCTGCTATGCATGGAACGAGGGCAAGAACCCTGCAATGCTTACACTGTGTTGATATTTCTTATGTCCTCCCCAGTCACTTGCTAAAGGATGGTGGATACCTTCTTATCACCTGAGAGCTGCCAAAGCATCTGTCTTCATTTTGCTTTATCAAATTAGCATCATGGTTAGTGGTTACTAGGTACATACTAGGTAGTAAGCTCAAAGTATATAGATTTGCATTGACTGTGTGCAAATGCACAGTACAAATGAGATGAAGGGAAGGTGCCTGTCTATTTAAAGCTTTCTTCCATCAGAACAAATGATAGCTCAAAAGCAAGTGGCTTTGCTGCCGTTCCCTACAGCCTCTCATAGACCTCCTGAAGGCCTGGTGAATAGTGTGTCCATAAGACCGGCTCCAAACCATGATTGAGTAACATGTTCTCAGTGTAATCAGTTTCAAATATAAAGGCATTCTGGGAATATACAATTATGAAACATGTTCATAGCATTTTCCATTGCCTTAAAACTAACTTTTATAGAGTTTTGACCAAATTACTGTTAGGAATTGAGAAATAGAGGAAAATGTACCAAAGTTTAAATGAGGCAAAGAGCAAAATGCCTTGCTTCCAATCACCTCCCATCATTTCTTTATCCTTAGCCTTTATGGTTAAATTGCATGAGCTTTTTCTCCACTTCCCATAAGCTTGATAATAGTAATTTTTTCTCCCATCAACTGCTCCAGTAACTCAGCTTAGCCTAGGCATCTGTTCTGATGGCTTTTCAGATAGAGCTACCTTCATAAGAAGAGACAAGGTTCCGACAGACTCAGAGCCCTCCAATAATCACTGGATTTGCTGATTGCATTTTCTACTTCAAAAGATTTTTAGCCTGTGAAATAACAGATTGATTTTTTTTTTAAAGTAACTGTAGTTAAAAGACTCTTCCTTCTGAAGAAACTTGCTTTTCTTTTTCTCTATTATGTCCAGGTAACTGAGCCATCAAGTATTAGACCTGTTCTTTTAAAAGCTTGGATTTTTTTTTTAAATCTATCTAAATAGCATATGTAAAAAATGTTCTTGCTGCCTTCTTCAAAACCTTCAGAGGCAAAATAAACAAACTACAAATAAACAAAAACTCAAGGATGCCAGAGAAAGTTGCTGAGGAAAAAAGGTGTCCTAATGTACAAAATTTAGATTAAAAAAAAAAATAGCCGTTCATGTTGCACACTGAGAGATATATTAATTTGTTGCCAGTAAAACTCTAGAACTAACTGACCCCACAGGACAGAGAAGAGAGGTCTAATTGAATGAATGGATATTTTTCTTTTTTAAAGATAAGACATTTTGGGGCACCTGGGTGGCTCAGTGGATTAAAGCCTCTGCCTTCGGCTCAGGTCATGATCTCAGGGTCCTGGGATGGAGCCCTGCATCGGGCTCTCTGCTCAGCAGGGAGCCTGCTTCCTCCTCTCACTCTGCCTGCCTCTCTGCCTACTTGTAATCTCTCTCTCTGTGTCAAATAAATAAATAAAATCTTTAAAAAAAAAGATAAAAGACATTTTGTTTTGACCATTTAGTTCATTTAATTAACTTGGACTTTGATATTTTAAAATTGTTATTAAGATTGGAAAAAAGAATGCTATACTGATTGGCTTGGTTTGCCAACAGCATTACTCTATGCAGGCTTGTTTTACTAATTCTGGATGCATCAAGAAGCTGGTTTTAGATCTTGGAACATAGTCGAAAGTCAGTGCATGTAGCAATTAAAATTATGACATCAAGTGAGCTACAGGCTCAGGTGGTTTTTATAATTTTATTACCCACTCATCAGCATGATTAGCAAGTCCTAGGTTTATCATCAAAGTGGCTCGTGAGCTATCCGAAGTCTTGCAAGTTTCAAACGCCCATGTCATAGCAGGTCTTCACACTCTCAGGTAAGGCACCAAGCCTTACAGCTGCAGTTGCTAGCTGATAGCCCAAAGACCGAATCTGACCAGCTGAAGCTTCTGTTTTGTTGTTAACATTGTTTAGCCCAGTATTTTCATTATTTAACTTTAGTATCTTCAAACATTAATATAATTCACAAGAGTGCAGATAAGATTTCTTATGTGTAATTTTATATCTTGAGACTTTTCCAAAGTAAATAAGTGGCTTGAAGTCTTAGAGTGAGTATGTAATTAGGCTGCATATTGGATGACCTGCTGCAGTTTGCAAAATAAAGGACATTGCAATGTAAATGTTGCTGAGCCCCTGACAGCATTGTCAGGGCACCTGCATACACCCACTTGGAGCTCCGGAGGACAAATCAAATAGAGGAAGTGAAAGGTTCATGACCTATGTATTTCCCTTACCCTATAGCCTAAAGAACCTTTCAGGGAGGTCCACAGATACTGCCTCAATGAAGGAAAACATGATGGGACTACATCAAAGCGGTGTAGTTGGAGAAGAAAAAAAAAATGGATGTAGGGACAGTGGCTAAACAAGATAGAAAGGCTAAGTAGAAAACCGTAAAATAATTGTCTAAGGCAATGGCTTTATTTGCATTCCAGATGACAGCTGCACTTTCAGAAGGTTGGTTGGCTAGACTCCCCAAAGGAGGAGGGTACCCATGGCACAGCCCTTCGAGGTTCTGCCTGTACAAAATACTCTGGAGACCTTAGGGACCATCATAAGACTGGACACTAGGTGGCGCAATTTATCTCTTCTAGGACCCAAAGGGGCCGAGAGACGCTAGGGAGGTGGAGGGAAGGAAAGTGGCAGAAAGGAGTAGGAAAGAAATGGGAAAAGAAAGGGAACAGTCATAGAGAGCGGAGGTTGAAGGAAAGGAATATTAGAAATGAAAAGAGGAAAGTAAGAGATGGGCAAATGGATGAATGTGAGAAAGTGGGGAAAGAAAGGAAAAAAGTGTGATGCAAAAAAGAATAAAAATTAACACCACCAAATGATTATGGAAAATCACTTACCTAGCCGTACAAGATACTGTATCGTCAGAAGAATCATGTTTTCCACGCTCAGGAGTTGGCTGCCAGTCAACCCTAAGTGTTCCAAATCTTTGTTTTCCAACTGTGGAATCTTGTAGCAATTCACCAGCAGAGGACTCACAACAATGTCACCAACATTTCCATAGAAATAGGGTAAAGTGCCATAGCCTGCCCCAATAGAAGCAGGTCGATAAAGTTCAACATTTCTTTTTGAAGTCCAGCCAGGTACACGTGCCCAACTAGGATCAAGATGTTTAACAAATTTTCCTGCCCTCTGAGATGGCTGCCAAATAAAATCACTCAAATATTCTAGGGAATTCCCTCAGATGCTTCCAAATTCTACTTTTATATTAAATCAGATGAACAGGAAGCAAAAGACTCAGATGGTATCATCTCTGTTTCCCATAGAAGGGACATGTTAATATTTTATCTGCCACAGAGGATTGATGAGAATTTGCAAAACATCTCTGTATCCTTTTGCTAAACTGCAATGACAAAATATTTTCCAATAAAATTTTTGATCAAATTTCTTTTCCACATAAGAAGCCAGAAAACAAACCACAATAACATATTTTATTTCCTGAGCTTTTCTTAAACATTTTAAAAAGCTAACAAACTCATTGATGACCAGCAATATTCTCCTAGTCACATGTATATGCAGGTTCCTACCCTTCGTGCTATCTTAGTTATTTTTATGTTCTCTTCTAAAATGTCAGTAAATAGCCTCAAATTATCTTAGAAGTAGATAGGACAAAAATATGTTGAAAATATACCCTGTTTTGGTGCTGTGGTAAAAACAGGGGCAGTCCCTCTGTGAGACTTTCTAAAAGGCAGACACCAAAGGATCCCCATGTTCTACATATCTTTCCAAGGCTTAGCTCCAATATGCACACCACTCAAATGTTACATAAAAATGTCTTGACCATATGGAATTTAAACAACTGGGATTCTCCCAGTGCCTATAGGCCCGGGAGCAGTGGGTAGGACATCCTGATAAAAGACAGGGCTTGAAGCAAAACCATCCAAGTCGGTAGGCTCAAGTCAACCAAAAGCAGCAGATAACACCACATATAGGCATGCCCTAAAGATCCAGTGAGCCTTAAACACCCCATCTATTTAGTCCCAAAGGTATAGCAGGAACGTTCTGACCTAGGGTAGTCCCAGGATGAAGTAATTCTTGATGTGGGTCTGAAAAGCACTAAGTTAGGCCTGGATTCTAGGGGCCTCTAAATTTGTACACCTCCGGGCGCCTGGGTGGCTCAGTGGTTTAAAGCCGCTGCCTTCGGCTCAGGTCATGATCCCAGGGTCCTGGGATCGAGGCCCACATCGGGCTCTCTGCTCAGCGGGGAGCCTGCTTCCTCCTCTCTCCTCTCTCTCTGCCTGCCTCTATGCCTACTTGTAATCTCTCTCTCTGTGTCAAATGAATAAATAAAATCTTAAAAAAAAAAATAAATAAAAAAAAAATAAATTTGTACACCTCCACTTATAGACATTTTGGAAGGACTCAGACTCTGTAAAGGTAAGTGATTCACAGACGCTTCCCCATGCAACTCTGGGACCTCTTGGTTTTCCCAAAGGGGGCCTGTTAGCTGGTTCTGCTCGTTTCTTTTCTTTGTGGTTTGGCTCCCTTTGACTGGAACATCCTTTTCCCTTCAGGACCCAGATGAAACATCACCTTTGACAAGTCTTCTCAGACTCCCTTTAGGCAGAATTAAGCTCTCTCTCCTTTGAGTTCTTGGTGGTGGTGAACCTCTACTAGCTCAAGTTTCACAATATTGTTTACATGAGAGACTCCCCACCAAACAGTGCTCCCTGAGGGCAAAAAGACTTTCCCTTATTCCCAATTTCTAGTCACATGTTTAACAGCATGAGTGAGCTGACTGATAAAAGCTTTAAGAATCAATATAAGGATGAATGAATACATGCATAAACATACGGATAAATACACCAACAGTGAAATGGAGAAACAGCCCCAGATCCCAGCAGACACAGGCAACTTGGAATTCCTTTCCCTTACCTATCAGAATTACTGGTCTAACTCCTGAGTTACTCAGCAGGTTTTCAGGAACAATTACAGTTTCCCCTGCAGGAATGGGTCGAGGTTGTAAAATTCCAGTTAATGGGGTCTGTGGAACTGGGGCAGATAAAAGGGACTCTGGAAAAAAAGTTGTTTGATGGAGGATTAGACATGAAAGCTAAATGAATACCACTGAAATCAACATAGTCTTAATACTTTTAATAGAAAAGTTTATAAGTCTAACAGTTCATTGTTTTTTTTTTAAATTAAAGCAATTCATGTTTATTATATAAAACTAGAAGTGAGAAAAACAGAAGGAAAAAGATCCCAATCTTAATCACATCATCAGGAGAGAACTACTATTTAGCATTTTCATAGTTTTTTCTTCTAGTTGTTTTTCCACATGCAAGCTTTGGGATTCTGATTTTTATTTAATTCCACAGGCAAGCTTTGGGATTTCTGTTTTTTATTTAATTCCCTCCATCCTCATCCCAATTATCCATGGCTTATTTACTCATTATAGGAAATTTGAAAAATACAGAAAAGAGTGAAGAAGAATAAACTCGTCATTAATCAGTACTATCTAGAGGCAAACACAGTAACATATTAACATAATTCTTTGTTTATATAGCATCTCTGTGAAGTCTTTAAAACTTTAGACTTTAAAGACTACATAGACCACTATAACACTTGGAGTCTTCACATTTTTAAAGAATCCCATTTATGTCTTAGAATTGGTATATTTAAATTTGTGCTTAGTACAAGGTAGACCAGTGTTTAAACATTTACCAGTAGGTTCCCAATGGCCATGGCATGGCTATTATAAAGAAGAACCAGTTGGTTTTTCAGATTTCTATCCACAGACTAAGCTGTCCAGGCCAGAAATAAAACATGCATCTCCTAAAGGAACCAGATAACAGGAGAACACATCTAACACTACAAATGGCAAAGCAAGCCCATTTGTGCCCTATGACATTGCATTAGTAGCACCATGCCCTACATAAAGAATGGTTTATTGATACTGTGGGCCCAAACAAAGCCAGATGGTGAACTAAGGTCTGTTGTGATAGCACATGTACTTTTAGGGAAGGCAGATGTGATGGGGACAAAATATCAGCTACTATTAATCTTCCATAATACTGGACACAATGGTTGGTTAAGGAAATTTATCTTCAAAAGTTCAGGGAAAGAACAGGAGTAGAAGATAACTTTGCTAATTCAAAAAAACTGAAAACCCATCTTCTGTTGAAATCTTACCAGTTCTTGAAAGAGGGTGAACTGTAGGAACAGGTACGACTAAACCAGGCTGTGGGACAGGTGACCCAGGATACCATCCCCGGTGTCGTTTCTTTGGTGGCCCAGAAATGAACATGGTAGCTGAGGGCAAAAAGAAAGATGAGACTTGTCCTTAGTAGTGGAAGAAAGGAGAGAATTCAAAGTAACATAGAACCTTTAATTTGATTATACTCAGAAAGTCTGAGCCACTCTTCTAGAGGTAAAGATAAAATTAGAAAAAAGTCACCCTAACAATACCACCTAACATTTGGATGCTGTTTTACCATATACAGTTTTACCCAGAAGATTTCCTTTAATTCTATCTCAACACTGAAGTTGTAGGATAAGTATATTGTTATACCCATTTTGTAGATGGCAAAAGGAAAGCTCAGATTTGCCCAGGGTCAGGCAACAGAGAGGAAACTTAATCTCTGTGCTCTGGTCAGCAAAGTTCATAGTTGTTTTTTGTTTGTTTGTTTGTTTGTTTTAAAGACTTTATTTATTTGACACAGAGAGAGAGAGAGATCACAAGTAGGCAGAGAGGCAGGAGGAAGCAGGCTCCCCACTGAGCAGGGAGCCCAATGCGGCCCTCGATCCCAGGACCCTGAGATCATGACCTGAGCTGAAGGCAGAGGCTTTAACCCACTGAGCCACCCAGGTGCACCATAGTTTTTTCAAGACTCTTCCTTATACATTTATTTCAACATTACTTTCTAGCTAGGCTCATCCTTGTCAATCACCAAGATCTTTAACCATCATTGTTCACACCAATCATAAACTTTCAAAACCTTGGATGAGAAGCTAAGGAAAAACTAAGAGTACACTATCAGATAATTCATCATTCCAAACTCTATGGCACTTCTTCCATAATTAAGCTGCATTATTTCAAAACTCTAAGATGGGTATCATACCTTGGTCTCCTGATGCATAGCTAGGTCTTGGTGACAAAGAGTAATTCCCTGGGCGGGCTGGAGTGGAGCTGGCTGCACTGCTCTTCCCTCCATGGTTACTGTTTCCATTAGCAGCATCTGAAGCACACAACAGGAATACTCAGAACAGGGGCTGAGCAGCACACTGAATTCTGTGACGTTGCAACCATACCATAAACCTCAACTCCAGGATTCAAAGACATCTCACCAACAGAATAGCCCTGTGGTATAAAATGGACTACAACCATCAGAGTAGTGCCCTCTTTAAGATGAAATGTCACCTAAAAATAATTTTCTAGGATCCCAAGAGATCTTTTAGAATCACTTTCAGTGATGTCTTTGGAGATAGTGGGTAGAAAAAAGAGAAAATTGTTTGATTGTTTTTAACTTTGTATCTTGGAAATTTTCAAATGTATACAAAAGTAGAGAGAATAGTGTAGTAAACTACATACCTACCACCCAACCTCAGCATTTATCAACACATGGCCAATCTTGCTTTAGATAAATATAGATTAAGATACTTCCTCTCTCTTCCTCCTCACACAACATAGTAACATAATTGCTCTAGATTATTTCGAAGCAAACTTATTCACATTCTTTCATTGATAAATATTTCTGTACAAGTCTCTTAAAGAAAAGAGCTCCTAAAAATGTAACTATACCATTATTATACTTAAAATCGACAGTGATTAATAATTTCTTAATGTCAAATATCCCATTAGTGTTCAAATTTCCCCCCAGTTATCTCAGAAGTGGTTTTTTATAGTGGACTTCCTCAAATTGGGGTTCAAAAGGATCTACACATTGAATTTAGTTTTTATGTCCTTTAAACCCCCCTTTTAAAAGCTCACATTTATTAATATAATAAAAATATTCAGGGGTGCCTGGGTGGCTCAGTTGGTTAAGCCTCTGCCTTCGCCTCAGGTCATGATCCCAGGGTCCTGGGATGGAGCCCTGCATCGGGCTCCCTGCTCAGTGGAGAGCCTGCTTCTCCCTCTGCCTGCCTCTCTGCCTACTTGTGCTCTCTCTCTCTCTGTCAAGTAAATACATTTTTAAAAAATCTTTAAATAAAATATTCAGTTAGTGTTCGCATTTCATGGACTGTCTCACAAGTTTTAAAAATAATTTGTTTGAATCAGGATAAGGTCATACTCCAACAAGATTTAGGATGATGTCATTTTTGCTGAGAAGTTAGACTCTGTACAGTGTCAGTGGCATCCCTTTTTTTTCCCTCCTGGAACTTCCTTTAATCTATAGGATTCCCCTTCTTCTTTTTCTTTCTTCCAATTAATTTGCTGAAAATCTGGCAGAATTTTTCATTTTCTGAATTTTGCTGATTAGTTATCTATGGCATCATTTAACATCCTCTCTATTTCCTACATACTAATTGTTAGATATAGAGGCTTGTTCAGAGTTAGGCTTGGATTTTTGGGCAAGAGTATCTCATAAATACTGTCGTATTCTTCCAAAAGCAGGCACACAAGAACTGGCTTTCTCTCTTCTTGTCATGTTAAGATAGATCAGTGGATTCAAGAGTTGTTAACCTAATTCTCAAATTATAAAGTTGTCCATCACTGGGGCACCTGGGTGGCTCATTAGGTCAAGTGTCTGACTTCAGCTCAGGTCATCATCTCAGGGTCCCATGTGGTCCTCGAGTCCCACATTGGGCTCTCTGCTCAGCAGAGAGCCTGCTTCTCACTCTCCCTCTGCTGCTCCCCCGGCTTGTGCTCTCTCTCTCTCTCTTCCTCTCTCTGTCAAATAAATAAATAAAATCTTAAAAAAAAAAGTTGTCCATCAACCCTTCATCTGATGGTTTGAGCA
Organism: Ailurus styani; assembly: GCA_002007465.1. NCBI lineage: Eukaryota > Metazoa > Chordata > Mammalia > Carnivora > Ailuridae > Ailurus > Ailurus styani. Next base: position 2,489,985 of record LNAC01000185.1, read on the forward strand.
GTCATGCTGGTTACTGCCAGGATCCATAATTTTATTAACTTTTTTAATACTGTAAAAACTTGGATTCCATTTGTACAAGTTTATAATCTAACCAGAAGAAAGATCCTGCAAGAACTGTTGGAACAGAATAAGAATAAAAGCAGTCAAGATAAATTATAATGCCTAACTGTTATAAAGTTTCCAAGAATGATAGACTTTCTTTCTTCTCATTCTTCCTCTACCTCTCGGACCATCTCTTTTCCTTAAACACTGGAATTTCCTAAAATGTTATCTTTAGTTAATAGCTTGCCTTACCCCACCTTTCTCTTTAGCAGAACCTATTTACTCTGGTGATTTTAATCTCATGTACAATAAATTAGAAGACTGTTGAGCTGCTCCACTTGGACATTTCATGTGTATCTCAAATTCAGCATGTCCACAGTTGAACTCAGAGTCTCCTCCTGGAGAAGCTGCTCCTTCTGTATTTCCTGTCTTACATAATTACGTCACCATTAGCAGACAGATGAGTACAAACCAAGACCCCTTCTTCCACTTCATGCTTACGTTAATTAGCCAAATTCTGCTGATTTTACTTCCTGAGTAGTTCTCCAATCTGTTTCCTCCTCTCTAGACTATTATTACCCAAGTCAAGGACTTCATTTCTCACCTAGACTATTGAAATGACACCCAACTAGTTTTCTACTTCTCTCTCTCTCTCCTTTTTCTTTTGCTGCCAAAGTGATCTAGCTGAAGTTCAAATCAGATCATGTTACTCCTTTGTTCCATAAGTTATAGAGTAAAATTCATGCTTCCTTTGCCCACTACTTGCTCCCTCCCGGTACTCCCTGAGTTTTACATTTTATGGTTCTAACCAAGTCCAAACCACTGGGACATTCCTGCACACATCATGTGGCTCCTCTCCTCTCCTCTTCTCTCCGCTCCTCCCTTTTACTCTCCCTTCCTTTCCTTTACAGCTTTGGTCCTGGATTTCCCCTGAATTTAAATATCTTTGCCTCATTCCTCTGTGTAGTGAATATATCCTCATACTTTAAGACCAAGCTCCTACAAGAACTCGTTCTTCATTACTCTCTAAAATGTTGCACTAAAACTCTCCCCCTTCTTTGTCCTCCCCCAGCATACTGTGTACTTACTGCACAATACTGAAAATATTTTCCTATAGGTCTGTCTCCTCTACTAGGTTATAAGTACATTAGAGGTCAGGGACTGACCCTTATTTATCTTTGTATCCTCAGTTTCTCAAACTAGCAGTTACCCAAGAAATGTTTGCTGAACAGAACCAACTGCTCTGTCTCCCCATGTGCCAAATATCATTCCTTGACTCTTCTGGTTGGAGCATAGGCAATACGAAGCTTCGTATAATAATACAATATTATAGACAGCCCCACTTCTCTTCAGCTGGCAGGAAAAGAGCTTCTGCTTTCTTCTACCAAATTGTCAATGAGATTTCACACAAGTCTTTTATAGACTAGGTATTGACCAAAGAAATATAAGTGAGGAAAACATCACCTGCGGCAAAAGTCTTCCCTACAACCTGCAAAGATAAAGCCAGTGGCTTCACAACATTCTTATTCCGAGTCAGGTCCTGAGCTCCACTTAAATTGATTGCAGAATTAGCTGGACTGAGAATTGGCGAATCTTGAAAATGAAAGAGGTTGTTCAAATTAGAAAATATTTTATATGGAGGAAGGAAGTTAATTCAATAAGAATGAGGTGAGAGAAAGCAGATTGTAAAATTTCAGTTTTATCCTTGACCTATTTTAAGAAAGTCAGTTTCTCTGTATTCAGCTTTTATTTTCTTCTTATGTATTTCACAAACACTCACTAGAAGTTACTGTGTGCTGGGTACCAGCTGAAGAACTTTAAATAGATTAATTCACTTAATCCCTATAAAAACTCAACAAGGTAGGTAGTACCACAAGTCATATGATGTGGCATCAAGGACATCATTATGTGTCATAGTAGAACTATCTCCACAGTTCCCCTTAAAGTTGTATTTTAATGAAATATATTTATCACTATTCAGATGATGTTGTCATTTGAAAGATGCCCTGCAAACTAAGTCATTGCAATGTAGGAGAAACAGTTTTTCTCTGAAGGAAAGTTTCTTTAAATTTTGGAGTAAACTTGAATTAATTTACCTATTTAATACTAAGTACATCCAAAAGAAGTTTCCTATTTGGATTCAGAAAACAATTCAGCCCAGAAAAACCACACGCCATTTCAGAGACAGGCTATGGGGAACATAAACACTGAAGCCAACAAGAGTTTTCCAAAATGAGTATGGCTTAATCCATTAATAACCAGCAAGTGTCCAAAGGGACCATTAAAACTCTGAGAGTTTGAAAAGAAAAAATGCTCTAAAGAGCAGGATATTGATGGGACGGCATTAGGAATTATCTAAAAAATATGTAAGTATTCAGGAGAGCCTGGGTAGCTCTGTCAGTTGAGTGTCTGCCTTTGGCTTAGGTCATGATCTCAAGGTCCTGGGATCGAGCCCTGAGTCCCTCTCTCTTTGCTCCCCACCCCCAATCATGTTCTCTCTCGCTTGCTCCCGCTCTCTCTTTCTCTCAAGTAAATAAAACTTGAAAAAAAATGAAGTATTCATACCACAGTGTGATTCCTGATGCCTCTAATCAGTGCTCCTCATAAGAACTCAAAAAATTGAAATGGTCCCCTACAGCTCAGAAGACTTAAAGTGCCTCTCTGAGGGCAGGGCTTACCATCATGGAGTGACATTACGTCTACAGGAAGAACAGAGGCCAGAAACTGCACATACAACATTTGAATGTGCAGGAAACTGGAAGACAGTTTTTCATGTCTTAATAGAGAACCTTACAGGATAGAAATCCCAGGTAAGTTTGCTGTGCTATTAAATAGGTTGGTCATTATGTTTCAGGCCACAGTTGCATTGTTTGAAACTACAGCAGTTTATACCTATAATTTTAGCACATTTCTAATAGTCCAGGTAAACATATAGGTAAAATGTAGCTGGTAAATTATGAAGGACAGTGATTCACCTTATTTTTTCAAATCACTGAATTCAAATTAGCCGAGACCAATATTTTTAAAGTAATGAAAAAGAGCAAAGTTAATGTACAGAAATCAATCTTTATATATATAAGCAACTATCAATAGTTAGATAAAATGCCTAGAATAAGCTTAATAAGAAATACACAAAGCTATATGCAGAAAACTTTACAATACTTCTTAATATAATGTCTGGGATTTGTTTTAACATATTGAGGGAAAGAAGGAGAGAGAAAGTAAGATTAAGTAATATTGGCCATGTGCTCACAATTTTGAAGCTGGGTGATAGGTCCATGGTGTTGGTTCATTATATTATTACATTATTTGGTCTATTTTTAAAAAGTTATTTAAATTCCAGTTAGTTAACGTACAGTGTAACATCAGTTTCAGATGTACAATATTGTGGTTCAACAATTCCATATAATATTCAGTGCTCATCACAACATGTGCACTCATTAATCCCTATCACTTATTTAACCCATTCCCCCACCCACCTCCCTTCTGGTAACTATCAGTTTGTTTTCTATAGTTAAGGGCCTGTTTAATGGTTTGCCTCTCTCTTGTTTTTTTTTTTTACTTTGCTTGTTTGTTTCTTAAATTCCACATGAGTGAAATCATACTGTATTTGTCTTTCTTTGACTTATTTTGTCTAACATAATAACTCTAGCTCCATCCATGTTGTTGCAAATGGCAAGATTTCATTCTTTTCTATGGCTGAGTAATATTCCATTATGTGTGTATGTATATATATATCGTGTATATATACATATATGTGTGTGTATATACCATGTTTTCTTTATCCATTTATCAGCTGATGGACATTTGGGCTATTCCCATAATTTAGCTATTGTAGATAATGCCGTTATAAACACTGAGGTGCATGTATCCCTTTGTATTAGTATTTTTGTATTATTTGGGTAATTACATAGTGGTGCAATTGCTGGCTCATAGGGTAGTTTAATTTTTAACTTTTTGAGGAACCTCCATATTGTTTTCCACAATGGTTGCTCCAGTTTGCATTCCCACCAACAGTGCACAAATGTTCCCCTTTCTTCGCATCCTTGCATATACCTGTTGTTTCTTGTGTTGTTGGTTTTAGCCATTCTGACAGGTATGAGGTGATATCTCATTGTAGTTTTGATTTTCATTTCCCTGATGATCAGTGATGTTGGGCATCTTTTCATGTGTCTATTGGCCATCTGTATGCCTTTTTTTTTTAATGTCTATTTGTGCCTTCTGCCTGTTTTTTAATAAGATTATTCATTTTTTGAGTGTTGAGTTTTAAAAATTCTTTATACATTTTTTAAAAAGATTTTATTTATTCATTTGACACAGAGAGAGAGATTACAAGTAGGCAGAGAGGCAGGCAGAGAGAGAGGAGAGAGGAGGAAGCAGGCTCCCTGCTGAGCAGAGAGCCCGATGTGGGCCTCGATCCCAGGACCCTGGGATCATGACCTGAGCCGAAGGCAGCGGCTTTAACCCACTGAGCCACCCAGGCGCCCTTCTTTATACATTTTTGATACTAACCCTTTATCAGATATGTCATTGCAAATATCTTCTCCCATTCTGTAGTCCTCTTTTAGTTTTGTTGATTGTTAGTCTATCTTATATGTATTTTAACTTTTCATATTAAAGATTTCTTAAAATTAAAAAAACACTTCTGAAGATCATGAAAATAGACCCGAACAAATGTCAAGACATACCATGTTTCTAAGCAGGAACATTCGATGTCAAAAAGATGAAATCAATCTAAGTTAATTTATAAAGTTAGTGTGATTCTAGGAAAATACCAACAGGTATAGATATATTAGTATTACTATAAGAATTATTAGAATATTTAAAGCAGACAAATTGATGTGATGTTGATATAAAAAATAAATACATAAGCAAGCTGGAAACATTCTGAAAAATAAGAGAAATGAGGGGAATCTAGTATGATGATATAATAAGACTTACTATAAAACCTCAGTCAATAAACACTGTGGTCTTGGTGCATTAGTAGACAAATAGAATAATAGAATAAAAAAAGATAGTAAGAAATAGATGCAAATACACAAGAGACTTTAGTATAAGATAAAGGTAGCAGCTCAAAGAAGCAATGAAGATGAGTTATTCAATAAATAATATTGAGGCAATTTGATATATAAGAAAAAAATTAAGATTGACCCACATCTTACACTAAACACCAAAAAAAAAATCAAATGGACTAAAGATATACACTTAAAAACTGAAGATACAGAAATAACAGGAAACAACACAGAAAAGTTAATTATCACCTTAAAATGGAAAAGGCCAAACTATTGTTCAAAACACAGCAGCCATTAGAAAAAGGTTTATATATTCAGCTACACAAAAATTTAAGAAATCTGTATGACAAAACACACTCTAACCATGCAAACAGTAGCTAGAAGAGAACTGGAGTGGCCATATCAGAAAATAGAGAGTTTAAGAAAAAAATTATTATGAGAGAAAAAGAAGGATATTTTATATTGATAAAGGGGTTAATCCACCAGGAAGACATAACAATTAAAAACATATGCACCTAACAATACAGCCCCAAATTCATGAAGCAAAGACTGATGAATTGAAGGGAGAAATAGGCAATTCAATAGTAATAGGTGGAGACTATAATATTCCACTTTCAGTAATGAGTAGAGAAACTAGGGAGATGATCAACAAGAAAACAAAAGACTTAAGACATTATACATCAACTAGACTTAACTGATATCAATAAATCATTCTCCCAACAAAAGCAGAATACACATTCTTCTCAAGTGCACAAGAGAACATTTTCTGGACAATCTGTTAGATGATAAAACAAGCCTCAATACAGTTAAAGGAAACGAAATCTTAAAAATTATATTCTCTGACCTCAATGGCCTCAAATAAGCAATCAATAACAGAAGGAAATTTGAAAAATTCACAAATATGGGGAAATTAAACAACACACTCTTTAATAACCAACAGGTCAAAGAAGAAATCACAAAGGAAATTAGAGATCACTTTAAGATAAATGAAAATGAAAACACAATGTATGAAAACTTATGAGATGCTGTTAAAGATCTGTTCAGAGGGAAATTTATGGCTGTAAGTGCCTATATTAAAACCAAAGAAAAGATCTCTAATAAATAGCCTCTGCCATAAAAAACTAGAAAAAGAAGAGTAGGCCAACTTACTTCTAGGAAAAGTTATGAAGGCATACTGTGAACAACCATATGACATTACTATGGATTGAATTTTGTGCATCCCTCCCACCCCCCCACCCCCACCCCAGCCTGGCAAAACTATTTTTAAGCCCTAATGCCTAATACCTTAGAATGTGACAGTATTTGGAGATAGGATCTTTAAAGAGGTAATTAAGGTTAAATGAAGTCATAAGGGTGGGGTGTTAATCTGATTGCTGTTCTTTTTTTTTTTTTTTTTTTTTGAAGAGTTTTATTTATTTGAGAGAGAGAGAGAGAGAACAGAGGGAGAGGGAGAAGGAGACTCCCCACTGAGCGGGACTCGATCCCAGGACCAAAAATCATGATCTGAGCTGAAAGTAGACGCTTAACTAACTGAACCACTGAGATGCCCCTGTCTGGTGTTCTTATAAGAAGAGGAAGAGAAACCAGGGATGTGCACACACAGAGGAAGGACCATGTGAAGATATAGTAAGAAGGCAACTATCAGCAAGCCAAGGAGCAAAACCTCAGGAAAAACCAATCGTACTGCACCTTGAGCTTTCTTGGACTTGCAGCCCCCAGAACTTTGAGAAAATAAATTTCTGTTGTTTAGATCACTCAGTCTGTGATATTTTGTTATGGCAGCCCTAGCATATAGGTATTTAATTAGATCCCTTAGATGAAATGAAAAAAAAGAAAATACTCAGGGATAGACTACAAAATGACTAGGCTTATAGATGAGTTCACCAAAGTTCCAGGATATATCAAGATACAAAAATTAATGCATAGCACTGAGAGTCCAGAAAGAAACCATTGCATTTTATGGGCGATTAAATTTTGACAGGAGTGCCAAGAAAATTCAACGGGTAAAACAATAGTCTTTCAATAAATAATTATGGGACAATTGAATATCCACATGCTAAAGAATAAATTTGGATCTCTTCCTCACACCATATACAAAAATTAACCAAAAATGGATTATAGATCTAAATGTAAGAGCTAAAACTATGCCACTCTTTGAAGAAAACACAGAAGTAAATATTCGCGGCTTTGGATTAGGCAGTAGCTTCTTAGTTGTGACACTGAAAGCACAAGCAACAAAAGAAAAAAAATAAATGAATTGAACTTCCTGAAAATTAAAAAAAATGTGCCTCAAAGGACACCATCAAGAGAGTGAAAAGACAACCCATGGTGGAAAAAATATTTGTAATGCATATATTTGATAAAGGACTTGTATCCAGTATATTTATATACTTCTTTATACCCATACAACTCAAAATAGAAAGATAAATAACCCAACTGAAAAAATGGACAAATTATTGGTATAGACATTTCCCCAAAGAAGATGTACAAATGACCAATAAGCATATGAAAAAATGTTCATCATTAGCCACTGCAGAAATACAAATCAAAACCACAATGAGATATTACTTCATGCCCATTAGAATGTCTACAATTAAAAAAAAAAGACAATGGAGAGTGTTGGTCAGGATATGGAGAAACTGGAACCCTCACACATTATTGGTAAGAATGTAAAATGGTACAGACACTTAGGAAAATAGTTCTCAAATGGAAATATATAATTATCATATGACCCAGCAATTGCATTCATATGTATGAAATGAGAAATAAGTGAAAAGATATTTCCACACAAAATCTATACACAAATGTTCATAGCAGCCTTATTCTTAATAGCCCCAAAGTGGAAACAACCCAAATGCCTATAAACTGATAAATGGATAAACAAAATGTGGTATATACATAAAACGGGATTTTGTTCAGCAGTAAAAAAGAATGAAGTACTATTACATACTACAACATGGATGAACCTTGAAACAATATACCAAATAAAAGAAACCAGTCACAAAAGGCCATATGTTGTATGATGATTCCATTTATATGAAATGCCCAGAATAGATAAATTCATAGAAATAGAAAGTAGATTTGTAGTTCCCAGGGTTTGGGAGTGGAGGGCTGAAATAGAGAGTGACTGATAATGGATACGCGGTTTCTCATGGAGTGAGGCAAATGTTCTGAAGTTTAGGTGGTGATGGTTGCAGAATTCTGTGAATATACTAAAAAAAATTAATTGTGCACTTCTAATGGGTAAATTGTAAAATATATGAATTATATCTCAATAAAGCTGTTATTTTAAGTAACATACTATATGCATACTATATTATATATTATATATAATATATATTATATACTATACTATATGCAAAATTACAAACTAGGGATAAGATTTATAACTCACTATTATACTATGTTCTTGTCAACAGAAATCAATAAGAAAAAAGATTACTGTTGGAGATCCTTTGTTTCCCCATACCACTTCCCTTTGGCCTGTCTTTGATTTCAGCAGGAGCTATGGTGGACAGTTTTGTGGGAGGACAGTTTCCTGGGGGCAGCATCTCACCTCAAGCTCATATCTAGCTTCTCTGAGCTTTTTATTCCAGGGCCTTCTTCAAGGCCATCAAGCTCCTAGCCCTGTGTGTGGTCCAGATGTTTGAGGAAGTGTAACAACTCTGGGGAAGCTCTTAACTAATGGAGGACGAAGAATAAATGTCCTAGCTTTCCATTCTTTGGAAAGGTAATTCTGGGAGTCATTCTGCCTGCTTCTTAGAGAACCTGTAGATTCAAGCCCTCCTAGTTTACAGCAACTACACAGAAAACACACTCTTTTTTGGCTTATTCCTGCTTGCAGGGATCACTTCTCAAATAAACTATTTGCACCCAAATCCTTCCTTCGGGCTCTGATTCCAGCAGAACCCAAATGATGACAAACAAGTCAAGGTAAAGGAATTTAGAGTTCATAGAAAGAAGATGCAAATAGTTTTTAAACAAATGCAAAGATGATCAATGTCAACAATAAGGAAATTGCAAATTAAAACTACACTCAGATATTATTTTTCACCCATCAGATTGACAAAATCTAAAAATTCAAAAATATACTTTGTTAGTGAACCTCTGTGGAAATACAAACTAACACACATCTTCTGGTAGAAACTTTATGGAGAGTAATTTACAGCATTTATAGGAATTACAAATGAATACACATTTGACCCAGCAATTCCTGAGTATTTATGTACATGTGAGAAATAATACATGTGGAAGTTATTCATTGTTGCATTATTTGAAAACAAGACAAATGCCCATTAATTGGAGATAGGGCAAATAAATTATAGCACGTCCACACAGTGTGACAGTATGTAACAGTAAAACATAATGAGGAAGCTCTTTATTGATTTGGAAAGATTTCTAAGAGATAGCTATATGAAAAAGTGAAGTGCAGAACAAAATGCTGCCTTTGGAGTAAAAAAAATGTATAAAAATAAGAATCCATGCTTGTGCCTGCTTGAATAAATAATAAAGAAAATCTAGAAAGATACATGAGAAACAAATGACAAGAGATTACCTATAGAAATGAGGAGGGAATGGAAAGAGAAACTTCACTGTGTATATATGAATACAGTGTATCTATGCGTGCATGTATATTTTCTAAAATGTAAATGATTCAAAACAGTGTAGTAAGTTTTTAAAAAATACAGAAAATAGTTATGTGTAGATTGACAACTAGCATCCAAAGTATTTAATTGTACAAAGTGAGCATTTATTTTAGTATTAGATTACACAGTGATTTTATTTATTTATTTTTAACTATTTTATTTATTTATTTATTTATTTATTTATTTATTTATTTATTTATTTATTTATTTATTTGAGACAGAGAAAGAGAAAGAGCACAAGCAGGAAGAAGGAGCAGAGGGAGAGGAAGAGGCTCCCCACTGAGCAGGGAGTCCGTGGTGGGGTTGGATCGCAGGACCCTGGGATCATGACCTGAGCCGAAGGCATATGCTTAACCAAATGAGCCATCCAGGTGCCCCTACACATAAAGGATAATTCCATTTCAACAAAAATACTTTTGCCAAGTTACCAACGATCTAATCCCCAAATCCAGGAGACTCTTCTTAGTAGCTATCAGACTGAACCCCAATGCTTCGTTTATTTATTTATTTACTCGACAATTATTTATTGAGCACTTTCCATGTGTCAAGAAACTTGCTAGGATCAACGGCTTAACTGCTCAACAAGGCGAGGACTGTCTTTGTGAAAAATTTCCTTGTCTACTAAAGTATTGGTGTTCTGTACCCTTTAATTATCTCAAGACAATCTGATAAGACTCCATGGTTTCATTTTGAATTTCTGAAAATTTATTTCTTGTATGTCATTTGTCTTATTTCATTTCATTAACAAATTTTGGAACATACCAATTATAGAATAATCAGAAAGGACAGATGTGCATTAGATAAAATCAGGGTGAACTTTCTAAAATGTAAATCCTATTATGTTATTCCCTAATCCCTATCACCTTGCACATGCTTCTATTCTTGAATTTATCATGGATGGTGGACATTGACATATTTAGCATTTCACACTAGTGGTTTTGATTATTTGGCAGTCGTCCCCAGTGTCCAAAATGTAACAGCCTGTGATCCTACTCATACTCAGACATGGATTCAAACCCTGGGCTGTTGTGTAGTACGTGGTGTTTAGATAACCAGTAAGCAGCCGATTGTCTGATTCTCTCTACTAGTGATTTCACATCCATTTAAGGGAGGAACTTGTAAGCACAGGAAGAAGCACAGACTTGGGAAGTTCCTTGAGCAAATCACAGCTCTGGTCTCTATGTTATGGTTTATAACTTCTTGTTTCTCCCACTAGGTCATGAGCTCCTTGAGGGCATTCCCAGCTCCTCGCACAATGTCTGTCATATTTTGGCTAAAAAAATAAAATGGGACGGGGGAAGCCAAAACAATTTCCTTATCCTCTTTATACAATATTTCAGTAACTCTCTGTTAGCCCAAATCTCTGGGGAGAAAAACTTTCTAAAAAAAAAATGAAGCCGGGGCACCTGGGTGGGTCAGTGGGTTAAAGCCTCTGCCTTCAGCTCAGGTCATGATCTCAGGGTCCTCAGATTGAGCCCTGCATGGGGCTCTATGCTCAGCAGGGAGCCTACTTCCTCCTGTCTCTCTGCCTACTCGTGATCTCTCTCTCTCTCTCTCTCTGTCAAATAAATAAATAAGATCTTTTTTAAAAAATGAAGCCATTTACACAGTAAGTAGAAAGAGTTTGAATTCTGATTTTTGTCTAATTTACTAGCTCTTTTTCACCAAATACTAACCCTTTCTGAGATTCTGTTTTATGATCTGAAAAATAGTACCTACCTCACCGTAACAGTTAACATGTGTAGCACAGGTTTTGCTAAAACTTTTTTTTAAGTAGGCTCCACATCCAATGTGGGGCTTGAACTCATGACTCTGAAATCAAGAGTCACATGCTCTACCACTGAGCCAGCCAGGCACCCCTATTTGGCTAAATCTTGTTAAGCGTTTTGCAGATGATGAGAACTTAAATCTTTACTATCACTCTTTCTGCCCTTGATGCCTGCATAAAATGTGGACTACATAATTTGCTTCTTTCACACATAAGTACACCGGACCTATTTGCACATTCAGACTACAATTAATATTCTTCTAATCAGATACCATATTCCTATTAATGCACTATGAGGCTACACTAGTTATTTATGTCAACTGTTTTACTTTTGACTCAACTGAAATACAAGTCCCCGTATATTAATATAATATTAATATATAATATTAAACAAGATACTTCCTATTCTGTTCTTATGCTGTTGATTTTTTAGACGGCTGTAGGTATAATTAACAATAAATGCACGTACTTAAACAATTTGATAAGTTTTATATATATATATGCCTGTGAAACCATCACCACAGTCAACACAGTGAACATATTTACCACCCCCAAATCTCCTTGTTTTTTAATATTTTTATTTTTTAAAAGATTTTATTTATTTATTTGACAGTGAGAGAGAGCAAGAGGGAGAAAGTATAAGAAGGGGAGTGGCAGGGAGAGGGAGAAGCAGGCTTCCCACTCACCAAGGAGCCCAGTTGCTGTTGCGGGGTGTAGAGCTCAATCCCAGGACACTAGGATCATGACCTGAGCTGAAGGCAGATGCTGAACTGACTGAGCCACCCAGGCGCCCCACCTCACCTCCTTGTAATCCCTACCTCCTATGTCTCCATTGCTCTCCCATCCCTAATCAATCACTGACCTATTGTCACTTTAAATTAGTTTGCATTTTCTAAAGTTACATACAAACAGACCGACACAATATTACTTTTTCTTTTGTCTGGCTTCTTTCACTCACCATTATTATTTTGAGATTCATCCATGTTGGTATGAGTATCAATAGCTCATTACTGTTTATTGAGTTGTATTACATTGTATGGACACATAGCAATGGATAAATATTCACCTGCAGGGAAATTTGGGTTGTTTCCAGTTTTTGCTATTACAAATAATGCTGCTATGAACATTTTTTTTGTGCACAAGTGTTTATATGGACTATGTTTTTTTTCTCTTGGGTAAATATCTAAGAATGGAAACCCTAGACCATATGATAGGTATATGTTTAACTTTTAAAGAAACTACCAAACTGTTTCCCGAAGTGGTTTTACTATTTTATGTTCTCACCAGTGTATTAGAGTTCAAATTCCTCCATATCAATGCTTGGTATAATCAGCCCTTTAATTTTAGCTCTTCTAATAAATGTGTAGTGATATCTCATTGTTTTGATTTGCATTTTGCTAATGACTAATGACTAATGGTGTTAAGTATCTTTTCATGTGCTTACTTGCCATCCATCTATCTTTTGTCCATTATTATAAAACCGGTTTATTTTCTTATTATTGAGTTTTTTTAAAGTCCTTCTTCTAAATACAATTCCTATATATCTTTTGCAAGGATTTTCACCCAGGCTATGGCTTGTCTCTTCATTTTCTTAATAGAGTCTTCTAAGAAGAATTTCTTAATTTGAATGAAGTCTAATTTATCAGTTTGTTCTTTTGTGGATTTTGGTTTTTGTGCTATATTTAAGAAATCTTTGCCTAACCCAGTTCACAGATAATTTTCCCTATGTTTTCTTATAGAAGTTGTATATTTTGTAGTTAAGTCTATGATCCACTTGAGTTATTTTTGTATGTGGTGTGAGATAAAGATTGAAGTTCATGTTTATGCATATGGAGATCCAATTGTTCCAGCACTATTTGTTAAGAAGGTTATCCTTTCTTTACTGCATGCATTGCATTTGTGCCTTTTTAAATGTACATACATGTGTGTGAATTTATTTCTAGAATTTCTATTCTGATCCATTGATCTATCTGTATGTCTTTATACCAGTACCATGTTGTTTTGATTACTGCAGCTTTATAATAATTCTTCAAATCAGGCAGTGTTAGTTTCCAATTTTTTTTGTTTCTCTTTTTGAGTTTTTTTTGCCATTTTAAGTCATTTGTATTTCCATATGACTTTTAGAATTAGCTTGTCAACTTCTACCCAAGAAAGCCTCTGGAATTTTGGTTTGGATTGTGTTGAATCTACAAGTCAATTTGGAGAGAACTGACATTCTAACAATCTTAGTTTTTCAACCCATGAACAAGAGATCTCTCTCCAATTTATGTAGGTCTTTTTTACTTCCTCTTAGCATTGCATTCTAGTTTTCAGGCTATAGTTTTTTCACACTTTCCATCAGATTTATCCTTAATACTTTATATTTTTACGATATATAATATTATGTTTATATATATTATACATGGTACTCTTATTTTAAAATTTTTAATTTCTTATAGTTTGTTGTGGCATATAGAAATATAATTGATACTTGTATATTGATTGTGTATCTTTAAATGTTGCTAAGCTCATTTACTAATTCTAATAGCTTTTTTTGTGTAGATTTCATTGAATTTTCTACATAGATCACCTGTAGTCTATAAAGACAATTTTATTGTCTTCCTTTCCATATGGAAGCCTTTAATTCTTTTTCTTGCCTGACTGCACTGCTAGAATCTGCAGCACAATTGGATAGAAGTGGTAAGGGCAGACATACCTGCCTTGTTCTGATCTTAGGGAGAAAGCATTTAGGTATGCTAGCTGTGGGGTTGGTTTTTGTAGATATTCATTATCAGGCTGAGGAAATGCCCCCTTTCCCCCCTTAATTTATTAAGAGTCTTTATCAGGAATAAATATTGGACTTTGTCGATGTTTTCTTCCTGCATCTGCTGAGATAATTATATGGTTTTATTTTTTAGTTTGTTAACATGGTAAACATTAATTGATACTCAAATGTTAAACCAACCAAGCATTCCTGAGATAAATCCCACTTGGTCATGATATATTATCCTTTTAACATATTGTTAGATTCAATATACTAAAATTTTATTTAGAAATTTTTTGTTTATGGGGTGCTTGTGTGGCTCAGTCGGTTAAGCATCAGGGTCTTAATTTCGGTTCAAGTCGTGCTTTCAGGGTTGTAAGACTGAGTCCATGTTAAGCTCTGTGCTGGGAGTAGAACATGTTTAAGATTCTCTCTCCCTTTTCCTCTGCTCTTCCCACTGTCTCTTTTGTCAAAAAAATTTTTTTATTAATTTATTTCATAAGGGACATTGGTTTGAACTTTTCTAATAATATCTTTGATTTTGGTATCAAGGTGATGCTGACTAGAATGAGTTAGGAAAGTAGTCCATTCTCTTCTATTATTTGGAGGAGTTCATGTAGAATTGGTATTATTTCTTGTTTAAATGTTTGGTGGAATCTACCACTAAGCCATCTGGGCCTAGAGGGTTTTCTTAGGAAAGATATTAACCACATTTTAAATGTATTTAAGAGGCATAGGTCTATTCAAATGATCTATTTTTATTTATTTATTTATTTATTTGAGAGAGAAAGAGAGAGTGCAAGTGGGGAGCAGAGAGAGGGAATCTCAAGCAGACTCCCCACTGAGCATGGAGCCTGACATGGGGCTCCATCTCACAACCCAAGAGATCATGACCTGAGCTGAAATCAAGAGTTGGACACTTAACCAATTCAACCACCCAGGCGCCCAGGTATCCATTTCTTCTTATGTAAGTTTTTATAATTTGTCTTTCAAGGAATTTGTTCATTTCATCTAAGTTCCCAATTTTTTTGGTAGATAATGTTCTGAACGTTCTCTTATTATCCTTTTTATATCATTCAAATGGATAATGATGTCACCTCTTTCAGTTCTAGTATTAATAATTTGGATTTTCTCTCTTTTTTTCCCAATAGTGTGGCTAGAGGTTTCTCAATTTTATTGACTTTTTCAAAGAACTAGTTTTTAGTTTTATTAATTTTTTCTATTATTTTTCTGATTTTTATTTCATTGATTGCCACTTTGATCTTTATTATCTCCCTTTTTCTGATTTGGGGTTAATTTTATTTTTCCTAATTTCTTAAGGTGGAGGCTGAGTTCATTGATTCAAGATCTTTCTCCCTTTTTTTTTTTTAAGATTTAAAAAAAAAGGGTGCCTGGGTGGCTCAGTGGGTTAAAGCCTCTGCTTTTGGCTCAGGTCATGATCTCAGCGTCCTGGGATCGAGCCCCACATTGGGCTCTCTGCTCAGCAGGGAGCCTGCTTCCTCCTCTCCCTGTCTCTCTGCCTGCCTCTCTGCCTACTTGCAACCTCTCTCTCTGTGTCAAATAAATAAATAAATAAAAATCTTTAAAAAAAAATTAAAAAAATAAGTAAGGTGTATTCCTATCAAAACAAACAAACAAACAAACACAAAAAAGAAAATAATTACACACCATGAAAAAAAAGACAAAGAGGAAGACAGAGAGTGAGTGAGAGCACGAGGAATGGGGAGGTTCAGAGGGAGAGGGAGAAGTGACTTCCTGCTAAGCAGGGAGCCTATTGCAGGGCTCAGCCCCAGGACTCCATAATCATGACTGAGCTGAAGGCAGACACTTAACTGACTGAGCCACCCAGACATTCCCAAGATCTTTCTTGTTTTCTAATCTAGGTTTTAGTGCTATAAATTTCCCTCAATTGGGAAATGAGTGGAATCCTCCAAATTTTGTTTTGTTGCTTTTTCATTTCCATTCAATTCAAAATATTGTTAATTTCCTTTCGGGTTTCTCTTTTGACCCAAGGATTATTTAGAAGTGTAGTATTTAGCTTCCAAATATTTGGAGATTTTCCAGAGATCTTTCAGCTACTGATTTCTAATATAATTACATTTTAGGTAAAGAACATACTTTGTACTATTTGAATCCTTTCAAGTGTATTAAGACTTGTTTTATGAGCTTTTGCATAGCAAAGGAAACCATCAACAAAACAAAAAGACAACCTACTAAATAGGATATTTGCAAATAATATATCCAATAAGGGGCTAATCTCCAAAATATATAAAGAATTTATACAACTCAACACCAAACAAACAAACAATCCAATTTAAAAATGGACAAAAAACCCAAATAGACATTTTTCCAGAGAAAACATACAGATAGCCAAGAGACACATGAAAAGATATTCATCACTAATATCTAGATAACATCACTAATCACCAGAGAAATGCAAACCAAAACCACATCTGGACCTGTCAGCATGGCTAAAACAAAAAAGACAAGTGTTGGTGAGGATGTGCCAAAAAACGAACCCTCATTCACTCTTGGTAGGAATGCAAATCGGTACAGCCACTGTGGAAAACAGTATGAAGATTTCTCAAAAAACTAAAATTAGAAATACCATATGAGCCAGTAACTCCACTCCTGAGTATTTTCCCAAAAAAATGAAAACACTAATTTTAAAAGATAGATGTTTACTGCAGTATTATTTACAATCACCAAGATACAGAAGCAACCCAAGTGTCCATCAGTAGATGAATAGATAAGGAAGATGTGGGGTGTGTGTGTGTGTGTGAGAAATGAAAATACAATGGAATATTATGCCATTATGTATTATGCCAAATACAATGATATCATGCCATTTGAGACAATGTGGATGGACCTAAGAGGGTATTATGCTAAGTGAAATAAGTCTGACTGATAAAGACAAATACCATGTGATTTCACTCGTAAGTGGAATCTAAAACACAACAAAAACAAACGAATAAACAAAGCAAAGTCAGACCTATAAATACAGAAAACAGACTGATGGTTGCCAGAGGAGGTGGTGGAGGGCTGGGCAAACTGGGTGAAGAAGAGGCTTCTAGTTATGGAATGAATAAATCATGGGAATAAAAGGCGCAGCATAAGGAACATACTCAATAATACTGTAATAGCAATGTATTTGAACAAATGGTAGTTACACTTGTGATGAACATAGCATAATGTATACACTTGTTGGATCACTATATTGTATATCTGAAACTAATGTAACATATGTCAACTACACTAAAAAAAAGGCTTATTCTATGGCACTGTTTCCTCTCATCCTATTGGATGGTACGTTTTACCAGCCTTGAGTAGTTTCCTTACATGTATGCATCAATCAGTGCTGTGTTCAACATTTAAGGGGACCCTCTGCATGTTCTGTCTATTCAGCTCTCTCTTTTCTGGTCTTTGGTCCTATGAACTCTAGCTATTTTGGTGTCCTTGTACTCTCATGGAGAGTTCCTGCTACTCAACTTAGGGAATCTATGGTGCTCCCCCACTGTTCCCCTTTTTTTGTAAAATGGTCTGGAAACTCAAAGCACTGAGCTGAGGTGATGGTGAGACTCACAATATTTGTTTTCCATCTCTCAGGGATCACTTTTCTTGTTGTCTGATATAGTGTCTTAAAAGTCATTTTTTCATGCATTTTTCTGGGTTTTTTTCTACTTATTTAAGGTAGGAGGGCAAATTCAGTCTCCCTTTTACTTATTTTGACCAGAAGCAAATGTTAAGTTGGTCTGCTATTGATTTTGCAGGTACTCCCACTCTTCTTTTCCTGCACCTTTTGTTCCTTACTCTTAAAATATGAGACACGTGGACATTTTACAGAATTCTACGTAGACATCAGTATCATCTTTATATTCCTGATCCTAGTACTCAGTAATTGACCAATAAAATTGTCAGTAGTAACAGAGAAAGTTCAAATTCTTGTTCTGTTGCCTTCTAGCTGTCTCTTGGACTTCTCTGTGCTAAGTACTGGCCCTTTTTCCTACATATGCAATAGAAAGCTGAAGAGAAATCAGAAAAACCAGATATTTTCTACTGAGCTATACATTTGGTTAATCCTGAGAATTTTTAAATTTTTAACTATGAAAAATATAACATAAAAAATAGAAAAATAGAAACAAATAAGCTAAAAATCTCACTTCTACAAATTATTGTTTTTTTTCTGTCAGTATATACCCTTCCATGTTTTACCTGCATCATATTTTGTACATGATATAACAAAAATACACTTTAATATTACCTTTGGAAATATTTTATTTATTTATTTGAGAGAGAGAGAGAAGGAGCAAGGGGGAGGAGCAGAGGGAGAGAGAGAGAGAGAGAGAGAGAGAGAGAGAGAGAGGGAGAGAGAGAAGCAGACTCTCTGCTGAGGAGGGAGCCCAATGCAGGGCTCAATCCCAGGACCTGGAGATCATGACCTCAGCGGAAGGCAGTCATTTACTGACTGAGCCACCTAGGTACCCCATTACTTTTTTTGCTTAATAGAATTACATTCTATGTGGCTGCATAATGTCATAATTACATTTTTTAACATATTTGTCATGTAAGCATGCTATGATTTATTCAGTTGTTTCTATACTACGGTAAATTATCCTTTTTTAGTTAGTATAAAGAATAATTTCAGTGACTACCTTGACTTTCCTTTTAGGGTATTTTCTTGGCTAATCCCCTAAAGTGAAGTTACTAGAATAAAGAATATAAAAATATTTAATGTTCTTGTTACATATTGCCAAATAGCGTTCTTAAAAGACTGTACCACTGTTCACATTTACCAGCTTAGCTGAGAGTGTCAGTCTTAACATACCCTTGTTAGCACTGTATATTATCACTTAAAATGAAGTGTTGTGGCTAACACAATTAACGAAATTTACTTTTCATTCTTATTAGTTTCTTCATTTCTACAAAGTGGGCCATATTCCTTGTACTTGGTAAATAGGGGCATTTTTTTTCTTCTGTAGGGCAGGAAGAGAGGTCTCACAAACAAATTCATAGCCCTGTCTTAGAGGGGTATGATCATTGGTTTTCTTTTCCCTTCCTCTCCTGCATTCACTCATCAAATGTTTATTGAGCCTTTCTAGCAGGCCAGGTACTATGCTAGGCTCTAGGGATAGAATTAGGAGAAGACAAAGCTATAACCTCTGCCCAAGAAAGAGCCTACATTCTCTATGTGTAATTGGGAGTAGACAAATCTGCCAGCCAAAGTGTTTCCCACCACATTTGGAAAGAGCAGACTGTTTCAGCAAAGCATTAACTTGAAAATTTACAAGGAACTAACAAGTTTAGGAAAACCTGCCAGAGGAACTTTTTTTTTTTTTAATTTTTAAAAAATTTTTTTTTTTTTATTCATTTGACACAGAGAGAGAGATCACAAGTAGGCAGAGAGGCAGGCAGAGAGAGAGGAGAGAGGAGGAAGCAGGCTCTCTGCCGAGCAGAGAGCCTGATGTGGGCCTCGATCCCAGGACCCTGGGATCATGACCTGAGCCGAAGGCAGCGGCTTTAACCCACTGAGCCACCCAGGCGCCCAGGAACTTTTGATTATACTGACTGCAAAGAAGTTTAGCAGCTAAAGAAAAACAAATCTGAAGAGGAAAGGGACAAACATAGCTACATTTTAGGGACAATTAAATGATACATTCTAATGGAAAATGCTTTCTAAATGGCTGTGACCAGGGGCAAAGAAGTTTTACTGGGAGAGAGAAGAGGTGAATGGAACAAAATAAGAAAACTATGTGAGCATGAACTATTACAATGGCAGCATGAGAGCTCTAAACTCTTAGAAAGCAAAGGAGAGGAGGCCAGGAGTTTGCAGGCAAGGAAAAAGATGGAGCATGTAGAGATTTGTATTAGGGTTAGTTCCACCTCCTCCCTTCCTGGAGATCAAAGCCAGCCGTGAGGCTCCACATGGCAGCTCTACCACTATAGCAAACACCCCATAGTAGAATCACCACAGCGGGACATATAAAAACTCAAAAGAACCAAAATATTATTATTACACCATAGCATTCCTGGCCTGTACCGCTTACTCGCAAAGTGTGAGGACTGCATACATTGCATGTATGCAGTTTGAGTGGGTAAATCCTCCCCTTTTCCCTGCTGAGATCAAAATACATAGTACATGAAATATTTGTGTATTGTTTAAACAGTAATTACAAAGCAAACAACATAACTAACCACCATCCAAGTCAAGGAAAAAAACAAAATGAAATACTCCCAGCAAATCATAGAACACTACATCAAAAACTAACAATGTACTGTATGGTGACTAACATAACACAATAAAATAAAATGAAATAAAAAATATTCCCAGCAGCCAGCACCCTCCTTTGTGTTCTTCTCCATCCCTTCACTCTCCCTTCCCTCAAAAAGTAACTCCTGGGCTTTGTATGTATTCCTTTTTTTTTCTTTTTTTGAAGATTTTAAAATTTATTTATTTGAGAGAGAGAGAGAGAGACAGACATAGTGACGGAGATAGCACGAGAGAGAGAACACGAGCGGGGAGGAGAGGGAGAAGCAGGCTCCTGCTGAGCATGGAACCTGACATGGGGCTCGATCCCAGGATCCTGGGTTCATAACCAGAGCCAAAGGCAGACACTCAACTGACTGAGCCACCCAGGTGCCCCCATATTCCTAAAACAATTTAGTTTTGCCTGGTTTTGAACATAATAAAAATGAAATCATAATGGATAAGGTTCTTTTGTAAATGGCTTTTTTGCCCAATATGATGTTTGTAAGATTTTTCCATTGTGCTGCATGTAGGTATTGTTTGTTCACTCTCATTGCCAAATGATGTTTCATTATATAAATGTATCACCCATTCTATGGTTGATGAACATTAAGTTGTGTCCATTTTGAGCCAATTGTGAAGAATACTGCTATGAATAGTCATATATATATATATCTTGGTGCACACGTGTAAGAGTTTCTGGAATAGAATAGCTGAAACATAGGACATGCACATTTTCTACTTGGCTGTGTGTTGCAAATTCTTTGCTAGGTGGTGGCATCAATTACACTCCTATGACCAGTGGTGTCCCTGTTGCTTGAAATCTTTGCCAACGTTTACTACTGTTATATTTCAACTTACTGCCAATTTGGTGTGTATATAATGGTATCTCATTGTATTTTTAAGACAACTTCCCTAGTTACCAAAGTGGTTAATTGTCTTTTCATGTAACTTTTGGCCCCTTGTATTTTGTCTTTTGTGAGGTTCTTGCTCATTTTTTCTGTTAATATGTCTTTTTCTTATTGATCTATAGGCATTCTTACTATGCTCTTTGTATTCATCCTTTGTCAGTTTTATGTGTTACACAGCCTCTCCTAGTTTGTGACTTGATTTTTCACTCTCCTCATAGTGCCTTTTAATAATCAGAAGGTGCAATTTTAGTGTAGTGAAATAGTCTTTTTCTTTTTGTGCAGCACTTTGTCTCTACTTTTTTTTTTTTTAATTTTATTTTTATTATTTGCCCAAGGGGTACAGGTCTGTGAATCATCAGGCTTACATCTTTCACAGCATTCACCAAAGCACAAACCCTCCCCAATGTCCATAATTGTCTCTACTTTTAAGAAATCTACAATATCTTTTGTACAACAGATACCTTCTATTTTAGTTGCTAATAAAGGGCTACACAACTCAAAAAAAAAAAAAAAAAGAAATCTACAATATCTAAGATAACTTCTAAAAGTTTGATTGTTTTGCTTTTCACATGTTGATCTTCCAACTACCTGGAATTGATTTTGTATATAGTGTGAAATAGCAGTCCAGTTTTATTTTTTTCCACATAGGATATCTGATTTCAGAGCATCATTTATTGAAAGAAAAGGTCCCACTGATCTCCAAGTCACCCCTGTTATGTATGAAATACCTATATGTTATATGAGTCTGCTTTTTGGACTTTCTACTCTGTTCTGCAGCTCTGTGTTTATTCCTGGGCCAGGTCCACTCTGTCGTTATTAGTAAAGGTTCTTGAGCTTGATGCATTAGAGGGCAAGTCCTTTTATTTGTTATAGTTCTTAGTTCTTTAACACACGAGATTAAGATAGGGCTTATGTTCCTTTGGGCTTATCGAAGCTCACAGAAAAGAAAAGCCCATTTCGTGGACAATACCTCTGTCTCCAGTAATAGGGCCAACTTCCCCATTAGGCATTGAAAGCACAGTGCCTTGGGTCCATAACACTTTTAGGGGCTCATGAAAATGTTTTAATTTATTTTATAATCAGAAGAAAACAATGAACTTTTGGTTGAAGAAAGTATTTTAACATATAATACTAAATAGTCATTTTTATATCAACACAGTCACAAAGCATATTTTTAAGTACTTCTCTAGAGGGAAAAGGCCCACCTCGGCAAATGTGCCCAGGGCCCATAAAGTGGCCCTGCCTGATAGTATTCTTAAAAATTATCCTGTTAGGGTGCCTGGGTGGCTCAGTAGGTTAAAGCCTCTGCCTTCGGCTCAGGTCATGATCTCAGGGTCCTGGGATCAAGGCCCGCCTCAGGTTCCCTGCTCAGCAGGGAGCCTGCTTCCTCCTCTCTCTCTGCCTCTCTGCCTACTTGTAATCTCTCTCTCTCTCTGTCAAATAAATAAATGAAATCTTTAAAAAAAATTATCCTGTTAGTCATAAGGGCAGAACTTAGGTGGTCATCCCTATCTTGCCATATAGGCTAGGGCATAAAAACGTGTTTCCTCCTAATGGTAGATGAGCATATCAGCTTCATTTGGAAAAACTGTACATTAATAATTAATTATCTCCCAAATTAATAATCTCCCAAATACTAACTTTAAATTTGAATAAAAATGGAATACAAATTAATAGTAAATTAATAATCTCCCAAATACTAACTTTAAATTTGAATAAAAATGGAATACAAATAATATTTATTTTCAGGTTTTTGCCAAGTACTAGGGGGTACAGGGATAAATAAATGAACATAGAGCTTCTAGCATCTAAGAGAAATACAAACAGTTAACAATTATAGTGGGAGGAATGTCACATAAATAGAAGTATGGTAGCAAGGCCAAGTTAGTCCTCAGTTGCAAAATAGGTGTTATTTTTGGTTTATCAAATGAGGAAACCAAGGCACAGAAGTGACTTATCCCAAGTATTAATGAATATATTCAGATGTAATATTTGTTTTTTTTAAAGATTTTATTTATTTATTTGACACAGAGAGAGAGATTACAAGTAGGCAGAGAGGCAGGCAGAGAGACAGGGAAAGGAGGAAGCAGGCTCCCTGCTGAGCAGAGAGCCCGATGCGGGCCTCAATCCCAGGACGCTGAGATCATGACCTGAGCCGAAAGCAGAGGCTTTAACCCACTGAGCCACCCAGGCGCCCAAGATGTAATATTTGAATACCAGGACTTTGACTCCAAGCTATGTGCTGTTTACCACGTCATAGTTAACAGTCAATAAATTAGAATGTATTGCACTGAATAAGAAATAGAAATAGAATAGAAGCCAAGGGGTCTTCTTTCTCTATTTACTCTTTTTTCCCATATGTTTATTTAGGTATATTTCACATAGCATAAAATTTACCCATCTCAAATGTATACTTCAATGATTTTTAGCAACTTACCAAGTGGTACAACCACCATCATAAATCAGTTTTAGAACATTTTCATCACCCCCATAAGAACCCAAATGCCCATTTTCAGTTAATTTCTATTCCCACCCCCGGGCCTAGGCAACCACTAATCTATTTCCTTTGTCTATAAATTTGTCTTTTCTGGATATTTCATGTATGCAAAATCACACAGTGTATAGTCTCTTTTGTCCGGTTTCTTTCACTTAGATAGTGTTTTTGAGGTTCATCCATGATTTAGCATGTGTCAGCAGTTTGCTCTTTATTATTGCTGAATGGTATTCCATAATTATATGGATACTTCACATTTTTGTCTATCCGTTCACGTGCTGATTGACATTTGGTTCTTTCCAAATTTTAGCTATGGCCAATAATGTTGCTATGAACATTTGTATGCAACTTTTTTTAACGACATGCCTTCACTTCTTTTAGATACTAAGGTGGAATTGCGGGGTTATATAGTAGTTTATATTTAACTTTTGAGAATTTGCCAAAATGTATTCTAAAGCGGCTTCCCCATTTTATGTTCCTACTGGCAATGTACAAAGGTTCCAATTTCTCCACATCCACAGACTCTTACTGTCATCTGTCTTCTCGATTATAGTCATTCTAGGGGGTGTGAAGTGGTATCTCATTGTGGTTTTGATTTGCATTTCCCTAATGACTAATGATGCTGAATATCTGTTCATGTACTTATTAGCCATTTGTACATATTCTTTGAAGAAGTGTCTATTCTAAATCCTTTGCCCATGTTCTGACTGTCACCTTAATACTGGGTTGTAAGAGTTCTTTGTAAATTCTGGATACAAAGTCTTTATTAAATATGTTTCACACATTTTTCCCATTCTGTTACTTGTCCTTTTATTTTCTTAATATTACCTTTTTAACTGTAAAAATCCTGAATTTTAATAAGGCCCATTTTATCCATTTTTCCAGAAATAAATCCTTATATTTATAGTCAATTGATTTTTTAAAAAAGATTTTATTTATTTATTTGAAACAGAGAGAGACAGCGAAAGAGGGAACACAAGCATGGGGAGTGGGAGAGGGAGAAGTAGGCCTCCCGCTGAGCAGGGAGCCTGATGTGGGGCTCAATCTCAGGACCCTGGGATCGTGACCTGAGCCGAAGGCAGACTCTTAACGACTGAGCCACCCAGGCACCCCAATAGTCAATTGATTTTTTAAAAGATTTTATCTATTTATTTGAGAGAGAATGAGTGAGAGTGAGTGAGAGAGAGAGAATCTGAAGCAGACTTTGCACTGAGCAGAGTCAGATGCAGGGCTCGATCCTACAGCTGCAAGATCACGACCGGAGACAAAACCAAGAGTCAGACATTTAACTCACTGAGTCACCCAGGCACTCCTATAGTCAACTGATTTTTGACAAATGCAATTCCCTGACAAAAAGATAGTTCAAAGATGATACAAGAACAACTGGATATCCACATGCAAAAAAAGGTGAACTTGGATGGTCACTTCATACCATACACAGAAATTAACTCAAAATGTCTCATAGGCTTTAATGTAAGAAATAAAACAACAAAACTTTCAGAAGAAAACAGGAAAGAGAAACACAAGATCTTTGGTTAGGCAAAGATTTTTTAATCAATTCTTTTTTTTTAAGATTTTATTTATTTATTTGATAGACACAGTGAGAGCGGAACATGAGCAGGGGGCATGGGAGAGGGAGAAGCAGGCTTCCCACCAAGGAGGGAGCCCAACACGGGGCCCGAACCCAAGACCCTGGGATCATGACCTGAGCTGAAGGCAGACACTTAACGTCTGAGCCACCCAAGTGCCCTTTTAAATCAATTCTTGAATTACTGTCCTGATTAAACATAATACATATACGTACATGTGTGTTTGTATGTGGTATGTGAGCATGACGTAGGTAGGTAACTATACAGCCAGCCACCTTCAGTCAAAATGATAAACTATTTTACTGGGATTGTTTTTTTTTTTTTTAATTTTTTTTTTTAATTTTTTTAAAGATTTTATTTATTTATTTGACACAGAGAGAGAGATTACAAGTAGGCAGAGAGACAGGGAGAGGAGGAAGCAGGCTCCCCGCTGAGCAGAGAGCCCGATGCGGGCCTCGATCCCAGGACGCTGAGATCATGACCTGAGCCGAAAGCAGAGGCTTTAACCCACTGAGCCACCCAGGCGCCCTTTACTGGGATTGTTGACTAAAATTTGAATTATCAATGACATAAATATGTTGAAAACAACATGCAGGGGAAAAGGAGCAAACCAGCCAGAATGAAAATCCAGAGCTTGGCAGATAGAATTCAGAGCTTGACAGTTAGAATTCAAGATAAAGCTGTGTAAATAGTAAATTAATCCCTTCTTCAAATACTATGCAATGTGCCTACCTACATTTCAGGCTAAGAAATGTTGATTACAGGAAATCACTGACTGCAGATTAAGAAGACAATCTCCTACAGAAGGATGAGTCTCTACCAACTAGGCAGATGCTGCATACTCTAATGTTTGCAATGATATCATAATACTAACATGAAATTCTTGAAGCCCATTACTTTCAACATGTGTAGGAAGAAAGAAATTATTGTTGAAGATTCATCAACATAATTCATCAAGAGGAAAGTTTTAGATACAAAGCCTCACTTTAAAGGTATTTTCTTCACAACACGTGCCTTCCTTAATACCCATCACCCGTGTTGTGATGAGCACTGGGTATTATATGCAAATAATGAATTGTTGAACACTACATCAAAAACTAATGATGTACTATTGTTGGCTAACTGAACATAATAAAAAAATTTAAAAAGTTAAAAAATAAATTTCCATTAAAAAGGTACTTTCCTCTATTAAATTCTATGGATTGCACTTAAAATTGTCTTATTTTTAAAAAAAAATTGTCTTATTTTTAAAAGATTTTATTTATTTATTTATTACACACACACACACACACACACACACACACACACAGAGAACACAGCAGGGGAAGCAGCAGGCAGAGGGAGAGGGAGAAGCAGGCTCCCTGCTGAGCAAGGCGCTGGATGCCAGGCTCAATTCCAGGACTCTGGGATCATGACCTGAGCTGAAGGTAGACTCTTAACCAACTGAGCCACCCAGGTGTCCCAGTCTTTTTTTTTTTTTTTTAAGAATTTATTTATTTATTTTTGAGAGAAAGAGAGAGAGAGAGAGAGAGAGAGCGCACATGAGCAGGGAGAAAGGGGTATGGGGAAAAGCAGACTCCCTGTGGAAAAGGGAGCCCAGTGTGGGACTCGATCCCAGGACCCTGGGATCAAGATCTGAGCTGAAGGCAGACACTTAACCAACTGAGCCACCCAGGCATCCGTACTTAAAAATTGTTAATAGCTAATTTCATTTTGAAATAACCACTTTCACCTCTGCAGGGGATACACAAGAATATGGCCATAAATCTTGGCCACCTCTGTTCACTGTGAGTTAGTCAGTGCTTTGTCTGTGTCTTTTCATGGCAATTGACAGAGTCTTTGCTAAAGCCTGAAACTTGACTTCCTGTATTTCAGGGCAATATTTGTTTTCAAGGGCGCCTGGGTGGCTCAGTGGGTTAAAGCCGCTGCCTTCGGCTCAGGTCATGATCCCAGGGTCCTGGGATCGAGGCCCACATCGGGCTCTCTGCTCAGCGGGGAGCCTGCTTCCTTCTCTCTCCTCTCTCTCTGCCTGCCTCTCTGCCTACTTGTAATCTCTCTCTCTGTGTCAAGTGAATAAATAAAATCTTTAAAAAAAAAAAATATTTGTTTTCAAAATATATTTTCTAATATATTTTATGCATTACTGCTTATTAACATTTTAATATATTTTCAGGTATAGCTGATTATTTGTATTTCTAACTGTTCCTTTAAGGAAAAGTAACATGTTTCATTGTACTTTTATCCCCTGTATGAGTGGTTTTTAAATCACTGGAGCCATTGGTCAAGTGTTGGAACCCTGCCTCCCAGCATCTGACAAGGGTTTTAGAACACAATAAATGTTTCATATGTTTTTGTTGTAATAAAGTAAATATTCACTTTTTAAATACTGTAGTTTTAAAATCACATTTCCCTAAGCCCAAGGTCTAATGGAAGAAAATATACAATGAAATCAACCAAATTACTAAAATAAAATTCTAGGAGAGGCATATAGGTTTATCATTATCTTAATGAAATGCAATTGTAATGAAAGCTAATTAATATTTCAATGCCAAGAGCCAAGTGCCAACATTTTCTTTCTGGAATACCTAGTAACACAATGTTCTCTCATTCTAAAGAGATATGCTCTCTCCTCTTAGATTAGAGCCTCTATCTAAATCTCTCAGACAATTTAAAAATCAGACTTTTTAAATCCTGGGTGAAATAGACTTAGCTGAGTGCAGACACATAGCAAGAAGAGTCCCAGATAAAGTTAGCCTTTCTATCATAGCTATCGTTGCTAACATCTTCTACTAAGTACTTATTTCTTGAAAGTAAGTAGAAACAATTTACCAGCTCATCAGAATTTCACATGAATCTCAAGAGGAATGCTAAGTAGTGAAATAAATAAAGACAGCCTTTTTCAACTTGTGGTTAAGAAGACACTGGCAAAGCACATACACTGTGAAGTGTGCATATCAGATGAGTAAAATGGGTACTTACCCAAAACAAGTGAACTGAAAGACAATTCACAATTTCTTTTAAAATACTTTCCTTCTTGCCTAAGATATAATCTAGACTGGTTCTAAATAATTTTCTCAAATACTATCTGCAGTGATCTTTTCACTTACAGTCCTCCAGCCCTTCAGCCACCTGGAAACATCCAGTCCCACCTGGAGCCTTATCCTGCCCTCAGGGTCTGGGCCAGTGCCGTCCTCTATACTGCAGGAATTTTCAGAAGCCTTAGACTAGTAACTTATCTGCTCAGTATCAGAGTGGCCATTCTGCTGATCCTGCTCTGATACTGTAACCTATTTTCAGGCCCTAAAATTTTATCTGGTTATTTGTAACCAAGCCTCTATCTTGAACCATTAGAAACTCGATCCTAGATTCTTCTGTTGTGATCCTTAGTCCTACGTTGGGACCTTACTTAGTATCCTAGTGGGTGCAATACTCCCTGTAATGTTCTGTGGCTTAGTGTGGAGCCCTACCCTGGAATTCCCGTCTTCATGAGTTATGTCTGCAGTATATGCCACTGGATAGCTATGACACAGACTCTCCTCATGTCTGGATTTCTACCTATTGCCCACTGTGCGACTCTTCTAGAGACAGGCTCTATGCTTGACCTAATTTCTTACTCTAATAGTAACTTGGGTAATACCTCTGCTTTAAAATATTTCTATTCAAACCAGTCCACAGTAAGTTTTAAATGCATCACTAAATATACATCTGCTGCTCAAAATTCCAAAAGAAAACATCCCATACCTGTCTGAATGAATCCTGATTTGTATCCATTAGTTGTGCCATTTTCTGGAGTCACAGTTGACGATACTGAAGAGTTTGGTTTCATAGAGTGGCAAGTAGCAGAGGATTGTCGGCTTCTACATTCTGGGAAGGAGTAAGAATCACATTATGGGAAGAGACCAACACTCTGTTAAAACAGATGATGGGAACACAATCCATAAATCTCTAAAATAAACTGTTGCTCCTTAAGGGGCAACCACATTCCTTATCAGAGACACCCCCTCCTCAAATTCTGATTCCAAAAGAACGTTCAAGATGGTGAATTCACTTTGTCTTCCTAAGGCCACATGTCATGTTTAGAAGGAAAAAAAAAAGATCAGACTTTTGTTCTTCACAGATTACTTACTCATAACCAATTACTCATACCCAATATAAACATGCTAGTTTTATGGATAAGACTGAAGCTAAAATATTGGTAATATTAAAAAAAAAACCAACAAGCTTTCAAATGCCAGTTAACCTCCTGTCAGGATGGATTTAAGTGTGGAACAGGAACCTAGAATCCATGTAGGCTGTTTTCAACATTCTCACCTTGACTTTCATCAAAAAGCTGAAGCAAAGAAAAATTTATAGGTAGAAGAGAAAAATTTTAAATGCTCAAATTCTTAACATTCTTAGTTTTTATTAAAGGAAATAGATATATAATACTCAAGGTGATTTCTGATCATGCAATACCAAGCTTCATTTTAGGTAAGCCAATATTAATGGAGCTCTCCTGTAATACTTTAATAATATTTTGAACTGAGTCAGTTAGATAGCAAATACTATGACACCCTGTGGGGCTGTACCTTCCAACTAAATTATAGTACATGTTATACTGTATTAGACTTCAAAGATAGCATGTGAAAAAGAAATATAAATGGTTGCAAATGACAGTTAATTATAGAGGGTCCTTTAGAGAGTTTCCAAGTTTATCAGATATGTGAAAGGGCTGGAAGCAGTTTTCTATAACCTTCATTGCTAGGACCTTCCTTGAACAGCTACTGTACTTTGGTCTAAAAGGATATCACCACATTATGTGTATTATATGCATATACTTATATTGCTAATATATGTCTGCATATCTGTATATATAAATACATACACATACATAATTCTAATTCTAAAATAGCAACTGCTATAAATGTGAGGCCTCAGAGGTTAGGGCGGGGGGTCATAGGGAGTAGGGAGGGAAAAAAAATGAAACAAGATGGGATCGGGAA
The DNA here is from genome assembly GCA_002007465.1 of Ailurus styani. Taxonomy (NCBI): domain Eukaryota; kingdom Metazoa; phylum Chordata; class Mammalia; order Carnivora; family Ailuridae; genus Ailurus; species Ailurus styani. The sequence continues at coordinate 2,520,416 of LNAC01000185.1, forward strand.
GGAGACAAACCATAAGAGACTTAATCTCATGAAACTGAGGGTTACTGGTGGGGGGAGGGTAGGGATAGGGCGGATGGGTTATGGACATTGAGGACGGTTTGTGCTATGGTGAGTGCTATGAAAGGTATAAGCCTGATGATTCACAGACCTGTACCCCTAGGGCAACTAAAATAAAAATGTGAGGCCTCAGATGCCTGGCTGACACAGTTGGTAGAGCATGTGACTCTTGATCTTAGGGTTGTGTGTTCAAGCCCCACGCTGGGTGTAGAGATTACTTAAAAATAAAATCTTTTAGGGGCACCAGAGGCTCAGTTGGTTAAGCATCTGACTCTTGATTTCATTTTAGGTCATCATCTCAGGATTGTGGGACTGAGCCCCAAGTTGGCTCTGTGCCTAGCCAGGAGTCATCATCTCTCCCTCTGCCTCTCCCTCTGCTCCTCTGCCTTCCCCCTGCCCCCATCCCGCTCACCCATGCTCTCTTAAATAAATAAATGAATAAATAAATAAATATTTTAAAAACTATAAAAAATTAATACAATCTTTTAAAAATTTTTTTTAGATCTGAGGCTTCGAAAGCCACTCAGGATTATTGTACCTGGCTTGGAACATGCAGCCATTTCCTAAGGAATTATTTAATGTCACAAATGCAACCAAGAGTAATTACAGTGGAAGACTGAGAGGAAAATCTGCAGTTATAATTTGGATTTATTATGCTATTTCTCATGGTCAGGCCAAAATCTTGCACAGACAACAAATGGAAACATTAAAGACAATTATTATATCGCTTTTAATAATATTATTAATTAAAAGTCTCAGCATCTAAATAACTGCTCAAAAATAAGGATTAGATATTCTATTGCATTAGAACAATGAATAAAATTTGTGGCAAATCTTACCAATCACATGAAGATGTGAGGCTTCAACTGGATTCAGTTCTATTAATAAGTTAGTTAAGTTCTTCTTAACTTAAAAAAAATAAAACTTCACCAACTTAATAGTGCATTTCCCCAGGTATTGTGAAGAAAGCATTATTTCTTCTAAACTATACGTAGTTTAATGAAAACTGAAAACTATATATGCATAAGAATTACCAAAGAACTTAAATAAAGTAGAAAGAGCATCTAACCAGGAAAATGACAATTTGAGGTCCTCTCTAAATGACAGAAGAGCTGGAAAGAGTTTGTCTGTCCTCTATCCCCCCAAGAAACAAAGAGACAGCACTTTTTTAAAACCCAGATAGTCTCTACTAAAAATAGGAAGAAGCTAGTCAAATAACTTGTCAGAGAGCTTTACATCTTTGGATAGCCTACTAAACTTGGGATACTTATCTATACCTGAATTCTGAACCCTGCACTGGCCACTTGTTATTACTGTAACATCCTCATTCCCTTCCCTTCCCTTTTTCTCCCAGAGGTTGGTCCTACCTTTCCAGCAGATAAGAGGTCCCTTCGACAGTACACCCTGGGAGCTTCTGACTAGGTAGTACTTTAAGTGCTTCTGCTTCTTTGGCTGGGTGGTGAGCTTCAAGTTAATATGGTTGGAAAATTCCGTGAAATACCGAAATCCTCTTTCTCCACAGCCGATACAGTTTCCAGAAAAACCTGAAAGAAGGAAAATCAAAGTTACTGCTGGACTTGTAAGTTGGTACAGTGCTTTTACATACAAAAAGTATAGAAATATTCAGTTTTTTGACCCAATAACTTCTTAATTTCAAGGGGAAAAAACCCAAGTTTTTTTTTTTAGCAAAGTTATTTATAAAGACTGACGGTAATTTAAATTCTGCTCTAAAAGGATAAAGGTTAAGGAAACAGAATGGATAGTATCATGTGATAGAATTCATATGGTTGACATAAAAATATGAAAAAGTTTGGTCCTAGAGATGTTCATTATTCCTTCCCCACACACTTCCTTGCTGGCCCTGGTTCTCTACCCTATGCACCATTTGGACTTGCCTTCATGGTCACAGCTGATTAGACTGTGGTAATATCTGACCCAGTCCAGGACAGTCAGAGTCTCCTGGAATCTTAAAATAAATACGAAAAGAATCAGTCAGATGGTACTTGACCCTGGATTTGTAAGGTCTTATAAAATAGGAACCCCACTAAGGGGTAACGTCCAACCGCCCGTCAGCTAAGGGACAGGAGAGCACAAACTAAGAGCTGTGAAACTTTCCAGTTTCTATGTGATTGAGCTGTACTTTCTCACATGAGTTCCCTGAGAATCCCATTTCCTCTTTCTTCACCTCCCTGTACTCAAACTGGCTTATTATTACTTTAGATCTACTATCCGAACAATTCTCAGATTAATCAAACAAAATACAACTTTCAGTGACCTGCTTAGAGCAGGGGACACAGAAAGAAGAAACAGGGACGATTAAGAGGATGAGAGGCCATCCTTTGCTAAATTGGGAATCAACCCCCTAAGACACAGAGGAAAGTTGCAAAGAAAGAGTGAGAGTTCCTCTGATTCTGACTGATGAGGACACAGCATATGTACTGCCCTATAGTGAACAAGGACAAGAAAGCTGTAAATGGGAAAGGGCATTCCAAACTCCAAACATATAATATCTTTCTATATAGATAACTAACTTAAAATAAATTTACTGGAGCGCCTGGGTGGTTCAGTTGGTTAAGCATCTGCCTTCAGCTCAGGTCATAATCCCAGCGTCCTGGGATCGAGTCCCACATTGGGCTCCCTGCTCAGCAGCTCTCCATCTGTCCCTCCCCATGCTTGTGCTCTCTCTCTCTCTAATAAACAAATAAATAGTCTTTAAAAAATAAAATAAAATAAATTTACTAATGAAGTGATACACTCTTTTTAAACCCCACATCAACCGGTTACATAATTAACTAAGATATAGAAAGAGAGAAGAGAAAGGCCATCAGGATTAAAGACAGAATATTTCACAATGTATCAATCTCAGAATGCTGACAATCAAGTCCAAGCACTTAGAAATGGCAGTCCAATTTATTATTATTTATTCATCAATTATTTATTGACCATCTACCTATATACCAGGCATTGTGCGAAACCGGAAAGACAGAGATTGTTGTAATTTCTGATCAGTTCCATAAAATTAGTAATTCTATGTAATTAGTTTATTATGGTTACTTTATAGAGTTATAAACAATATAACTTCATAAATTATTTAAAATATATTCAGAGATGGTTTGCATTTGAGAGCATTTGGCTATCTGTCCAATACCTTAGAGCTGGAGGTAAAAAAAAAAAAATGTCAATGGCTACCTAGTTCACCAAGTTCCCAAGCCATCTAACTATCCATCTCTTCATGCATCCATGCATCTATCCAACAAATACTTGTACTCTACCATGTGCTAGGCACTGTCTCAGGCACCAGGTTTTCAGCATGGAACAAAGCAGACAAAACTAGTGCCTCCACATAACTTATATTGTGGTATGAACGTCATGCCTTGATGGAAAATTGCCTGGTTTGCAAGGCACAGGTAGCACCCAAATACAGTAAAATGATCTAAGAACACTTTAGCAAAAATAATTAAAGAGAGTGTCTCCCAATACATCCAAGTAGATCTATTGGATAGATTCAAGTAGTTCATAAAAGATTAGTGTGAGAATTAGAATTAACAAATTACCGAGGTGAGGTTTTCTCTTTTCTCTTTTCTTTTGCCTATTCTCTGAGGTGAAAAGCAAGAGAGCATAAAAGGAAGAAAAGCAAAGCAACTGGACAATCTTCAAAGAACAGATATGGCACATTAATGATGAGAATTAATAATATTAAAGAGATAGAATGCTACAGCTCATTCTTAGAACTCTCTATGGTTTCAGTATTAACCTTGGTTCAAGAGAGATTTTATCTCCTCAAAGTTCTTGTTTTCATTGTCAGAAAAAATAGTGCATCCTACAGCCAAATTACCTTTCTAGTCTTTTGGTTGCATGGTAGATTTGGGACACATGAGTGAACTGCCAATATATTTTAAAGATTTTATTTATTTATTTGAAAGAGAGAGGGAGAGCACAGAAGGAGAGTAAAAGGGAGAAGTAGACCCCCCTCTAAGTAGAGAGCCTGATGCGGGACTCAATCCCAGGACCGTGCGATCATGACCTGAGCCAAAGGCAGATGCTTAACTGAGTGAGCCACCCAGGTGCCCCAGATCAATATATTTTTTAATCAATTCCCCCACAGTCCTTTGAAACTGCATAATTTATATAAAAAGTTAGACAAATTGTTATTGGGGTCCACTGGGATTCTAGTATATTTGAAGCTTAAAATTTTTCCCACTATATCTTAATGCATACTAAAATAATTTATCATCAGTAAGAATGTTGGATGGATATTAACTTTTAAACAACAGAGATTGAATATATAAAAATCTCAACAACATACTTATCTAAGAGAAAACTTCAACCATTTTGTTGCACTGTATTTTCAATTTGGAAATTAGTTAGTAAAAAATTATGTCCATTCACAAGGCTAGAGAAAGTAAGCAAAATTCCATTTCTATAAGGGTATGAATAAATATGACCGAGTGTCAGAATAACTACAATGTAAAGAACAAGTGTTCTATTCTTGGCACTATGCTGGATGCGTGTCTTATAAACATCACCATTTATAGAAAGAGTTCTATAGATGAAGACTCTGAGACCTCAAGAGGATAAGTAGCCTGCTCAAGTTCTGAAAGTACTAAGTGATAAATCTGGCATTTTACCCTCAGTTCCAACTCCCAATACCCATGGTCTTTGATCTCATATACCTGATTACCTATAACTATGAAATCTTATTCTGATAGTGCTTGTTGTGTCCTTTCTTTGATGTATTCTAGGAGGATTCCCTCTAGTCATGAAGAATCATTGAATAAGAAGGCATCGTGAGTGATTTTTCGGTTTGTGCTTAGAGCCACATGTTAAGTATTCCATTTGATGACACTATGATGCTTTTATTTTTTTAAGTTTATTTATTTAATTTTTAGTAATCTCTACCCCCAACATGGGGCTCAAACACACAAGCCTGAGATCAAGAGTTGCATGCTCTTCCAAATGAGCCAGCAAGGCTCCCTGAAGCTATGATGCTTTTAAAATGCTAAAAGAAATATTCCCAAAATTGTAATACCACAAGCTAACTAGGTTACTAGTTCTGTGTCTTATCATTTTTATATTCCCACATCACAGCCTAGCATGATTTTTGTCACACAGTACATTTGGAACACATAGTGTTGGATAAATGGGTGGACAACTGAAGACTTGGAAACTTCTTTGCTAATGTGTCCAATGTATAAACTTTACCATTAGACTTCCATGTTAAACCATCTGCTCAAAATCACAAAAAGAAAATAAAATTAACATGTTTTAATGAAAACCTTATGGAAATTATCACTTCTTTTCCTATGAACCAATAGAATGCTTTGAATTACAATGTAAGGAACCTTTATAAAGCATGGGCAAAGTTACTTTTTGATCCAAGATACTGATGTATGTATTTCTAAACTTCTGATAATACTGTATAACTAGGAAAAATGCATCAAACTAAACAAGCACAGCTTAGAACCAACACAATTCTTGAACTCTTTTCTCTCTTCTCTCTTTTTCATCTTTATTGTTATTTGCACCAAAAGCATCTGATTGCATCTACAGTTAGAGAAATTCTGAGAAACAAAAGAAACTCTAGAGAAACACAGCAGCAAAGAAAGCAACAAACCTCATGTGACATCTTCTTAATTATTAAAATTAATTAAAAAATAAATCCACTCTTTATTTCCCATGAAATAAGCCAGATTGTGAAAAAAGCACAGACTCAAAGTAATACCAGAGAGTAAAACAATTCTGAGTTATACATTTTACATCATATGTCTATTTTTAGTCATTTTGGTTGAACTCATGCTAAATATAAAATGAGAATCACATTAATCAAGAGTAGTTAGGAATAATGGGTGGTATGGAGAAACTAGCAAAAACATACAAAGTGGATTATCCACAGCTGAATAATTGAGAGCTGACTTGACATCAAGTCCAAATCAATGACTCTATAAAAAATGAATCCTACTTTGCTTTACAAAGTATTAATTTTTTAAAAATATTTTTATTTATTTATTTGAGACAGAGTGTGAGAGACAGCACAAGCAGGGGGCAGAGGCAGAGGGCGAAGCAGACATCCCGCTGAGCAGGGAGCCCGAAATGGGACTCCATCACAAGACCCTGGAATCATGACTTGAACCAAAAGGCAGACATTTAACAGACTGAACCACCCAAGTGCCCCCAAAGTATTAATTTTTGATAAATCTCATGCCATTCTTTAAGCCTGGTTTTAAAAAAAGTCTCTTCAAGGTAGGTGTTTTGAGAATGAATAAAAAATAAAAGGTAATTTTTAAGAAGTTACTAAAAGAAAAAGATGATTCATACCTGAGTTAGAATTCCCAACTAATTCTGTGATTTTTTTAAAAAGAAAATTCTGTGACAATTTAAAATAAATTGGTAGTTTAACTCCTTCATCTTAGAAGGAATTTGATAAGGGTGGAATACTCACCTAAAAGTGCATTTTTCCCATGATCATCTGGTAGAAATCGCTTGTCTACAGCACACACTAGGATGTGCTCAGGAAGATTGGGAGACTTGGCCCCCACCAGGAGGAATCCTGCTGGGATGTCTATTTGTTCCATACACAGAGATACCAAACGCAAATCCTTTCCCGCTTGACAAAAACCTAAAAACCAGTAAAAAAGGACACAGTGAAATGTTTGGAAAGTTTCTATCTTCTTATCACCCATCTGGAGAATGGATTTACCCATAGGAATCACTATCAAGAACTAAATTAAAAGTCCATATTCTCCAACCATAAGACAAATCTATCATATGTGCCCCTTTGAGTGGAGCTGAAAAGACACAAAAGGGAGGTATTTCTGACAGGGTTAGTCAACATTGATGATTTTGTATTTTCTGATCCACAAGTAAGCAAATGAAAAATATGCACAGCAAACTCTGAAGAATATAAGTAATTTTTATGTGCATATAATACAGTATTTTTATACTTTCAACTCAAGTTAACTTCTGTAAATGGTGACTTCTGTCATAGAAGATGGAGGCTTTCCATTTCACCCCGGAAGAGACTGTACCTCCAAGTTTGGTGGCTCATAAATAAATTGCCAGAACTAGAACCCAGAACTGTGAGGACAATCTTCATGAGCTACAACATGACAAGCATGACAAAACCTTACCTAAACACTTTGTGTACCATAACATATTACACTAATTCATTAGTTCATCATTTCTTAAAAATCATTTGCAACAGATGCTGCCCTAGGCCAGGGGATAGAGTTGAACAAATATACCTTCCTCTAAGAGCTTGCATTATAGTTAATTGAAAGAGAGTATACAAAACAATATTACAGAGGGCAGCTATTTTCTGCTGCAAAGCACCTATTTCACATCTTCTGGGAGATAATCAGACCTCCCTGAATTCTAATGACGTGATTCCTCTTGGAGAATGGTGATATTCTAGACTGACTGGAGCTGGCACCTGATCCAAGCTGGTCACTATAATATCCTGCCTTTCTGGCCATAGTTGATTAGTCAGGGGCACCTGACATAAACTAGGCCATTCAAAGCCTTTTCTCTAGGAATTCTGAACATGGAGCCAGAGTGTGGCTTAGTTTGGTCTGTGGCAGCTAAGTTCCTTGCCTTATGAGAGAAGTCTGTCAGTACTGTCAGCAGATAGGAGGTTCAGGCAGAATGTTCTGGCAGTATGTGGGCCCCTGAAGCCCAGTGTACGTGCCTTTCCTGTCGATTGACTGTGAAACATTTTGCTTAAGAATTCTTCGAATAACTTCTTCATTCTACCTAAAGCTAATCTCAGTTGGGTTGGGTTTCACTTGCAACCAAAAGAGGGTGAATAAAAGTATGATAATTACTATTTCAGAGAGTTGTGGAAGATAAAGGATGGACATCTAACTCTCCACACACAAACCTGAGGAGATCATCATCATTGCCCAATACGAACTAGGGAATAAACCATTCTAAATTCTTCCAGTATCAATTCACAGTATGATGTTAACCAAATGCCAACAAACGATTGGATGTCATCAGTTAGTATATGAGAAATAATAAGAAAACAACATCCAAACATATGGTTTGGCTCATCAAATCTCAAAAGCAGACATAATGGAATTGGAAGAAGTCAATAGAAGAAAGGCTAACATGATAAAACAATGGGGTTCAACCATTTCAATCTTACAGGTCCCTTTCTAACACTAAAAATTTTCAAAATTAACTTTAGTGTTTTTGAATTGAGGAAAAACAGTAGCAGAATGTTACTGTGAATTCTTTAACAACTTTGAATGAATATTTATTATTCACAATATCATCTATATGTATTTGCAAAATAGTCATTTGTACATGGGAGTCATATTATTTACTTAGTTTACAAACTTTTTTTTTAAACTATGGATATGTAAAGCCCCTTAAAAAATTCTGCTGCCCTCACTCATTTAAGGGACAGGACTCACAGATTTGAGAGTGGGGAAATGATGATGATATTGATGGCAGAAAAACATATGGAGCATTTAACGTAAGTCAGGAATAGTGCTAACGACTCTATAGATTATTTTATTTAATCCTCTCAACAACTACCAACTCCTTTCCAAGATAAAGAAATTGAGGCTTAGAAAGATTAGGAAACTTGTCTTAGGTTACATAATGAGTTCAGTAATGTCAGGAATGTTAGATTTGGGAAGTTTACTATATAAAAACAGACCAGGGACGCCTGGGTGGCTCAATTGGTTAAGCAGCTGCCTTCAGCTCAGGTCATGATCCCAGGGTCCTGGAATCGAGTCCCGCATCGGGCTTCTTGCTCAGCAGGGAGCCTGCTTCTCCCTCTGCCTTTGCCTGCCACTCTGCCTGCTTGTGCTCCCTCTCTCTCTCACTCTGACAAATAAATAAATAAAATCTTTAAAAAAACAGACTAATAAATAAATAAAAACAGACCAAAAATATACTACTTAACTTGGCAAAAGAAAAGCTGAGAACAATTATAATCCAGATCTAAACCCATGAGAGGTGAACACAGACATTTAACCAAATTCTAAAATGTTAAATCTAGGAGGATTTTATTTTTTTCTTTCAAAGATTTTATTTATTTGTCAGAGAGAGGGAGAAGGAGGCTCTCTGCTGAGCAAAGAGCCCAACATGGGACTCAATCCCAGGGTCCTGAGCGGAAGGCAAATGCCCAACTGACTGAGCCACCCAGATATCCATCTAGGAGGCATTTTAACGCCCTAAAAGAAGCACTAATTTCTTTAACCAAAGGAATTATTAATTTGTGTAGACAGTAAACCTAGAAACACATTTCCCATAAGAAACAGTGCCTTCATCATGACTTGCTCCAAAAGGCAGATGATAGATATTCCCAAAATGTATAGATAAACTCAGTGATGAGAGGTTCATGAATACCCAACTGATGGAAAACAGGATGCTTGGGGAGCTGTCTTTGTCACTAAGCAGTAGTAATATGACCTTTCTACAACTTTGACTCACACCACATTAGAAAGAATGGACTAGATGAAGCGATGAATCTGTACCAATTTATATGAATTTGCAAATTATTAGGAGCTTTTTAGAACATCAGAGCTATAGAGAACCTCAAGATCGTCTGACACAACATCTCCCAACAGGTAGTTATCAAACTCCCAGGAATTTATAAAGGTATTCTATGATATTTGGAATTATAAGTCAAACTCAAATAGATACCATTACCAATTTCTAAAAACTAAGAAATAATCATTCTAACACTCTACTTTTAAAACAATGTTCTGAGGGCCTTCCCTGCTACACATGTAGGGATAGTGGACACCAGCTGAATGAACTCAGGACTCACTTGTTTGAACCCCATGTCAGTGTGTGGTTTTGATTTTCACACAATTGTTTTTATTATCAGCCATAAGTACTGATATGGCATTTAATTTATACTCTTAATACACTGTTGGTTATTATGGGAACCTCAGGGAGCACTGATTGTATGAATGAGAAAAGTCATTATACAAATGTGTCTGAAGATGTTCTTGCTAGAAATGAAAATTAGATTCAATCCCAACCCCTCTCATTAAATTATAAAATTACATGAAATGCACCAATATGTTTCTAGGACACCAAAAAAACCTGTCAAGGTAACATTTAGTGATCATAATCCAATTTGGCTCTTCATGTAAGAGGGAAAAGCCAACCTCATTTTGCAGCCTTTTCAGTAGCAGAAATTCTGCAAGCAGCAGCCAGAAACCTTTTCATCATATGGAGCAAAAATGCAAAAATTATAAAAATATACTAGTATACTCTTCAAATCCTTAAATATAAAAATTCTAAAATTTGGGTATTAAAAGTAGATTTTGACTTTTTTTTCTTTTTTTCTTCTTTTTTGATGCTGGAAAACACTTAAATACACTTAGCGCCCTGAAAAGCTATAATATTTTATTTTTGAATTTGTCAATGAAATACGTTTTTTTCTTACACAACCAATTTTGAATAACTTAAGTAACAATCACTGAATAATTAAATGTAGACAATTTTTTCTCATATGCATGAATAAGATCAAAGCGAATAATAACATATTGGTCTAAAATAAATACTTTCTACTTAAAATCAGTTCTTTATCACATGAGGTATAGTGACAGCATTCGGTTTTAAATTCTTAAGGAGTTCAAAAGACTACATATTACTATAAAAGAAATTTGAGTCAAAGACTGGATAACACTAATCTATTTAGTATGTAAAGAAGGACATGAGGGCCCATAAAGGTTAAGAAGATGATCCAAGTTCAAATACTCAGTAACTGGAAAAAGTGGAACTAAAACCCATCCTGACTCTAAATTGATGCTCCTTCTCAACTGACGTTAACATCTCTCGGACTCATATAATGCTTCACCTTCCCTTGGTCTGATGTAGGACACTCCTATGGTTTCTTCATTGTCTTTTTTTTTTTTTTTTTTCCCTGAGTCCTACTACCCAACTTTCCAGGCTGAATCCTAGGGGCACTTTCCACATCAGCCCCTGCCTGATAGCCATGGTCTATCAGCACCCATCTACCTCATACTTGCTGGTGAATCGTTAAAACTCACGGTTTTTCTGATGAGATTTCTAAAAGCAATACATTGCTGCAAAGGGAGATCAAGGGGGAAAGTACAGTTTTGGTTCTGGGCTTAACAGATACAGAGTCAAGAGGATATAGTGTGGAGAACACCTGAAGAAAGCAGGATTTTCTAAGGAGAAAGATGACTTCAGAGTGATTTCTGGGGCAAAAAGAGAAACACACAGTCTGCTCAAATTAAGAAGTACAAATAGTTTTGTACAGGCTTTCAGGGCTTTCCGACTTATGATATGAGGACACCTAGAGGTCAAAAGTAAAAATTATTAAACAATGACTGGATTCTAGGAAAAGCATGTTTTCTACTAATTTCCTCCTTAAAAAAATTTAAGGGGTGCTTAAGACAACAAAAAGAGAAAATACCCTATTTTATACTTTAAAAAAAAAAGCCACAATGATGAGAGTATGTAAAAGGGGCACAAGAAGCAACTGAAGGTGCTTCCAATGTCCAAAACTGGAACAATCTGAGAAACAAAGTAAAGTATCAGATTATAACTCAACATAAAATAAATATCCATGGGCGCCTGGGTGGCTCAGTGGGTTAAAGCCACTGCCTTCAGCTCAGGTCATGATCCCAGGGTCCTGGGATCCAGGCCCACATCGGGCTCTCTGCTCGGCAGGGAGCCTGCTTCCTCCTCTCTCCTCTCTCTCTGCCTGCCTCTCTGCCTACTTGTAATCTCTCTCTCTGTGTCAAATGAATAAATAAAAAAAAAAATCTTAAAAAAAAAAATCCATGAGTGCATAATGGTATAAATGACTGAATAAATTGATAAGTGGGGTGAGGGAAAGAGAATAATTCCCCTACAGAATTTTGAATAATTTATGCAGATACTCTGGCCTCAAGAAGGTGGAGCATAATTCCCCATTCCTTAACTGTAAGCTGAGCATAGTGACTTTCTTCCACAGTGTGAAAAGTGGGGGAAAGAATGGAGACAATACTACCTCCACCAAATGATCTAGGCCAACATCAATAGTCATAAATCATGTTGACAGAATGTACCCTTGATATAATATGATGAAAATGGCACTTTACCTTTGTGATCTTCTTTCCCCAAACCCATAACCTCAGTCTAATCAGGAGAAAAACATCAGACAAACTCTAGGAGAGGGTCACCTACAAATACCTTACCAATAATTCCTAAAACTGTCAGGGTCATCAGAAACAAGGAAAGTCTGAGAAACTGTCACAGCCCGGAACAGCCTAAGGAGAAATGTTGACTAACTAATTTAGTACCCTGGTGAGATTCTGGAACAGAAAGATATTAGGTAAAAACTAAGGTACCCAAATAAACTATGAACTTTAATTATTATTAAAATTAATAATAGGGGCACCTGGGTGGCTCAGTCGTTTAGGTATCTGCCTTGGGCTCAGGTCATGATCTCAGGGTCCTGGGTTTGAGTACTGCCTCAGGCTTCCTGCTCAGTGNCCCCCCCCCCCCCCCCCCCCCCCCCGCCGATGCTTTCTCTCTCACTCAAATAAAAAAATAAAATCTTTTTCAAAAATTAGTAATAATGTAAGATGTCAACAATAGGAGAAACTGCAGGGATATACCCTATGCTAATTTTTCAACTCTTCTTCAAATCTAAAACTATTCTTAAAAAATAAAGTCTATTTTTACAATGTCCTATTTTATCTTCTTGCCTTCATGTTACTTGCCAACATAAGCCACTCAGCCAGTTCAATTAAGAGGAAAGAGAATAGGAGAGAAAGACAAGACAAGGCTGAGTCTAGTAACAGGATCAGGAAGAAATCAATCCAAGGCCAGAAACGGTTGCAAAATCAGGAAAAAGTTTTTAAGTCTAGTTTGTAATTATTCTGCGAATACACTCACCTGGCAAGGGTCTGACCTTTTGCTATGGTGTCTTTTAACTGTTTCCTCTAAACTCTCATTCTTGGGATTCAGATCAGCTAATTATATACAAGATATATTATCAGGGATACCCAATTAAGAGAAAACATTATGCAAAGAGCAATAGTTACTTTTCTTAAGATTGAAAATAAGCTCAGTGTGTCTGTAAAGATTAGAGTGGGTAGCTTAAGAATCTATGAAATGTGGTTGTATTTTAAGGTCTGTAGGATCCAAATATCTGGTGTAGTAGGTAGTTCTAGTCTTTAGAACTATGTCAGATTATTAATATAATAAAAATCAATTATTCAATCTCAAGTCAAGCCGCAAACAAAATGAAAAGAAACCTTATTTCTTCCCTGTAGGGTAATTTTCAATCACACCTGGACTAATCCTGAAAGAAAGAATCTTTCTTTTAGAGGCTTCTGGAAGACCTGGGGAAGAGTGCCCTAAGGAAGGTTCTAATAAGCCTGTTTACTATATGCAGGGAAAGAAAGAAAAGTTATCGATGTGGGCACACAAATAACAATTTATTTGACAAACTTGCCCCTAAGTAGCTTCATTTTTTTGAGAGCAATACTGAAATGCTGCCTTAACCCCAAGACCTTTGCAGCAAATTATTTTAATTAAGAAAAGGAATAATGGTAGAGGGCCCTTCTTTGTAAACTTCATCTGCATTTCCTTAAGAAAATAGCCAAGGTTTTCACTTCATAGAACCAGATTTGCATTCTCCAATTATCTCCAACTTGAAGGTTACAGAGTAATCTAAGCGGGGGGGAGGGGAACGTTTACTGAAACAGCTGTCAACACAAACTAAAGTAATCAAAGCAGTGTTTGGAGGCCTCAAATTTGGTTGCCCTTCACCTCTTTAGACAATCAACTGCTTCCCAGCAGGGTGAGAACCTACACTATTCCAATAATTTACATAAGAAATTAGCAACCAAAATTTACATCTGAATGGTAACCCCTAGAAGCCCATCAGGTATTAAGTATCTGCTTATCTAAATTGCCTCTAAAAATAGCTTTCCCTTCCTTTAAGTCTTAGGTAAATAGAGGATTTCCCATGATGGGAAGGTGGTATGCTAAAACAAGTCCAGGCATTATATTGCCCTAATTCACTGTCATTTCTATAAGAAAAAATTCGGGACTCTTAGAGGGAGAGGGCTCTCGTAATTACCCTAGACTGAGCCAAATTAAAAGAGCTATGGACAAACTTTAAACTATCAAATTATAAACTATGTTTTTTTTTTAATGGCCATGTTCTGGTAGATTAAAAGGGGGAAAACATGGACATGTAATTAATTATAAGAAACCAAAGTAGCTGATGTAGAATCTACATGTAGGACTAGAGTTTTCAGGTTGTCTTGGAATGTGAATTTATGCTTGGGTGGGATCTTCCCCCCACCCCCAGGAAAATTGCAGCCCCAAGTCTTACCCTTCGTCTCTAAAATTAACTATTACCCTTCCCTTACACTTTACACAACTGCTACACGGTAAGAGTGGTGTTCTCAAGTTTTAAAGTTCAAGAAATAGTTGCTGTCTGTTAGATGATGGTGTTTATATTTTGGTGTGCACTAAACAGCTTTCCACACCTGATTGTTAGTAATACCAGTGCCACCACCCCAAAAGGGAAGCTAAAAACATAGTCAGAGCATAGGGAAAACAGGGGAGCCCCTCCCCCATTTTTGGTATGAAATTAGATATTTCAAAACTATCTCCTAGAGCTTTTACTCTGGTTCTATTTAATTCTTACATATAACAAGATTCTCAATGCCAATCCAACAATATTTTAAGCACAATTTCAATGTCTTGTTGTTAGCTGTTAAGCATGACTTGACTGATTTAAAAAAAGACACAGAAATGGATATAAAACAGCTAAGTGGAAACCCAATCCAGTCACCTTCTACACAGATATAGGCTTAGAGGCCTATATTACCAATAATAATAAGTAAATTGATATATATTACATTAAGTCTGGGCAAAAGAAACCAATCACATGTGAAAGAAAATTATAAAGAATGATGTGCTAGGGGCAGGCCCAACACACTTGTAGTGAATCAGGTGCAGATAGGCTATTAGAATTAAGGATTTTGAGCTTTTTGCACTTTATCAGATTCTTTTGAGAAGGAAATGAAAGAAAAATGAGAGAGAAGAGAAGGGAGGGGAGGAGAGGGGAGGGGAAGAGACAGGAGAGGAGAAGAGAAAGGAGGGAGAGGAAAGAAAAAAAAGAGATAATCAAACTTTCAAACAGTATGCGCTCATTTACCTGGATTTGCACATTTGAATTTCTAGTTTATCCCAGATAATTTGCAATTCAGGCTTTGTAGGGAGAATGTCTCAGAATCTTACCCCTCTCCTCCCACCACCTCACCCCCAAAATTTGCATGCATTGTAATCACCCCAGGTGATTTTATACCCAAGCCTGTCTGGGTATAAAACCTGTACCATGGCTAATATAGATAAAGTCGAATCCACGTACTAATTAGGCCAGGATAGCCAGAAAACAGCACATACACTAAACAGAGGGAAGAGAGTGTATTTTAAGTTGTGATATCATCAAAACCATGAAATACTGAGAATGCTTTCTGTTTGGATTTCCTTCTTAAAGTGTGGTTGAAGGCTTAATGGAAGAGGAGGTTAACAAAATAAATAAAATGGAGCTATCAAAATATCTACATTGTTATCTTCTACAAATAACACTATACTGTATGACTGTTCAAAATAAATGGAAAAGGTAAATATAAAACATCTAGTAAATCCATTATTGTTTTTGAGGGTGGAAGAGAAAGAAGGAGGAAGACGGGACACTTTAAAAGTTCCTAAAATAGTAGTATTCTTGCAGGAAAAACCCTGATCTGGGCCTAGGCTTGCTTTGCCACATATCATCTCAGAGAAGTCATTCAACTGCTGTGAATCTCACTTTCTTCATCTAGAAGATAGAATGATAATACCTGTCTTTCTTACAGACACCTGCTGTGAAGTCATAGGAGATAATGTCAGTGAGAGCATAATCATTCCTCATTCCTTTCTGTAATTACTGGTTTCCAGCCTTGAGAACCACATGCAATGATTGGAAACTAGCCAGACAACAAAGAGGGATCAGGAAAAACCAAAAATGAAACCCACCATCTGTAGTGCAAGACCCTTCTGGGGCAGGTTTTTGTGAATAGGGAATTGGTGGGCTATTTGAATCAGACATTTCTTCATCATCTTCATCATCTTCCATTTCATTAACTGTTAGATTGTTAGAAAAATCCAGGCTTCCATTTTGAGTATAGCGGTGTACCAAGTCTTTATCCAGATCCTCCACCTTGGGTTTCACATCTAGGTGAGCAAATAAATCACATCTAAGTTAATAAAAAGATGCTTATGGAAAAATAAGCAAAAGAAAAATTCATAGTTCTGAAAGGTATCAGAGGACAGGAAGATGAACAATGTCTAACATTTATTTAATCAATGTGTTTCAGGGGTCCCCAGATTTGGAACTTCCACTTCTCTTAAAAGGAGTCTAGAAATGTGCGGAATTGAGAAACTTACCTGCAGATGAAAAAGGATGCTGGTCAGGGTCCAAGTACAGCTGGGAAAAAATTGGCCGTGGTACCACACTACTACATCTGAGAGACGCTTCTATGGAGTTGTGGAGAGCTTCCTCAAATTGAGCTGATTTCAGTTGCCCAGCATATGAATTCCCCATGGTCTACACCACCCCCACAAAGAGAAAGAGGAAGAAAAGAAAAAATCGATAAAATTAGAGGACTCTATGTCTGCAAAGTGCACGAAGGGCTGACATAAACTATACCCATATATCTTAAGATTCATACATAAACTTTACCTATATTTCTTCAGACAATTTGTATCACTTATCCATTATACCACTTTTGCTTTTTGTCTTTATAGTCCAAACCCATTTCAAAAAGACCCTTAGGAAGAGCTTATATCTGAGAATCAAACAGTAATAAATGCTTTAAGTTTCTCCAACCAGTAAATCAAGATTGACCTGTCAATCGTGAGCTGTACATGATGACAATGGGGCCACACCTCCTCCTTGAAACCAGTGGGCTTCCATTACCCTATACCAACTCTATCAGTGCTTTTAGAGAAAATTTCAAGCTACTTCTCTCTCTACTAAGATCTTCTTACCCTGGTACAGTGGGGGGAGATGCTCCTCTGGGGAAAAAAAATTAAAGCTTTATGATAATATACTTAATTGACAAATTCCTGAAAGATTTAAACCTTTTAAACCCAAAGAACTCATTCATGTATTATTAGTATTTATTTTTAAAAAGTGTTTTCTTTTTCTTAATCTGAATCACAATCTCATTTGGGGCCCTTTAGGAAAGTACAACGTAGGAAGTTCTAAAGTCATGGTCTTTACTTCTCGTAACAAATATTTGTATAGTTCTTGCTAGTTACAAAATTCTCCATGTATATCAATAATAACTACAGTTCAGGAAGTACTAACTATTGGCTACACCCACAATTCTCAAAGTGGTGGTCTGAGGTCACCAAGACCCTTTCTAGGGTCCATGAGGTTAAAACTCTTTTCAAACTTATTACTGGGATAGTATTTTCCTTTTTTACTCTCAATCTCTCATACATGTACAGTAGAATTTTCCAGAGGCTGCATGATGTGTGATACTCCAAGAGGCTGCATGTGGAAGCAGACAGACCATGCTTCTTGTTAACTTCTTTTTGGAAAATACAGTTCTTTTTCACAAAATGTGTTTTTTATGTTGACATATAATGGGTTTATTATTTTAATTTTTGAAGTTAATATATGTTTTAAATATTTCTTAGTCTTGGGGCACCTGGGTGGCTCAGTCGGTTAAGCTTCTGCCTTTGACTCAGGTCACAATCCTGGGATCAGGTCAGGTCCTGGGATTGAGCCCTATGTTGGGCTCCCTGCTCAGCAGGGAGTCTGCCTCTCACTCTTTCTCTCTCTTTCCCTCTGCCCCTCTCCACCACTTGTTCTCTCTTTCTCTCTCAAATAAATAAATAAAATCTTTAAAAAATTTTTGTCTTAATTTCTAATAAGTATAATCCACATAAACAAAACTCAATTTTTAAGAGTATAAAGGGATTCTAAGATGAAAAGTTGGAGAGATGTTGAGATGGACAGTACACCAAACAGTTCATAAAAGTTATTTTATTTAATCCTTAGTATTCTGAAGTAGGTAGGGCCTCTTCTCATTTCATAGATGAAAAACTAAGACTTCAGACATGCCAAGTAATTTGCCTGCTATCACCCAGCTGGTCAAGGTCAGAACCAGAACTCAATATCTACCTGTGTGATGATAAATCCTGCACTTTTAGAGTACAAGCTCAACTTGAATAAATCTCATTTCAAGAAAGGCAATTTGAGGGGCACCTGGCAGGCTCAGTCAGAAGAGTGTGTAACTCTTGATCTCAGGGTTGTGAGTTTAAGCTCCACGCTGCGTGTTGAGATTACTTAAATAACTGAAACTTTAAAAATTTTTTTAAAAGAAAAGAAAGGCAATTTGAGAATATCTTAGTCCCACTTACCCCACCAAGGAGAGGGACAGATATTAAATTTCATTTGGAACTCCAACTTTGATTAACTCTCTGGAGCGAGTCCCTAGAGGACTGATTACCAAGAACCTTGAGAGGCGCCTGGGTGGCTCAGCCTTCGGCTCAGATCATGATCACAGGGTTCTGGGATGAAGCCCACCTCAGGCTCCCTGCTCAGCAGGAAGCCTGCTTCTTCCTCTCCCACTCCCCCTGCTTGTGTTCCCTCTGTCTCTCTCTCTGTCAAATAAATAAATAAAATCTTAAAAAAAAAAAAAAAAAAAAAAGAAGGACCTTGAGCATGTATCTGGGCTTAGCAGGAAAAGGAAGCTAAATTCCAGTGGTGATGACTCAGCAGAGAATGGGTGAGGCATAGCACAAACTTATAGTCAGGTTTCTCAGAATTATATGCATGAGCTCCATAGAAGATTTTGGGGGCTCTGATCTGCCTCTGTATAGCAAAGAAAGCCATTTACATGATTCCTGGTAGCAGTAAGTAGTATTCAGAGATTTCCATCAGAGTAGCTGAGTTTATCAAAGCTTTGTTAGAGATACTTACGATTTGGAAGAAAAGCTGGAATTGTATTTTGGCAAACTTTTCTCAAAATAGGTAATAATAAACTAAATGCCATGGATTTAGACTAGTAGGTTCTTCTTTATAAGGAAAAGAAAGTTTGTAACTATATGAGGTGATGTTTAACTAAACTTATTGCAGTAACCATTTTGCAGCATATACCTTTATCAAATCATTATATTGTACACCTAAAACTTATACAATGTTATATGTCAATTTTATCTCTATAAAACTAGAAGAAATAAATTACTAGGTTTCTTTCACTTGATCTTAGCCAAAAGGCCGAGAAGCGATTCTAGATTTCTTTCAATTACTAGGTTTCTTTCTTATAAAAAGTACATACTCAAAAGTGTGTGTATGATACTT
Source organism: Ailurus styani (assembly GCA_002007465.1). Lineage (NCBI taxonomy): Eukaryota > Metazoa > Chordata > Mammalia > Carnivora > Ailuridae > Ailurus > Ailurus styani. The sequence continues at coordinate 2,539,827 of LNAC01000185.1, forward strand.
AAAATTGTAAGTGGAAGAAAAATCAACAAGGTCTGTCAAATAAAGTTCTCCTATAATACTAAGTTGTTGTGGTTTTTTTTTAGATTTTTTTTTTTTAATTTGACAGAGAGAGATTACAAGTAGGCAGAGAGGCAGGCAGAGAGACAGGGAGAGGAGGAAGCAGGCTCCCTGCTGAGCAGAGAGCCCGATGCGGGCCTCGATCCCAGGACGCTGAGATCATGACCTGAGCCGAAAGCAGAGGCTTTAACCCACTGAGCCACCCAGGCACCCTAATACTAAGTTTTTGTCCAAGCTTCTAAGACTCCCCATTAGTACAACTATAAACAATTTAAATTTTCTAAAGCTCAAAAACAATTTTTCAGTAGAACCACACAGGATCAAAACAGGGTGGGTTGCGGGTGGAATATGCTGTGTCACCATTTTATGCATGTAAGTCAAAATTCAACAGCCGTTGCACCTTTCTTCTTTGGAGAAGCGAGAACACTACCAGCACAGTCATCCATGGGATTTTTTAACCAGCAAGAACAACTGAGTAACTTCAAAGGTGGACCTTTAGTCTTTCTCCAGAGCACCATATGCCTGGAAATCTTGCCTTTTCTTCACTATTACCTGCTCAACAAATTATCTTCCTTTTATCATTGAAAACCTTGAGAACTATATTCTCTAAGAGATCTTTCTAGTTTAATAAAGAAGTGCCTGGATGTACATGGAGGACTACATAACCTCAATCTCTTAGATTTCTAGTTTAAGGAGCAATATAACAGATATGTATATGCAGGGCAAATAAATATTGTGCTGAATAAAAATATTAAATCAACATAAAAATGGGTGATCAAGTTGCACCATCACAGAAGATATACAAAATCCGACAAGAGCATTAGCAATATTCAGAGGAAGACAAAGGGAAGTACCCATGAAACAGTTAGAAGAGTAAAAGGAAGTGACTGATTATTCTAAATGAAAACATGACTGGGCATTTTTTTAAATGATAATGATAATGTGAAGAATTATAAAACTGACCCTAGACTTCTTTAGAGCAGAGTATGGAGTTCTTTCCTTTACTAGTTCAAGTTCAATGCTACCAAAAGAAAGGTGGAGTTCAAGGAAGAAGGCTTTTTAGTGCAATGTATCCTTAATATCATATGCTATAATATTTTTTTATTTATTTAAGATTTTATTTATTTATTTGATGGAGAGAGACACAGTAAGAAAGGGAACACAAGTAGGGGGAATAGGAGAGGGAGAAGCAGGCTTCCTGCTGATCAGGGAGCCCCATGTGGGGCTCCATCCCAGGACCCTGGGATCATGACCTGATCCAAAGGCAGGCACTTAACAGTTGAACCACCCAGGCACTCCCAGGGTCATTGAAACTGTTGGCATTATGCACCTAGACTACCAGCTTTCCTTTCCGGTGAATCTCAAAGATCCCCCAGTGCCTGTGATGCTATAATATCCTACTGAAAGTCACAGTGAATAAATCCAACTTTAGGTCAGAAAACAGAGAACTACTTTTCAGAATTTTCAGAATAAGTTGTTGAATCAAACACAATAAGAAAGCAAACTTGCAATTTCTAGATATACATGCATAACTTATGTATCTGGTTTTCATTAAGGACTACAGACCTCTGAGATGCTAATAGACATTTTTGTGACATTAAAGAAATCTCTAAGAAAGACATGGTATACAATATGGGCTCTTTCTGCCTCACTAATTCTTTTTTTTTTTTTTTAAGATTTTTCTTTATTTATCTGACACAGAGAGAGCTTGAGAGAGCACAAGCAGAGGGAATGACAGGCAGGGGAGAAACAGGCTCCCCACTGAGAAAGGAGCTTGATGCAGGGCTAGATCCTAGGACCCTGGGATCATGACCTGAACCAAAGGCAGCCACTTAACTGACTGAGCCACCCAGGTGCCCTCTTTTTTTTTTTTTTTTTTTTTTTTAGATTTTATTTACTTATTTGAGAGAAAGAGAAAGAGCACACAAGAGAAAGGGGAGAAGTAGGGTCCCTGCTGAGCAGGGAGTCCCGTGTGAGGCTCCATCCCAGGACGTGGAAATCATGACCCAAGCTGAAGGCATATGCCTAACTGACTGAGCCACCCTGGTGACCCCCAATAATTCTTTTTGAGAGAAAGGGGTGGGGAGTGGCGGAGGGAGACAGAGACTTTTTTTTTTTTTTAAAGATTTTATCTATATATTTGACAGAGAGAGAGATCACAAGTAGGCTGAGAGGCAGGCAGAGAGAGAGGAGGAAGCAGGCTCCCTGCTGAGAGCCCAATGCAGGGCTCCATCCCAGGACCTTGAGATCATGACCTGAGCTGAAGGCAGAGGCTTTAACCCACTGAGCCACCCAGGCGCCCCAGAGACTTTTAAGTAGGCTCCGCATTCAGCAGCATGGAGCCTGATGTGGGGCTCCATCTCACTACCCTGAGATCGTGACCTGAGCTGAAATCAAGAGTCAGACACTTAACTGCCCCATGCACCACTAATTAATTTCTCAAAATGCAAGTAGGATCAAGTACAAACCACCACACCACTGTGGTTTGGGGTCTTTATGCTCTAGCCTTCTCCTTTTCTACAGAAAAATAAAAGGGCTGGAGTAGAACAGTCAGCTTCCATCACTGGTGGCTTTAGGAATAGGGACTGAAGAAGTAAGGAAAAGGGTAGCCTGGGAAATAGGTACCTGCTAATGGCTCCATGGCCTCTTCCAAATACTACTTTTTCTGTTGAAAAGGGAAAGGAAAAGCAATACAATTTGAGGGAGACGGTTTCTTGATCTGTAATGTTTTCACTTCCCTTTTGTCAAATGTTTCATGGTTAATAGTTACTGTATTATTAATACAGTAATTACTCTTATAGTAGTTACAGAGTACACAGGACAGAGGAAGAAAATTTTCCTTTAACTTGCTCCCCAAAGACTTCTTACAATTAAAGTATTAGATAAGGGGCGCCTGGGTGGCTCAGTCAGTTAAGCATCTGCCTTCAGCTCAGGTCATGATCTCAGGGTCCTGGGATTGCCTCCCACTCCAGGCTCCCTGCTAAGTGGGGAGGCCGCTTCCCCCTCTCCCTCTGCCCCTCCCCCCACTCTCTCTCACCCACTCTCTCTCTCAAATAAAGAAATAACATCTTTAAAAAAATGAAGCGTTAAATAAGATTTCAGAATATGTGTTCTTATTTTTCAAATGTTAACTTTATGTGTGAAGTATGTATCACAATGGTTGGCATCTAACAGGCAGGTAATATGCTACCAGTTCCTGCTATCATTCGTACTATTACTGGTGGTGGTCCTTGTTGTCATTGTCAAGAATGGGAAAGGAAACATTCTTCTTCGGACAATCAGAATACTAGTATCATGGACAGCTTGCTAACTGCCAGGTAAATACTCCATTGCCTCCATTTTTAAGAGAGCTGAGGCTAGAGAATTTAAGGAACTTACCCAAGGGGAAACAAAAAGGAGATGGCAAAGACAGCAGTAGACTCTAACCAGTTTGGCTATAGCAACAGCTCTCTCAAGATTTGGAGTTTCTACTACTACCTTCTACCATAATTACTCTAAACTATTTCCCCCCAGTTATAATACACTTGTATTGGCCCAACCATCTCCTTCAACAAGTTCTCTTTTGACCAAGGATAAATATTTTCAAGGTGCTACACTTGGCTATTTAGAAAAGTTGACTTTTATTTATCTATCTATCTATCTATCTATCTATCTATCTATCTATCTATCTATCTATTTAGAGGGAGTGGGGTCGGGTAGAGGGAGTGGAGAGGGAGAGGGAGAGAGAAAATCCCAAGCAGGCTGCATGCCCAGTGTGGAGCCCTACACAGGGCTTGCTCTCATAACCCTGAGATTATGACCTGAGCCAAAATCAAGAGTCAGATGCTCAACCTCCTGAGCCACACAGACACCCCTAAAAGTTGACTTTTAATACCAACCATCTGGAGAAGATAAACAACAACATTAAAATACATAGGGAAAAAATGATCAGTTAGTGACAAGAAAGAATGAGAAAAATACTGATTAAAAAAATCGTGTACATGCTAAAAGAAAATCTAAGGTACTACTCCAGGGTTATTCTAGTTTTAATAACAAGATTGGCTATGGAGAAGATACACAGGGATATATATTTTTAAAGTAATATTTCATTTAAAAATATTTCAGATTCATATTTCCAAGCACTGTCTACTGAAAAGTCTGAGAAGCAATGACAATTCAATAACAATAGGCACTTCCTAGGACCCTGATTGTGGTTTTCTACTGCCATTCCCCACTGAAAAGAATCAAAGCTCCTTGAAATTAGGGCCAGTTCCTGGTCTGGGGCAGGAAATACACTTGAACAGAGAGCAAAGAAGCTATCAAGGGGTAATGGATCATGTCAAAAGACATGAGTCAATATGAAATGTTCTCATAGGCCAAAGACTAGAGAAATTGAAAGTAAAAGAGAAAAAATGCAATGCAGTGAAGCATATTTAAAATATAAAAACTCACAAATTAATTTTGCTACTCAAGGGAAAAAAAAGAGTTTCTCTTAGAAAAAAATAAACAAAACAAAACAAAAAAACCCTAAACCCCCAAAGCATCTACTTGAATGTTGCTAAAAGGAAAGGGAAGAGGGAAATATTTATTCTGCTCTTCCTGTACTTCAAAGTAACCAATAGTCCTGGTTATTGAGAGTTTTAATATTTTTAATGAAGAATTTCAGCTAATAAATGTGGAAAGAATGACAGAATTATAAAATTTCCAGTTTGCAGTCCTTAATACAAAATTCATTTAGGCAAGGATAATAAATGGGGGAACTTTATAATACAGGGATCAGTCTGATGCCTCCTGAATCCCCTGTTCAAATTTAGCATCACTAATAGTAAAGGAATGAGACACTGGGGAACTTCCCCATAAGAGACAATAGGAAGCACACACACTACGTAGGTAGTATTTCTGCTGATTTGAATATAGCCAAATCCCTACAGCTAACTTCCATTTATAAGAAGAAATATGTAAAGAAACAAGCAAACTCAGAATAGGGACAGGTAGAAAGAGCAATTGATCTAGTCTCTGCAACAAGCCAGGGTTATCTTGTTTGTAAATTTGAAACCAAGGGGACACCTGCGTGGCTCAGTCGATTAGGCAGCTGCCTTCAACTCAGGTCATGATCCCAGGGTCCTGGGTTCGATCCCCACATCAGGCTCCCTGCTCAGTGGAGAGTCTGCTTCTCCCTCTCCCACTCCCCTTGTTTGTGTTCCATCTCTCGCTGTGTGTGTCTCTCTTTCTGTCAAATAAATAAATAAAATCTTTTAAAAAATAAATCTGGAACTAGGATTCAAGTTTAGACTAAAAAGTCCATGTTTTTCCTCCACTAAGACAAGCTATTTGACGTAGAAACAGGGTGAGCGTGAAGATGATACGTTCTGTTTGTGGTGTGTGTGTATAGTTGGTTTTGGTTTGAGGTTTTTGTTGTTAAAGCCCAATTTATTGTCTGTGTGCCAGACATAGTACTAAAAAAGACAACCTCATGTCACTTTTCAGTTTTTTGTTACCCTTTACTCTACAGATGTTGTTATTTACTCTCCAGTCTTTAACAGTTATCCATCCCGCCAAGCAGCATTTATAGAAATCCTACAGTTGAATTGGGTAAGCACAGAGGCTGTACAGTCAGATGACTAATTCAGATCCTATACCCATTATCCATATGACATTGGGCAAGTTACTTAGTCTCTCATCTGTAAAATAGGGTAATACAACCCATATCATAGATTTTTATAAGAATAAATAAGATTTAATGCATATACAACATTTTTAGAATAGTGCCTGGCACAGAATAAATGCAAAAAAAGAGTAGTAAGAGAGGCACTTGGGTAGCTCAGTCAGTTAAGTGTCTGACACTTGATTTTGGCTCAGGTTACCATCTCAGGGTCCTGGGATTGAGCCCCGCTTTGGGCTCCACATGCAAGGTGGAGTCTGCTTGAGAGTCTCTCTCCCCCTCTGTCCTTTCCTGACTCGCATGTGTCCAAACACTCTGTCTCTCTCTCAAAATAAATAAATAAAATCTTTAAAAAAAAAAAAGAGTAGTAATAGGTTGGGACTTTTTTTTTTTTTTAAGCATTGTGCTACACTGAAGATACTAAGGAAAGTAAGATGCACTTCTTCCCTTTCATGTATTAGGCATTACAATAGATTCTGGGGCACTGTTCTAGGAACAAATGGCCATCAATGTACAAGTTCCAAAAGCTGCTATTTGGTATATATATGATTTGTGTATTAAAAATTTTATACTCACATGTACAAATCATTATTGTCCCTCATAGTTGTCAGATTCTTTGTATAAGAAAATCACTTACAGCAATGAATCACTAAATTCTACTCCTGAAACCAGTATTACACTATACGTTAACTAACTAGAATTTAAATATAAACTTGAAACAAGAAAAAAAAGAAAGAAAATTACTTGTTACATAGTGTTACTGCTCACACATCTTTTCTCTGTTAAAAATATTCACTGGGTTACCTGTGTGACTCAGTCAGTTAAGTGTCTGCCTTCGGCTCAGGTCAAGATCCCAGAGTCCTGGGATCAAGCCCCACATCGGGCTCCCTGCTTAGCGGGGAGCCTGCTTCTTCCTCTGCCTGCTGCTCCCCTGCTCATGCCTGTGTCCTCTCTCTCTCTCTCAATTAAATAAATAAAATCTTTTAAAAAATATTCACATGATGAGAGTGATAATGGAAATCAAATATGGTTCTGGCAAGTTCCCACAGTCTATAACTTGATCCCAGAGCCCTGGGATCATGACCTGAGCTGATCATGACCTGAGCTGAAGGCAGATGCTTAACCAACTGAACCACCCAGGCACTCACCAGCATGTATTTTTAAAAAAGCAAGCATATGTTCGCATTTCTCTTTTGTACTCTTTTTGTATTTTATTCATTCTTTGAAATTGACATTTGTTGCACTTGATTGTATTTAGTTGAGTCTAGTATCTGACTCCCCCATTAGATTGTGAGGGGAAATATTTTCTATAAGACTAGAATGACTAAAAAAAAATATTGCATACATCGAGCTTTTTGTGTGTCTTATCTAATTATACATTAAATGAATTTAAAGAGATATTATCTCTTCCGAAGCACATTCCAAAAAAGCACAAAGCGAACCATGCATTCAAAACAAGTGTGTTATTTCATTTTTATTCATCCTCTTTGCTGAAAATCTTTAGAAAATGCAAATAGATTAAAAGACAAAATTTCCAACCTCTTTTAATAGTTCTGTACATTTAAATCTGGTTGAATCTTTTTTGACAATTTCTGAACCCAGAAGTATTTTAGGTACTGAAATAAAAACTCAGCCCTACTAACTTTATTCTAAAATTAACCATTTCTATCAATATACTTATGGATATGCAATAAATCTTAAATTGTTATGGAAATAATTACTGAAATATGCCAACTACTTTCATAATAATTATTATAGAGTGTCATAATTAAAAGATAAAGTACAATGCTATTTTTTCTTTGCAATGAAGAGGTACATGTTACTACTGGAAATCTTTACTTTCTCCCTCGAAATACCAGAAATTCTTCTGTAAAATAAACACATCTCATCAAGACTCTCTGGAACTAGTATAATTACCAGAGGCAATCCCTGTGTAAGATCAAAGAAGCAAAACAATAATAGGCAACGTGTGACCTCGACCATGTCACCAGAGACCAATTTTTCAACAGGGAGAAGAGTCAATAATCCAGAACAGAAAACATTAAATAACCAGAAATGCTTCCAAAGTGTGGTTTACCGCATCCATCATGACTGCCACACTCAGAGAGTTCAGAGTCTCTACGGTTTCAGAGAACAAACTTGTGGGGATTTATCACAGCAATTATTCAAATCTGCATAAAACACCAGAGGCAAAAAACCCATTTCCCAAATGCAGAGTAGAATTTCAAAAGATAACCACAATAATTTTCCAAATTTCACAGGATGCTTTAAAAAGTATAATGGGAAGGGCACAGATGACTAAATCTTTTTCATAGAATATTCACCTAATTTCTCTTATTTCCAATCCCCACTTAGTTTTCCCAAGAAGTTGTTTGGAAAGTGAGCTATAAACATTAACCGGGTAAATAAAATTAGCAATCATACATTGAAGACTTCTGCAGGTTTTTTGTTTTGTTTTGTTTTGTTTTGTTTTGTTCTGCTCTGGTAATACTGGGTCCCTGGATCCAGAAACCGGGATTGCTGTGGTCTCCTTTGTAATATATTTAGATGACCAATAAGAATTATAAGGGTGCAAAGTGAGGTAAAGAAATTCCCACTCATAATAATTACAGTGAAATAGAAGTACATTTAAATTCGCCTTTTAAAAAACACCAAAGATAAACTGTGCCTTAGAATCAGCAAAATCTGATTGTTTTCCTTAGACACTACCACCACCAAATAGCTATGTTCTTTCAAAATTAGATGAGACTTAGGGACTGAAAAAATTATCTGAATTTTTTAACTTGCAAAACACCCATTCTGCTGGTAATTCAGAAAGAAGTAAAACGACTTTGCTTAGACGAAAAAGTGCTGCAAATTCAAAGCAATTGTGAACATTGTGTTCTTATTTGCTACTCCTGCTACCTTCATCTTCCACTCTGTCATCTGCCCCTGTCTTTCCATCTTCTTATCTTATTAACATTGCTAATTGTATTTGTCAGTTTTGCCACAATTTCAATGCTACTTAAACAGCTGTGGGTTTTCTCTAGGCAATTATCAGTCACTACACTTAGGTTTCTAAATTAGTTGTTGAAAGGCACTTTAACCTTGAGAAAATAGACACTGAGCAAACGGCATGCATGCTGAGTCTTACATTTAGGTATATGTTGCTTTAAAATGAGTAATCATTAAGAGTTTGAAAAAAACACACACAAGTGTAATTCACAAATATTGTAAATTTACAAATTAGTAAGAAAATGCTTAACAAAGCCTATTATATACCAGTCACCATTTCATCTTTTCCCCTTACTATATATATAGTAATTTATGTTCTCTATGTATTTATACATGTATGGAGGGAATAAACTGGAACATCAAAATACTGCCAAATTCCTCTAACAGTCCCCTTTTACTACCTATCTGCCGGGTAGCGAATACCTTTCTAAGGTATCCATAATCATGGAAGTGGTATCTTGAGGTCATGGGCTCTGGTAAAGACAGCTCTCACAACATACAGATCCCATCCCTCCCCCCCACCCCTCCCCTTCTCCATTTCCCTTCAAAGAGAAAAATTCTTTATTATACTTGCTTTTCTTATTCTCTGTTCTTGACCCTGACATTGATTTTCTTCTTACTACTTACTATAAAACGTACAAGAAACACATTCAGGGAGAATGTGTTTATGGTTATTCATCAACTGATACCACTTCTGCGAAATACAACTAAATTTTTAAAACCTCTCTGTAATCTAGAAACATATTTCATGTGCCCTTTATTCCCTTTATACATTAAAATAAATTCTAAGGTAACTTTTCAGAGTTAACAAGCTTCCGTGTTTTTAAAGGTCTGTAATATCCTGTTTGTGGGTCAGTCAAAACCTTGTTAGAATAATCTTCAAATTAATGCAGTCTCGCTCTTTACCAGTCTCTCCCCCACCCCCCACTTTTGGCTCTGAGGATAGAAAAGGGTGGTAATTCAACAGTGCAAAATTCTTCACTGAGAGACAAACATTAAAATGATAAACATTTTGGAAAGCAAAGTACACTTCAAACCCTCACTGTTCTTTCAGACCTATATTGACTCTTATAGTCGTTGCCAACATTTGGTAAGGATTATCCTTCCATTAGACAAAAGCAAGCATTCCTTAGATAAATCAGGAGTTTTTGCCATGAGACTCATAAAACCTTTTCACAACACAGATTTTCAAGAGAATCCTTTAAGGTTTTAGGAGGCTGCTCCTTTTACTAAGTAACAAAATACACCCCATGGTGTCTCACTGACCCCACTCAGCTGTCCTTTGACCTCTTCAATTGTTGAAGCCTAACTCCTGGGCCACAGAATTTGCCTCCCATATCAAACAGGGGATGTTGCTAACTCCTAGCACCTGGTGTAACAAAACGCAACCGTTCTCCCCTCTCCTGTCTCCTCCACTCCCTCTCTGATCATTTTCCAGATGTTCCAGGCCCAAATGTTAAGCCAACACTAGGTTCCAGGGTCTGCATGGTCACCAAGGCACAAACAGGGACCACGCTGAAGTGGTAATGACCCTCTTGTTCTGTTTGGCCTCAAAAGAATTCAGGAGGAAGAAAAGATCTTTGCCTTCTCTTGGAAATGCCAGGCTACTCAAATGCGTCGTAACATCCAAAAGGAGACATGCAGTCCGGGACTATGCCCGACAGAACAAGAATTCCTTAAAACAGCAGCCCCAAATCCTTAATTCTAAGCAAATTTTTAATTTTCTTTGACATAGGGAGAAAAAAAAAAAAGGCAGTGTTTTCTAAACTAAAAGCCTCCCAAAAATAGAAAAAGAAAACTTTCATAAAACTTTTAAAATACACATCTCAAGATAGTGTTATATGATTAACATTTTTATACAGACACTAAATATGGTTTGGGGTTTTGTTTTTGTTTTTGTTTTTTTGCAGAGGCCAATAATCTAGATTTCTCTCTTATTAAACAATTTGAAAGATAAAAACCATAGTCAACAAAGGGGAATCAAAAACTAAACTCTTATTGTCTTAACTTAGGTATACAGGAAATATAATACAAAGGCTGTTGCCAGAAAAAAAATTATTCAGCAATACTGAATAAGCAAAAACTTAATGCTGAATAAGGGATTTTTTCCCCCCTTTTGGTGGAAAGGATGGGGGAGGGGAGAGGAAAGGTGAGGGGAGGAAATGGAGGAAGAGCTCATAGAAATATCTGCTTTATCAATTTAGGAACCAAATATAGTAGCTGTATTTAAATTCTAACTATAACTTCCTAAAACAAATTTGATCTTGAAAAATTGGGGGGCGGGTATTATAACTGTACAATACCTTGGTTTATTTATTAACATTTTTGAATCATGTTCATGATTAAGTTGGGTTGTCAACACTTCAGGGAGCCTGTTGTCTAGATTGTACTTGTTTAAAGCTTTTGTGCACCTGCAAAAACATAAAAAAATAAAAATATATATGTAAAGACATGAATTAGTTTCCAAATGCATCATATTCCAGAAAAAAAATAATTTAAATATCTACAATTCTACAAAAGTTACAGTTAGAAATGAATTATCAAAGTCTCACATAACTCCATATACATTGTAACTGGCAAATACAGGTATTCCTCCTTCTTAAATATTCCCAAAATATTCACTCCTAATTACATATACTCAAAAATAATTTGTTGTTCTTAAGATGTCCCCCGTACTCCTATCCTACTAAATGTAAGTTGAATAAATCTGTCAAGTCTATAGTTTTGACAAGTGTTACCATTGCTAACAGCCCTGCTGACTATTTTTATTATTAGGAGTTAAAATAATGAAAGGCAATTTTCTTATTGTAAGGAGCTTGAATTTTATGATCTCTGATGCTTGGTCAAAATTTATCTCCTCAAAGAACTAACAAAAATGTAAGACATAACTAACATTGGTTAAAAGTATTTTTCTACTTTTTGAAACTAATGCTTTAATACTCTCCAAGAAAAAGAGACTGCATCAAGAAAAAAAGAAGTTACTGTTTTCTAGCCTTTTGAGTAGGATAGTTCTAGGAGTAATTAAACTAAATAATTATAATTACAACTGGTTGAAAATTACAGTGTGCATATTATTCTCTCCTTTAAATAGATTATGGTGACTATAAACTATCAGGTGGAAAAATAGGAAATATAGTCATAAAACATCAAGTGAAATAAAAACTGTCACTGATTTTTATATGTAACTGAGAAGTGTTTCTATTCCTTTGTTACTGTGACTAAAAGGAAAACAAAAGGGGATTTTCCTAAGAATATACTCATTTTAATATGCATATTTATAGCACTAGAAATATTTAAAGTAACATTAACTTATGCTTTCTAAAAAATAATTTTCAGTTTTATTGTCCTTTTATGCCAACTTAAGAGGAAATACAGAAAAGAACCATTTTTAGATTTTGAAATAAAAATCTTTATCTTACCTCTCTTACTGTCAGAAGAATGTCTTCAGGCAAAAGAACAATTAAAAAAGCAAGACCCAGATTTTCAAACTCATGTATTTCCCACCCATCCACCCACAAATAGACATCTTTTTGTAAGTCAGGAGTCTTGCTACCTACATCTAAACCCAAGATTACCCCATATGGTCAACAAGGTCAAACTGCATTACTGCCAATGAAACTATACGACTCCATGAGGACCTTAATGATTTTTAAAAAAGGTCAGTAATCCAATTCCAATAGCTTCAGAGTCTAAAATTGCTAATTTTTGGCCACGTGCTGCACACTTCACCTGCTAGTAATGACATTTTTGTATTTTCTTCTAATTACACTCAAAGCTAAGACCTTTGGCCCTGGGCCACAGACCCCTATTCAGGCTGCACACATTCTCTTAAACGACCTGATCCTTTGTTGTCACTCTTACTCTTTCATCTATTATTTACACCCATAGAGAAGGAAGAGACTCTACCATTTGTATAGCTTAAAACCTTCTAATCATCTTAATTTCTTTGCCTTTCAACCTATGGTCTTTTTCATAGACGAATGCCAGAAAGTTTGACAAAATCATTTTTTTTCCAACCACATCCTCCCACCTCCCTTTCCCCTTTCCTACTCTATGGCCAAACTCCTTCCTGTTCCTTCTCTTACACGGCCCGGTTCTGCAACAATCCAAATTTACAAATTTTGACTTTTGCCAACAAAATGAATTGCTAAATAGAATACAAAATTTCCATCTTGTTCTGACAGATCAATAACAATTATATTTCTTTCTTTCATCAAAGAGCCCATTAAATTAACTGAAAGTTTACTTAAAATAACTTAAAATATGCCCCCAGTCTCCCTAAGGCATGAGCATAGATTTTTCAGAATCCCCCTGCAAAAATGTCAAAAAAACTTAAGTAAACAGTAAGGTTGTTTGTTATATGGTTAATACTTTTCCAATGTTTTAATATCTACAGTTGCTTAAATGCTTACAAAAAAATAGGGGAAGAAAAGAAAAATGAAAATACAAAGGCAAATTTTAAAGACTAGAAAAATTTTAAATCATTACAACATTTTAAAAGACTACAAATTCTCAAACAGCAAAATCATCACATAAAACAAGGCATATCATTGCGATTTCTCAACACTTTTCCCAGACTTTTTTTAAATGTCCGAATACATTTTGCAAATCCAAAGCACAGAATTGTTTACCATGATGCAGATGTCCCCTCAGATCACGGTAGCCACCAAAAGACTCTCATTTCCAAGATGTTTATAAAATGACATATGATCCATCTTTGCTCTCTCTTTCTCTATTGCTCAGCTTACTCTTGATTTCTAACAGTATTTCCTTGTTGTCTGTCCTCTTTGCAGACCCTGAAACCCCTTGTCTTTTCTTATTTTTACCATTTGCTTCAACCAGCAGTTCACTGGAGACTCATCCATCTTGTAATGCCTAAAGTGACAGATGCTCTCAGGAACCAACACACTGCTGAGTGAACAAAAGATAACATCACCTCTAGGAACTCCAGAGAGAAATACAACTGCAACCTTAAGACAGGGGCTGACTTGACAGACATTGGACCATAAACCTCTTCTAAGCGAAAAAGAAAACAATTGCCACACACACAAAAAAAATCTGACACAATCAAAGGCAGAAAAGAGTGATTATTTGTGGATTGCCTTTTCACTCTGCAGCTCACTTTTCCCTCCCAAGGCTTTTATATTGGGGCAATTCACTTGCCAAGAGGCAAGTGAAGTTCTTGGGAAAAAAGCCTTTCTCAAGTATCTTATTTTATTCAACAATATTCAAAGTGAAATTTGTTCACACGTGTGTTTCAGTAAAGCTAAGGCTTATGACATAGAGCATTCCTGAGTCTGATCAGTCTTGTTTGCATAAAGCAATATCTGGACTCAAATGCTGACTCAGTTCTACTGCTGTGAAAGACATAGGCATGCTTTGCAAATTAAAAACACATTAGAAATTAAAAAGCAGCGTGTGACACAATGTCAACAGTATGTGTAGCTCATAAAAATGGCTCACCATTCATTCATCAGACAACTTCCAACTCGGGTAAAAAAGACAGTTAACAAGAGGATTCTGGGAAGGACTACAGATCTCTTTTCTAACAAAGGAAGGGTCATATTAACATCTCCCAGCAACAAACTAATGACAGGGAGGCTGGTAGATACAGGAGACTCTGCTTGATGCCAACTAGGGTTTTGTTTTGTTTTGTTTTTAAAGCATCTTATTTGAAATCTTCATGCAATAATAGGTAAATGTAAATTCTAACATTTAATTTTAACTTAATTCTAAATTTAGATAAACCGAGTGAAGGGAAATTTTTGAAGAATAGATAAACAAAAACTGACTTGGAGGTCACTTAAGAACATTGTGTGATCAATGTCAATTACAGAGATTAACAACTGTTTTTTTATAATAGCTATCACACAGAGGGCAACGCAGAGGGCAATCTGTGCTGCAGCTAAATACATTATCATTTTGAAACAGGGTAAATGATTCAAATATTTATGTTAAATCTAAAACAAAGAGGGAAATGCTCAAGAAAAGTTCTGTCAACCCTATTTCTAAAAAGAATGATACGCACATACCACAGCATTTAATACAAATATTTTAATTTTCTGTTAAAATTTTTGCACGAAAAAACTTTAGTTACAATTATTTTCCTCTGAAGTCATTAATGACTCTCCTCTCATTCTCATTTTACTAAAAATATATAAAATTTAAAAGATATTTTATTTCATCTCCTGTGTTTGAATTATTTGTGCGATAAAAAAAATGTTCAACTTGATAAATCAACGTACCTTTCTTAAACTTTTTTTCTTAATGTATCCCTTATTTTCCCAAAAGCTTCAGTGTATCTGTATAAATAAGATAGTACAAATATTTCAGGACCTCAGAACTTCCTGGTTTTTATTTTAATGCTGACAAAGCAGATGGCATACACAATAAATATGTACGATTTATATAACTAATGGAAAAACATTAACTATGGACTGCTTATCAATATATAAAGGACTTGTTCTAATATGGACTTGATCTTTAACCAGATAATTTTGTTTTTTGTTTAATACAGCCTGACCCTAAGTAATCCCCCCAAAACTACTGATCCAAAAGTATCACATCATTCAACACTCTAAACTTTGGCATTAATACCAAAAAGAGAGACATGACCTTGAAATGACAGTTCCATGCAGAAGGTTCCAAAAGAAAAAAAAAAACAATTAAATGACCTACTTTTAAACACAATAGGATCGATATGCATGCAGGAAAAATACACCCCTGTGGAAAGTTCTTATTGCCTGATTGATCAAAAACAAAACAAAACTTTTCTTTTCTTAAGGGCCCCTTCCAGATCACAGTCAGTGCCAGAAATCCACACAGGAAAAAAATCCATCAAAATGAAACCCTAAAAGGGTTTACCCTTCACCATCTTATTTGCACTTCAAAACCCTGTAAGTCCTTCAGTTAAACCCCAGGGCTGAACCATTTCAATAATAAGAGAGGTGGCCAGAGGTGATTTATCTCCCATTTGGCCCCTGGACAGAGCTGTAACGTCTACGAAGCTTCCCCTCCCTGAGTCAAACCCTCCCCCAAGTCTCAACCTTCATTTGTGCTCCTTTGGATCTGCAACTTATAAACAACTTCTATGCCCCTTCCAATCAGATGCAAGAATAGTCTGTAACTCAAGATTTGGATACATTTTCTTGGCAATGCTTTCACAAAGTGGAATGGTGCTGAGTAATCAGAGTTTTGAAAACACCAGGTTAAATTTCAGGTTCTCTTTATTATAAGTTGGGGAAGAAAAGAAACTCTAACTTTACATTCTCTCTTCTCACATATGTTTTTATCAGAATTTGTTAAAATTTTTCCAAATTATACCTTGATACTCTTAATGTTTTGGGCCACATCAGCCAACTTTCTGCAGTGATGTTCATCTAAATTTAAATCCTTGCATTGTAAAATATCTTAACAAATCCAAAAAGTAGAGATTTCACAGGTCACACACTCCTGGGTCAAAAAGACCTTAAAAACAGATATCAGACCACTATGACTTAACTGATTTGTTCTACACTTGTTATCAAATACGCACTATAACTGTCATCACACAATTTTCCTCTAGTAAAATAAATATCAAACAATGTCAATAGTTATTTAAACTGAAACATAGGTCCCAGAAGTTATCAAACGTGAAACACAGTGAAGTTATTCCTTAAAAATCAAGGATATTTTGTCACTAGGCATGACTCTCTATTTCAAAATTATGTTCTCATACTTCCTAGTGTAGAAAGAGGATGAAATATATATGTAGTTTTCCCCTACCATTTAAATGAGAAGTTTGTTTTTCTAATTGACTCTAATAAATTATATCTGAATACCACAATAACAACTCCCACTAAATGAGGCTACTATAGTCATTCCAGCTTTACAAGTTGAAAACTTTCAAGCTGTGTCACTAACTTCATATAGAGACTTACAGGCAAATGTAAATATATTTCACTTAAACCTAAAATCAGTTGAGAAAAATTTAAAATAATAAAATTAAATATATACTAATAGTTAAAAATTCAAAAAACATATTTTTTGTCAATTAAAAATTATTCCTGTTTTTGGAGATATTTATCAATAAAAATTATATTTCTGCCATTAAAAGATGCATCATCAAGATCCTTATACCTCATTAGCAAAGAGTTTTCATTTTCAGAACTCCAAGTACCACAAATTCAAGAAAAAAACAACTCTCACAGCAAATAACTTTATTGCATGCTACCAGGTCAATGAATCTCAGATTTGTATTTGAGGTAACACAATAATTCAAACTGCACATATAAACCAGGAAAAACAGGTGACTGAAAAAAACTAAGAAACATGCATTTTTAAATTACTGAAACATACTCTGGCATTAATAACAATATTCAGGAAAACAAGTATCTTAACCTACTACATGACATTTAAAAAAAAAGCTTTCCTCAGATAATCAACAAGAGTAAATTGATCCACCACAGAGGAAATATTCAATCTTCATTAAATATTTACTCAGTGCAATAGGTTGTTAGGTCTATTTAGACCTCAAAGAATAAATAGTTCCTGTCTGGTAGGAATCAGGTCTTAGGAGAATTGAATGGAGATGAGAGGCAGTTCCTCAAGTCATGACACTATATTTCAAATTGACAAAGCTAAAAAGTGGAGATATGCTATAAAATGTATAGTACTACTTTGAAATCTGATACAAAGAAAGTTATATTTCTTATTATAATGAGCACTGAGTAATGTATAGAATTGTGAATCACTACACTGTATACCTGAAACTGATATAACACTGTATGTTAACCATATTGGAATTAAAATTAAAATTTTAATAAAACAATAGAAAAAGAACAAAGAAGACTGAGTGATACTTAAGAATCTATTAATTTTAATAAGGTTGACTGGGTAAGCAACTTCATTTCCTATTAATGTAGCACAATAAAATTTGGGTGTTCAAAATCTGCAGTCCCCAGCTCTCCCACTCTATAACTGCAGCCCAGTCACCTATCTTCTCTGGGCCCCTTTCCTTATCCATAAAATGGGGGATGGAGTAAATACATCTCTAGATTGAAAATACTATGGTGGTAATGGAGGCAGGGAAGAGATCCCATTCACTACAGCAACAACAAAAATCAGACCCAGAAATCAAATTAATGACAGATATATGAAAACATTTTTTAAATTGCCAAACTATTTAGGTGATTTAAATGAAAATTTACACACAGAAAGAAAAGTGCTAAGTGTTTTAAAGAGAAGTCTAATCCTTGTAAAAATATGTTTCTTAAACAAAATAATAAACTTAACACAATTCCACTCAAAGTATCAGTAGAATTTTGTGAGGAATGCCATGAAAGCATCCATAAGGGTTGTGAAAGGAAGATTATCAAAGAAAAGATGGGGAAAAAAATCTCTTCAATAAAGGTTATGGGGGGGTGAGTCAAAATAAATGTTAAATCATATTTTGAGGGAAGAGCTTTTGGCCATTAAAACAATGTCTCTAAATCCAATGAAATTTTTGGTTCTCCTCTAACATGTCCTCTTGGTAGATTTCTTGAAATTTCCATTTCTTTGGCTGGATTTTATCTCACAACCTTTCTAGTATTCCTCCTTTCCCTATACTGCTTCTCAGTTCCTTTGCACTCCCACAGTATACCACCCAGAAATGGAATGGAGTTCTACAGAGTTTGGTTTGTGGTAGCTATCTTCCAAGATGGCTTCAGTGATTCTTGCCACCTATGTAATCCCCTCTCCACACTGAATCAAGTTTGACTTGTGTGATCACTAAAATACCAAACAAATGACCAAGGTCCTAAAAGATATTATAGTTTCTGTCTTGACCTCTTGGATCACTTACTTTAAGAGAAGGCAGTCACCATGCTGTAAGGACACTCAAACAGCTCTGTTGGTAGGACCTAAGGTTTCCTGCCAAGAGCCAGCACCAACTTACCGAATTGCTCTCCTTGCCTCCTCTTTGGCACCCTCCAATCATTTCTCTGCATTACAGCACAAATATAATCTGTCAATAATTTTCTAGAGCCCTTCATGGTTTTTATATTACTCTAAGGATAAAAATCAATATTATAAATATCTCTGCCCATCTCTCTAGCCTTATCCTGCACTGTTCTCTTCTTAAATGCTGTGCTCCAACAACAGTGACCAACCTTCAAACAGTCATGCTCCTTCTGTCTGTAATTCCATCTTATCTTTTACTGTGGCTGATTTAAATCTCCTTATCCTTTTAGATCTCAAGCCTTGTTTCTCTGATCCCCTTAGTCCTTGCTAAAAGCTCTCATAGGACCTTATTCATATCCTTCCGAGCATTAACTCACTGATGAGCTATATAACTTATGTAATTAAATTTATGTATCTTTATATAATGTTTGTCTTCCCTATTAAAG
The DNA here is from genome assembly GCA_002007465.1 of Ailurus styani. Taxonomy (NCBI): domain Eukaryota; kingdom Metazoa; phylum Chordata; class Mammalia; order Carnivora; family Ailuridae; genus Ailurus; species Ailurus styani. The sequence goes on from LNAC01000185.1 coordinate 2,558,886, forward strand.
TCTAAACTACATGAAGGTAGGGACTATATTTTTCTGGTTTTGCCTATTATTGATACTATAACACGTTTGTGGTGTCCTCTTACAAAGCAGGTACTCATACTGTTTGAATAATTTAATAATTTAAAATGTAGGGCTAGCATGAGAATGAGAAGTTCACTGGAGACAGTCCAAGTCAACTTTATCTATAAGAATTATTACATGACACCCACAGCTAACATCATACACAATGGGGAAAAACAGAGCTTTTACCCTAAGGTCAGGAACAAGACAAGGATGTCCACTCTCACCACTTTTATTCAACATAGTACTGGAAGTCCTAGCCACAGCAATCAGACAACAAAAAGAAATAAAACGTATCCAAACTGGTAAGGAAGAAGTAAAACTGTCACTATTTGCAGACAATATGATATATATAGAAAACCCTAAAGACTCCACCAGAAAACTATAGAACTGATAAATGAATTCAGTAAGAGCACATGTATAAAATCAATGTACAGAAATCTGTTCTATACACTATGAATGAAGCAGCAGAAAGAGAAATTAAGAAAACAAGCCCATTTACAATTGCATTAAAAATAATAAAATGCCAAGGACTAAACCAAAAAGGTTAAAAACCTGAAAGATCCGGGCGCCTGGGTGGCTCAGTGGGTTAATGCCTCTGCTTTCGGCTCAGGTCATGATCTCAGCGTCCTGGGATCGAGGCCCGCATCGGGCTCTCTGCTCAGCGGGGAGCCTGCTTCCTCCTCTCCCTGTCTCTCTGCCTGCCTCTCTGCCTACTTGTAATCTCTCTCTCTGTGTCAAATAAATAAATAAAATCTTTAAAAAAAAAAAAAAAAAAAAATAAAAAAAAAAAACCTGAAAGATCCATACTATAAAATACTGATGAAAGAAACTGAAGATGATATAATCAAATAGAAGGACATTCCATGCTTGTGAGTTGAAAGAACAAATATTGTTACTATGTCTATACTACCCAAAGTAATCTACAGATTTAATGCAGTCCCTATCAAAATGCCAACAGTGTTTTTCACAGAACTAGAACATACATTCCTAAAATTTGTATGGAACCACAAAAGACCCCACATAGCAAAGGTAATCTTGAAAAAGAAGAACAAACCTGAACTCCAGAGTTCAAGTTATATTACAAAGTGATAGTAATCAAAACTGTTTATATGATACATTATTGGCATATAAATAGTCATATAGATCAACAGAATAGAATAGAAAGCCCAGAAGTAAACCCACAGTTATATGGTCAATTAATCTTTGATAAAGGAAGAATAAATAGGGCGCCTGGGTGGCTCAGTGGGTTAAAGCCGCTGCCTTCGGCTCAGGTCATGATCCCAGGGTCCTGGGATCGAGGCCCACGTCGGGCTCTCTGCTCAGCGGGGAGCCTGCTTCCTCCTCTCTCCTCTCTCTCTGCCTGCCTCTCTGCCTACTTGTAATCTCTCTCTCTGTGTGTCAAATGAATAAATAAAAAAATTTTTAAAAAAAAAAAAAAAAAAGGAAGAATAAATATACAATGGGAAAAACAGTCTTTTCAATAAATGGTATTGGGAAAACTGGTCAGCTACATGTAAAAGAATGAAACTTGATGACTTTCTTTTACCATACACAAAAATAAACTCAAAATGCAGTAAGGATCTAAATGTGAGACCTGAAACCATAAAAATCCTTGAAGAGAGGGCGCCTGGGTGGCTCAGTGGGTTAAAGCCTCTGCTTTTGGCTCAGGTCATGATCTCAGGGTCCTGGGATCGAGGCCCACATTGGGCTCCCTGCTCAGCGGGGAGCCTGCTTCCTCCCCTCTCTGCCTACTTGTGAGCGCTCTCTGTCAAATAAATAAATAAAATCTTTTTTTAAAAAGTCCTTGAAGAGAACCCATGCAGTAATTTCTCTGACATCAGCTGTAACAACATCACTCTAGATATCTCCCCTGAGGCAAGGGAAACAAAAATAAAAATAAACTATTGAGACTACATCAAAATAAAAAGCTTGGGCATACTGAAAGAAATGTTCAACAAAACTAAAAGGCAACCAACTGAATGGGAGAAGTTATTTGCAAATGACATATCCTATAAAGAGTTAGTATACAAAATATATAAAAAAAACTTATACAACTCAATACCCAAAAAACAAATAATCCAGTTAAAAAATGGACAGAAGACATGAACAGACATTTCTCCAGAAAAAATCTACAGATGGCCAACAGACACATGGAAAGATGCTCAACATCACTATTAGGAAAATGCAAATCAAAACCACAATGAGATTTCACCTTCTGCCACAATGAGATTTCACATCTGGCAGAATGACTAAAATCAAAAACTCGAGAAACAACAAGTGTTAACAAGGATCTGGAAAAAAAGGAACCCTCATGCACAGTTGGTAGGAATGCAAACTGGGTGCAGCCACCATGGAAGACAGTTTGGAAGTTCCTCAAAAAATTAAAAATAGAACTGTTCCATGATCCAGGAATTGCACTACTGGGTAATTACCCCCCAAATACAAAAACATTAATTTAAAGGGATATATGCACCCTTACATGTTTATTGCAGAATTATCTACAACAGCCAAACTATGGAAGCAGCCAAAGGTCTAGTGATAGATGAATGGATAAAGAAGATGTGGTGTTTATATATAATGGAATATTATTCATCCATAAAAAGAATGAAATCTTACCATTTGGAATGACATGGATGGATCTATAGAGTATGCTAAGCAAAATAAGTCAGAAAAAGACAAATACCATATAATCTCACTCGTGTAGAATTTAAGAAACAAAACAAATCAGCAAAGGGAAAAAGAGAGAGAGAGAGAGAGGTCAAGAAACAGACTCAACTATAGAGAACAAATTGATGGTTACCAGAAGGGAGGTGGCTGGAAGGATGGGGAAAATAGGTGATGGATATTAAAAAGTACACTTATCATGATGAAAAAAATAAATATTTTGGAGCTCTTTCTACATAAGCACATAAAGATCTTCCTCATTCTTTTTTATGGCCTCAGAGAATTCCCTGGCATGTATGTACCATGATTATTATTTTTAAAAAGATTTATTTATTTATTTGAAAGAGAGAGTCCACAGAGGGGAGAGGGGCAGAGAGAAAGGGGAAGAGAGAATCTCAAGCAGACTCGCTGCTGAGCTCAGTGACTGATATGATGTGGGGCTTAATCTCATGACCCTGAGATCATGACCCAAGCCAAAATTAAGGGTCAGATGCTTAAGAGACTGAGCCTTCCAGGCGCCCCTATACCTTGATTATTTTAAACTAGTCCCTTAATGATAGATACTTAATTTGCAATCTTACTAAACATATTATAATAATCAACCCTAATACACACTAATTTAGTACTTGGATAAATTCTAGAAGTAAATTGTTGGGTCAAAGGATATATCCAGTTTTAATTTTGTTAAATATTTCCAAACTGTCCTGGTTTGGTTTTGTTTTGGCATACACAAGGCAGTCTTCACTTTTTCCACACATTAGAAACATTTTCAATTGTAGTTCAGTTTTCCTAAGGTCCACGTCAAGTAGGAAACTGCCAAAAGCAGACAAAAGCTGGGCTGGAAAGAATCCCTGATAATGAGGCACCAAGTGAGAGTTGGACTAATAATGGTTGAACCAATTTACAATCCCATCAGCAATTTATGGATCCCCATACCTTCAACAATGTAGCATATTACTTTTGGATCTTTGTCAATTTGACAGATGAAAAATGGTATCTCAATGTAGTTTATGTCTGCATTTCTCTTATTATGGATGAAACTGAATATCTTTTCAAATGTTCAAAAGCCCTTGAATTTTCTTCTCTGAAACTTCTAGTTTTTATCCATTTTTAACTCGGTTGTCAGTTTTATTCTTGATTTGTAAGAGCTTTTTGTATATTAAAGAATTTTGTCCTTTGTGTATGATATGGGGCACAACATTTTCCCCCAGTTTGCCATTTTCCCTTTTGCCCTTGCTTTTGGTGTTTGCTGTTATTTTTTCCATACAGATTTAATTTTTATACAATTAAATTCATCAATTTTTTAAAATGTTAAGGAGTCACATGGAAACACAGAACTCACTTATCTGTTTAATTAAATAATCTATATAAACCAGTGTTTATTTCCTAGAGGCACTAAGAAAGCAAAGGAGAGTAAGTTAAAGAAAAAATCTATCTAAATAATTAGAACCCCAAAGATGTTATTTTTCTATTTTAAAAAAATTTTTTCAGTTTTTTTAGTTTTTCATTTTCTAAAGGGAAAAGTAGGTATTTTCACTTTACCCACTTCTCTTGCTTTTGCAAAACAGGCAGAAACACACATACACACACACACATATACACACACATCACAAAAAACAGGAGAGGTGAAGATGAAGAATGGACAAGGGTTTGAAACAGTCAAACAGGATGAAAATTTTGAATAAGTAGCTTCTAATCTTAGAGGAAACCGAATGAACATCTTTTCATCCACCTATTTCTTGATTCTGGACTTTAAATTAGTGGAAGGGCTGCATACTTCCGGTATGGGCGAGAGGACCCCGGGCAAAAGTGTCAGCTATGTTTTATTTTTTTTGTTTTCCAACAAGGATGTCTATGGATTTTCTCCCTTATACCCCAAATTCCAACACCCAACCCTTTCTCTACCTCCTATAAATGTTCTATTTTTATTTAGTCCATAGTTGAAAAGTGTGAGACCAAATCAGTGTTTATTACTGTCTTTGTTGGTAGCTCCTACATCTCCTTCATTGGCCATAAAATCTTTTCTGAGTTGCTGCTCTTCACCAACCTCAATATGTCAACTCAATATGTCCAAAATTAGTATGCCTAAAATGAAATTCATGATTATTAGAGTAAAAGCTATTCCTAATTCCTGATTTCATTATTTTCATTTATTCACCTAGGAAGTACTGTGAACTGTCCTAGGAAGGATAATAAAGGCAGTCTCCAATCTCAAAGCAATCCCAATCTAAAGGTGAAAGACATGGAAATGTGTAAATATTCACTATAAGTAAGAACAAAGTATTGTAAAAGTACAGAGACTGTAGCAATTCTGTCTAGAGAAATGAAGAAAACATCAAAGAAGAGATGACGTTTGGGTGGCTTTAAAGGATTTATTAAACAGAATTGGGAGGACTGCACAGGCCAGTAGAACAGAATGTCAAAGTCATAGTGTATTTTAGAAATACTGAAGGTTCATTGTTGTAGGGAGGGGTTGAGTAGCAAGTAGGCTGAGGACTCATTACCCTCCACAACCTGCTGCAACCACTGTCACAACGAAAGAAGCACATTCGGAAGCAGCAACCACTACTGTGAGAGCAGGAAGAGACTGGAGACAAGGAAGATGGGAGTCCCATTAGACCACCCAACCTTCTTGGTCCCCCCATGGCCAACAGACAGCCTGGTGACTCCAAGTCAGCCCCAAACTAGAATTCACCTGCATGTCCACCATCAACTGAATGGATAAATAAGTTGTTGTGTGTGCATGCAATGGAATACAACGCTGTAATGAATAATCTCATAAACAGGACATTGAATGAAAGGAGCCAGACAAAAAAGAATGGAGACTCTCTCCACAGAGGTCTTCCAGTATCAAGGGAACCAACAATTCCACCACAACTGAGTCTCCTATCTCCTCCCTAGCACAGAAGCTCACCCTGGGGAGCCCTAAGCATCAGGTATGGCCCATTGGTCATCCATTGGTCATGGATGATGGGGGTGGGGGCAATGCTGAATCTCCTTTTACCAGATTAGGCCATAAAGGTCCTTCCAGAGGAGGCTTCTACCCAAAGAGCAAAGAATATTTTCAAAGGCTCAAAAGTTGGTTTCTTATCAAGAATATCTGCTCACCCAAAAGCAGGACCCTCCCTGCTGATGCTTTGCCAAAAGGGCCAGTATTGGGGCACCTGGGTGTATCAGTTATTAAGCATCTGCCTTCAGCTCAGGTCATGATCCAGGGTCCTGGGATCGAGCCATGCATCGGGCTCCCTGATCAGCAGGAAGCCTGCTTCTCCCTTTCCCACTACCCCTGCTTGTGTTCCTTCTCTCACTGTGTCTCTCTCTGTCAAATAAATAAATAAAATCTTTTTTTAAAAAAAAAGGGGGGGGCCACTGTTGATAAGAGGACCTCTGAGCTTTCTACCATCTAGGTGTCAACAGACTTCCTGTGTGAGACTATGCCTTCCCCTCCATGCTGGAAGGAGCCCTGTGTGATCTAATGGGCCTGTTTTAAGTCCTTTTTATGTGAAAACCACCTCCTCCTCTCCATGTTGATGGCTGCTCTGTGAAACTCACCGGGTTGTGTGACCTGGGGTAAGTTTGGATTACTGGTACAGAGCTATTCCCTGAAAGGCCACTCTCCCTGCTTTTGGATTTTATAGTTTCTGTGTCAGTAGCATGATCCCCACTGCTCTGGTCTGTGATCACTGTGTTTTGTGAAACTCTGCATCCCTCTGTAGTCTTTCTCAGTGTCTGTCAGGCTCTTTTGTGATTCCCAACACTACAGTAAGAAAAATGCTAAAATGCTAAAAATGGTGCCCTCCCAATTTTCTGCACCTCCCAACATGGGAGAACTGTGAAACTTCCCACAAGACTGCCTCCCTGGTCCTTCCCATTCTTCTCCTGGTGTCAGTTTTTCTGGGTTTGACACGGCCCATGAGATGCTCTTTAAAGCCTCTGACAGGCTTACACCGTGTCCTCTCCAGCCCACTTTAGTTAGACTACATCATTGTGAGGCCACCAGCCCTTCTGTCTGAATCCTGTGAATCTCTATCCAGTCCACATCTGGGTGGAACCTGGACAGTACTGTCGTCACCTTCTTCTTACTTTCTTCCCCACATTCCTGGAACTGGCTATTTTCTTTTTCTTCCTCTTTCTTTCTTTCTTTCTTTCTTTCTTTCTTTCTTTCTTTCTTTCTTTTTCTTTTTTTTTTAAAGATTTTATTTATTTATTTGACACAAAGAAAGAGGGACTGTGAGAGAGGGAATACAAGCAGGGGGAGTGGGAGAAAGAGAAGAAGGCTCCCCGCTGAGCAGGGAGCCCGATGTGGGACTTGATCCCAGGACCCTGGATCATGACCTGAGCAAAAGGCAGATGCTTAACGACTGAGCCACCCAGGCACCCCGCACTGGCTATTTTCTATGAAAATGGCAGTGAACAGGTTCAGTTTTGAACTGGCCCCTAAGGAAATGAGTCAGGAGTTGGGTGGATGAAAGGAAGGGATGACAGCTATTGGAGAGCTGAGAATAATTTTTTTAAGCTTTTTTTTTTTTTTAAGTAGGTTCCATATGGACTTGAACTCACAACCCAGAGATCAAGGCCTGAGCTGAGGGTCACCTGGGTGGCTCAGTTGGTTAAGTGTCTGCCTTCAGCTCAGGTCATGATCCTGGAGATCCAGGATCAAGCCTCATGTGGGACTCCCTGCTCAGCAGAGAGCCTACTTCCCTTTCTGCCCCTCACCCCAATCATGCTCTCTCTCTCTCTCCCTCTCTCACCCTCAAAAAAAAAAAAAAAAAAAAAAAAAGACCTGAGCTCGGGGACAGTCTGTAAGGGACCTTATATGCCAAATCAAGAATTTGAATTTTATCCCAGAAGCAGGAGAAAGCCAATGGAAGCTTTCAAAAAATTAACATAATTAGATGTTTTAAAAGTAGAAGACAACTCTGACAGTAATATGAAAGTTGGATTAGAGACCAGATAAAGGTTTCTGAAGAGTCTAGGAGGAGTTGATAGGGATTGTACATAATCAGGGGTGGAAGAAACACAGAAGAGGATCCCTTCAGGTAGGCAGTTAGAAATTCAGGACTCAAGGTCAGGAGTGGAAACTCAACAAACAGACCCTAGAAGCAGAAAGCTGCCACACAGATAACTGGTATTGTTACTGGGGAGATTACCTAGGGACTTCCATCATAGAGAAAGTATGTGGAGTAAGAGGGTCAAGGAGGGAAGTCCGAGAAACACCATCATTTGAGAGTCAAGCAAAGAACAAAGAAAGAGGAACAACAAAGAAAGAGAAAAACATCTTTGTAGATGAAGGAGCAGCAGGGAGAAGTAGGAAGGAAACCAGGAACCTATGGGGATGTGAAGGCCAAGGGACAAGAGAGTTTGGAGAAATGGGAGGTAATCAACAGTTTCAACAGATAGGACCGAGAATGAAAATGTCCCAAGTAGCAATTAGTCCATCAAGAAGTGTGGTGAACTAGGACAGAAATCGGGAGGTAGCTGCTGGAGAGATAGAAAGGCAGAAAAGAGACATTAGAACAAGAGATGCTCACAGGATGAATTTCTTCCCTCCAAAGAAATGGAGAGGTAATGATACTGAAGAGAGGAGATGATTAATGGAGTAAGGTCCTAGAAGAATAAAGGAGAGAGGAACAGATGGAAGATAGGTCAATGGCAGAACCTCAGGGCAGGAGCCTGGGTCCCTGATGACAGCAGAGATGCTTTACCAGCTGTAGACAATTACCTCCAAACTTTGTTTATGTGGGAAAGAAATAAACTTCGAACTTGAGGTTTAATATTTCCTGTCATTTGCAGACAAATGTAATCCTAACTGATACAGTTCTGAGAGAAGAGTGTTGAAAGAATAAGCAAGCCCCTCTCAAAAGCATGAAGACATGAAATAGCACAGTATGTTCTGAAGACAAGACCAGTCTGCAATTGCTAGACTATCAAAAGTGAGAGAGGGAATGGTAGGAAAGGAAGATGAAAATGTAGACCCAGGGGTGAGGAGCTAAGACTGGATCTTATGAATATCAAGTAGCTACATGAAAGGATGTTCAAGAAATGACATGTTTCTGGGGCGCCTGGGTGGCTCAGTGGGTTAAGCCTCTGCCTTCAGCTCAGGTCATGATCTCAGGGTCCTGGGATCGAGCCCCGCATCGGGCTCTCTGCTCGGCGGGGAGCCTGCTTCCCCCTCTCTCTCTGCCTGCCTCTCTGCCTACTTGTGATCTCTCTCTCTCTGTCAAATAAATAAAAATCTTAAAAAAAAAATGACATGTTTCCATTTCAGCTTCGAATAGATTCTTCTCTGGCAGTCTGGAAGGAGCTCATGAGGAGGCAAAACAGGATGCAGGAGAGTGCTTAGAAACTTCTACTATAGTCCTGGTAAGAGATCATGATGCCTGTACGGCTGCACTTAGGGTAGAGTTACAGAGGATGGAAAGACCTGAGAAATACTTAGGAATTATATCAGTAGGAATTGGTAACCAATAGCATGGACAAGTAATTCAGGGTGAAGCTTAGGTTTCCATCTTGCATTTCTTTTCTCCATCCCCACTGTTAGTACTTCAGTTCAGGCAGGCACTACCTCACATATTCATTCAGCGAACATTTACTGAGTTCCTTTTCTGTGCCAGGTCCTGCAGATACAATGGTGAACAAGACAGAAATGATCTTTGCTCTCCTAGATCTTAGGACTATCATTGCTGAAAGCTTCATATGTGATACCTCATTTAACCCTCCAAACACCCTTTGATAAAAGTATTACTATGTCCCCGTTTTCAGATGAGGTAACCCAGTCTAAGAAAGTTTAATAATTTGCTCAAGGTCACATGGCTAGCTGGTAAGTGGTGGTACCAGGAATTATACACAGATCCACCTTTAAAGCCATGGTTTGGTTTGGTTTGGTTTTAGTAGGCTTTACACCTAATGTGGGGCTTGAACTCACGACCCCATGATCAAGAGTTGCATGTTTTATGGAATGAGACAGCCAGGTGCCCCTAAAGCCATGTTTTTAATCACTTGACTATGTTCTCTCTCATGAAATTACAATGTATTAAATACTGTAACAAGGAGTACAGTGCTTTGGATGATTACAGCCTCCTAACTGGACATTCTTTCTGCATTTGCATGTTTCTTAAGTACAAACTGGGGAGAATGTTGGTACCTCCTCTAACTGAGGGCACTTGGAGGAAGAAGATGAGGTTTTGAATGGAAGGTGATACATTTCAGGTCTTAGATATACTGAAGAAATATCCAAGTAGAGAGATCTAGCAACAGTGTAATAGAGAAATTTGAAATTTAGAGGGATTCAGGGTTGGAGATAGAACACTTGGCATCACTAATACTTAGAGGTCACCTAAATCAAGGCAGTTGGATACAGGCTTAAGGAGAGTGGAGTAGATTTAGAAAAATTGATTAGAGAAAAAAGAGAGGAACTCACCAAGGGCACTTAATTCAAAGATACAATTAAGTTGTATTCAGGGTTAGAGAGAATGAATTTATAGTTGGTATCAATCTGCATGGTTGAGGGATTTTCTCTAGCAGCAGTAACCAACTCAATAAGTGGAAAACTTGCAAAAATTTTATCAGTTTACTAGTTCTTTTCTTTTCTCCCACTCTGATTTAAGACCTTGTCTTTGAGTCCCCAGAGCACCCTGATTTTACCTGCTAATGAACACTTGACCTATCAGGTTCTATTTAAGTTCACCTCCCCTTTGGACTTTGAAATCCTCAAAGTTCTTTGAGGCTCTGAAAACTCCAAAGTTCTTCGCCTTTTGAAAACCTGTGTTTTTTATCGTTTTTATTCTCTATTATGTACATGTTTTATCTCCAGGTTAGACTGCAGAGTCTCTGAGGGCAGGGATTGTGATTTCCAACAGTTCTGCAGGAACCTCACTGCATTTCAATGCCTCATCCACAGTATTGCGTTAAACATTTGTGGGATCGACTTTAATCTAGAAGCTGCAATGTGGAAACTAACCAACTAATTCTATCAAGCAGTGATTTTTAAGTTTTCAGACATGGAATAAACAATCTGCACCTCTCAACCTTTTATTCCTTGTTGTTCATTAAGAGGTAGTTAGGACACCTCCACCAGGTACATAACGTTTTGACTTTGGAGTTTGGACCCTACCAACAGCTCTCTAGGCTCTTTGACCATGGAGGAGCTACTAAGCATTTCTGGGTCTGCTGAATCCATATTGGTAAAACTCAAAGATTGGACCTGATGATTGCCAATGTCCCTTCTTATTCTTAAATCCAGAGATTCAAAAAAAAAAAAAAGTGACCAGCCCCCCAAAATAAATAAATAAACAAACAAACAAACAAATAAATAAATAAATAAAAATAAAATTCCAAAATTCCATGACTCCTGGAAGATCTTTAGACCACACTTGAGAACACTGCCTAAAAAAGCACAATTAAAACATGGATTCCAAGTGAGATAAGTCAGAGACACAAATACCATATGACTTAAATTATACGTGGAATCTAAAAAACAAAACAAATGAACAAATAAACAGAAGCCAGAAACAGACTCATAAATACAGAGAATAAACTGGTGGTTGCCAGAGGGGAGGAGGTTAGAGGAATGGGCAAAAGAGGTACAAACTTCCAGTTATAAAATAAGTAAGTCAAGGAACCCCTGGGTGGCTCAGTCGGTTAAGTGCCCAACTCTTGATTTTGGCTCAACTCATGATCCCAGGGTCATGAGACTGAGCCCTGTATTAGGCTCCGTGCTGGGTATGGAGCCTGCTTAAGATTCTCTCTCTCCCTCTCCCTCAGTGCCTCCCCTTTCCCCCTTCCTCAAATGGTTGTGTGCATGCTCTTTTTCTCTAAAAAAAATCAATCAATCAATCAATCAAGGGGATGCAAAGTACAGCATGAGGAATATAGTCAGTAATGTAAGAATTTTGTATGATGACACATGGTAACTACACTTATGGTGAGCACTTCATAATGTATATAACTGTTGAATCACTATACTGTATACCTGAAACTAATATAATATTATATATCAGCTATACTTAAACAAACAAACAAAAAACCCATAGGTGCCATGTTTCACAATTGGAAAAATGGCAAATAAATCCCAATCTCTATAAAGTTAGGCTACAATCTACAGAACACATTACTTCTAAAATGAAGACATTGACATTTTATATTTAATTATTGCTTTGCTAATTAAAACATGTAATAGATGCAAGATGTTTTTCAATGGTAGGTTTATCCAAAAATCAAACAAAAGGACACTGTCATTCACTTTGCTAGTAAAAAGAGAAGAAAGCTAGAATATGAAACACCATCTTAGATCTCATATGTACCTTGGTAACACTTTCCTTTTTTTTTTCAGATTAGAAATCAAAGAGTGTAAGTGACTTACTCAAAGTTACAGAAGTACTAAATGGCAAGGCTTGTAGTAGAATCCAAGGTTTCCAGTCATATGCCTTTTTTTAAAAGACAACCAAATTGGTCAAAAATCTCCTGAAAGACAAAAACAGATGAAGGTGAAATGCCAGTTGGTTGAGTTTAAACAGAGACCCCACTTTGTTCTTTCCAGGTTCAATAATAAACAATTCCGTGATTAGCATGAAGGGCTGGCAGATGAAACATTTGACTCCTAAACAAAAATATTTGTATTTTTGCACCACAGTTAGTAAATCAATTGTAAAAATTAAAGTAAATGGAAAACAGAGAATTAGCAAACCCAAAACTCAATTTTCCTTCACTCTTTTGGAAGACAAACAAAAAAACAAAACAAAATCCCTGTGGTTCCCTTCATTAGCAGCCAGGGTGGTAAGTCCCATTGTAAATCCCACTTATAAAGGGTCGTGGCTACCTGCAGAGCCTAGGAGTACCAATCACATTAGTGAAGACACCAGATGACCAAAGGAAGCAGTGAGGGTCTGGGAAAGCTAGTAAACAAAAGGCAACATTCCAAATGAATGCCATTGCTAGAGTCTGCTTTGTAAAATGCCTGGATTTGAGAACCCTAAAGCAGATTAGTTTAAGACCACAAAAGACTCAAACAAGATACTAAGAGCTCGTTTTGACACATTAAGAAATTATCTTCATTAGATCATCAGGTGCTTAAGTGTAATTATTAAAAAAAAAATAATTCCACCTAACTTGTGTTTGAAGAAGTTATCCTAGAAGAACAGGGACCTAAACATGGTTCTTGAATATAACATGTTCGTGACCAAAATTCATGAACCAGATATGCTGGCCTTTTCCCCCTTGAATCTTCCTGACATTCTGAAGGCCTATAATGACTTTAGAATTTGTTACACACACCATTTCAATGTACCACTCTGCTTATGAGTACTAGTACTTTAAATACCAACTAGAAAAACTTGAATCTCTCCAATGGTACATGATTTTTTTTTCTTCCATGTTGTTGCCTTATTTACAAAGAAAATAAGTAAAATTTTTAAGTATGAACTGCCAAAATGAAAAGCAGCAAAACATTAGGCTATGGAATTTCCTGGACATTTTCCGTCACTTTCCATGCTTGTTTGGCTCTTGCCGCAAAGTTTAAACTCAACTACAGTTGAGATGTTTAAATTTGAAAATGTGGAAGGAAAACCTTATTTACTTCCACGTGGAGGAGGCTGATATTTGCTGCTGTTTGTTTTCTCTTGTTTTGAGGGGCGAGTTAGGGAGTTATGTTCAATAATTTGAATAACTTCCAATATTGTTTGCCAGTTTTATTCATTAGATATCCATAGGGCTAAGCTGAATAATGCTGATGTAAAGCAGAAATAATTACTTATTGAAAGTCCTGTCAGAAGACATGGCCACTGATCAGATGAATAATATGGGATCAAATGGCCTTCCACTCAACATGTTCAGGTGTACAGACCATCAATCAGTCTGAAATTTTACAAATGTGTTTAAAGACCCCCTATAAATAACAGATAAGCAGACAGTCAAGAAGGGTTCTGATTATTTAAATAATCCTGAAAGTCTGTAAGTCAAATTTGAGGTATAATAATGAGAACATTTCCCTGTAATTTCTATTTGAAAATTAATTTCTCATCATACGTCCGCAGTTTGATAAATAATCACCCCTCACCAAGAATACAAGTAGATCAGCTCCCACTTTCCCACTGAAAGGTACTCCCATTGTGTTGTCAAACCCTACAGGGTCATAAGCAAGGCTTACTGACACAGAGCTGATGTCACCTGCAACTTTTAGGTCAGGTGAAAACTTTGACTTCATGTATGTTCAAGTGGAAAAAACATTGGAAAAGTTCAGTGAGTCTGAACTAACAGCTTTCTGGCTTCACCTCTCCTCTAAGTTTATAAGTTATACATCATACCAATGTTATCGTGAGACTTAAAATTTCTGTAAAATTTATTTAAAAATATAATCAATCGGGGTGCCTGGGTGGCTCAGTGGGTTAAAGCCTCTGCCTTTGGCTCAGGTCATGATCTCAGGGTCCTGGGATCGAGCCCCGCATGGGGCTCCCTGCTCGGCGGGGAGCCTGCTTCCTCCTCTCTCTATGCTTGCCTCTCTGCCTACTTGTAATCTCTCTGTCAAATAAATAAATAAAATCTTAAAAAAAATAAATAAAATAAAAATATAATCAAATCACCCTTGTTTGACAGAGGCAAAAGGAAGTAGAAAAATAAAGAGACTGGTGGTTGAGCCACATTTCAAGTTTACTGCTGATGAGGAACACAACCCACACCCCCAACTCCCTCCAACCCTTACTAGTGCTGCAGTTTCTCTAGACTTTTCAGTTTTGTCACATAGACAGTGGCAGAATTATGTCTTATCAAGTCAGTACCAGAGTATTTTCTCAGCTCCAAATTTGCTGACTGCATTCATGGAGTGTCTCCTTTCATTGTCTCATCTGCCCCTTCCCTCTCTCCTTGGTAGTTAAGAGGTAGGACCAAGAAGGGCCTGACCTGTGCTGCTCCTAAAGCAGTGAAGACAAGTGGTGTGGGGAGTGGTAAAACTGATTCAAATCACACTCTGCCATTTTCCAATCACGTGGCTTGAGGCCAGCTATCTGTAAAATGAGAATAATATTTCCTGCCTCATAGGGTTATGATAGATAATATATGTGAAGCACCTGGCATATATAAGGTGTATAATCAATGTTAATATTCTTCCTTATAGAAATCCCTAACTATAGGAAGAATTATGCTTTTATAGAATTCTCTCATGTATATGATCTCAGTTAATCTTTGTAAGACTACCACACTCAGAAGTAGCAAGGTACTCAAATGCATGTTCTCTGCCACCAGAACCAACTTTTTTTTTTTCCTATTGGGTTACTATGTGAGCAGCTGTGGTGGTGGAGACCCCATCATATTCCTACATCATCAGCTCCTGTGGGTAGGGATGTGGAGCATGGGCTGAACTAGGAGGGATCTTAGCAGCAAGCAAATGAAGCAAAAAATAGATATATGATCAAACAAATCCATACCATTTAGTAGGCTAAATGGCATATGCATCCTTTATGATTTAGAAAAAGACAATGAGAATAAAATTGAGACATAATTATAATGTCCTAGGTGCTAGATCTTTATAAGAATGTGAGTATTTTAGGTTGGTCACACACAAAAAAAACTTAATAACAGACCCACAAAACATTATCTTAGCCTAAGGTTGAATAGGTTTCCTAATTGTCATAGATGCAACCAATATCTAAATTAACCAAAGTTTCCTAAAAGCACCTCAGAACTATGAGAGCTTTGATACACTTTACTTCCTTTAATCTTTACAATAACATCCTGAGATACATACTGTATTCGTTAGGAGAATACAGACTCCAAAAGATTGAGTGACTTATTTGAGAAAGTGCTGATACCCAAACCTACAACCTTTAAGCCCTATATGTACATTCTTCAAGCTAAGTCACACTATGTTCTCTAACAGAAAAGAATATGTAAAATGGTCCAAACTGTAACCAAGATTGTTAATTAAAACTCAAGAGAGAAATAACAAATGTTACATTGGTTAAACATGAATTTACTTGTACAGATCATAAATACCCTAATTAAAGACTTCTGAGGTCAGAATGATATCCATTATTGTGGCTTGAAAATAATTTTTTAAGTTATTCTTGGTCTACTACAGAAGTCAGACTAAAAGAAAATGGGATTCCTACCTCACTCGATTCTGATTATATACAGTTAATTTCTGGCTTTACTAATAGCATTTTTTAAACTTTGAATTTTCTAGTAAGATAAATTTAAAGCTTGGGGTGCCTAGGTGGTTCAGTCGGTTAAGTGTCTGACACTTGGCTTCGGGTCAGGTCATGATCTCATGGGTTGTGGGATCAAGACCCACATAAGGGCTCTTTGCTCAGTGGAGAGTCTGCTCGAAGATTCTCTCCCTCTGCCCCTCCCCCCACGCACACATGCAGATGATCACATGCTCGCTCTCTCTCTTTCTCTTTCAAATAAATTCTTTTTTAAAAAAGATAAATTTAAAGCTTAATCCAGAATGACAATTTTTCATCCAGGAATATGCTCTTCACTCTTCTTTATTACTTTTCCTTCCATTACCCACCCTGAGAAAAATCTCTGCTGAGAAGCAAAATATAAGGAATTTTCTGATTGATGGATTTGAGGTATGTGGATCAATGGTATAGAAGTTGAAAGACAAAGTGCTCTTTATTTTGGGATAAAAAGTAAAGAAACTAAGGAGAACCCTAAAAAGAATAGCAGGAAGATGGGACGCCTTGGTGCTCAGCTGGTTAAGCAACTCCCTACCACTCAGGTCATGATCCTGAGGTCCTGGGAGCAAGTCCTGCATTAGGCTCCTTGCTCAATAGGGAATCTGCTTCTCCCTCTGCCTGCCACTCTTCCTGTTTGTGTACTTCTCTTTCTCTCCCTCTCTGCCAAATAAATAAATCAAATCTTTAAAAAAAAAAAAAGAATAGCAAGAAAAAAATAAGTGATCACTGTTACGGATGAAGATAATCAATAGTCAGGTGAGGTGGGGTGGGTAGTCCTGACAATCTGGGTGTCCAGAGAAGCTCTTCAGGTCACTTTATTGGTGTGACAGTAATGGTGGTGATGGTAAAAAGCAATGAGCGATAAATCAGGAGTCCTATGAGGAAGAATAAGATCTGATGTTCCCATTTGTTTCAGCCAATTGCTTTAGCATGGCCTATATTTGACCTGAATGTAACTAAACAGAAAATCTGGCTGGAACTACTACTGATTTTTTTTTTTTGATGAAACCAATATGCCCACCGAGACACAGTTTAAGCTCAGCATCACTTACTTCAGTGCTTCTCACAAAGTCTAGTTCAAAGACTGCATCAGAATCACCTGACAAACATATTCACCATGTAGGTTCCTTACCCTCTCTCACAGAGATTTTTGAGTCACTAGTTCTAGATAAGGACTCAGGAATCTGCATTTTGGATACCCTGTAAAGTGTTGCTAAATTTAGCAAATAGGCAACCCTAACCCCAGATGATTCTATGACATTAGAGTTTGAAAATCACTTATTTGAAAAAGGGGGGAGGGATCAAAATTGTATATGATTGTTCAGTGGGATGCTTATTTATAACAATTAGCCAGACACATTAAAAAGAAAAGGAAAAAAACCTAATTTTGTGATCTTAGGACTACTTGACTACTTTGTGCTTCAATCTCTTCCTTTGGAAAAATGGAAAAAAAAAAAAAACAATGATGGTGCCTCCTAAGCCCCCTGCCACTCTAGTTATACTCAAAGACAGTACCGAAGAGCACAAGAGAGTTAGAAAAGCCATATGCCATTTTGCTGTGACAACAGCAAATTGCTCCTGGGATGAGCATCATGTACACCCCCACCCCTTTTTGGATGCCTGTGGCATTTGACCTTTACCTCTTCATCTCAGACTGGTCCTAGCAGGGAAAAAAAGCATCCAAAAAATTAGACACTAGGTTTTTAACTGTAAAACCTATTAAAAAAATCAGTTGGCACGCTGAAAACAATCCCAAAAATTTCCTAGGGAAATACTACTCTCTTAAAACCTCATAAAAATCATTTGGATGAAACATTATATCTAGCACTCCCCCCCCAAAAAAAACAAAACCCCAACTCCTCTAGGTTTTATATTCCACCCTCCCCCAAATAGCTTTGAACGAAGCTTCAAGTAATAGTAATTTGATTCTATGTTACATGAGGGTTGTATAGCTAAAGAACACTGTGGAATGTTCGACTCTATAATAAGAGGCATTGAGCCTGTGGAATTCTGAGGTAAAGAAGACTGCAAATGCCACTCCCATTTCATGGAAAAGTTAAACAGAAAAACTGCAATATTATTAAATACCAATTATTAAAGTAGTTCACTATAGAAGGGATGCCAGAAGGGAGAGGCGTTCTGAGTAAGTGGTCTAGGAGCACAGAAGGGTGGAGGTGAGGATAGAAAGACATACGGGGAGTCTGCAAAGGTAAATTTTGATGATTAGCAGTATCCTGGTGGTTAGTAAATACCAGCGTGCCTCAGAATCACAGTACTGTTGCCTGTGACATTCTGCTCTGGGTTGTCAGTCAGTGTATGCCGTAAAGGGAAATTGAAAGATTCATCACATTAAGAAGCGCTCAGACACAAATAAGTATAATCTGACTTGACCTAAGGGAGACCCAGCAGAATATGTTTGCCTATGCTAGTTTTCCAGCTGTTTCATTGACATAAGTCCCACTGTTGCTTTACTACTAACAGATATGTGGGAGGCTGGGTCAAACATCATCTGATGTCATTCCCAATATGAGGGTTTTGTTTGTTTCTATATAATGATGTTCTTGGACTGTTAAAACAGTCAGAGTCTTTCCCTATTATATTTATACAAGTCACTTTCCAGAAGGAAGGAAGACACCTGAATCACACGATCGGGCATAGCAAAGGGAGCATGTGAACTTTCAACACAAGAGGAAGCTTTGTACCAGATGTGAAAAAGTAAAGTTTATTTTTCCATTTAGCTTGTTTATTTAGGTAAGAAGGAAAGAGACAGTGGCTGCTTCCCATTCCAAATTGCTCAGGGAATGACTTTTCTTTCTTCTTTATAAATGAACAAGGTTGGCTTACTGCAGTTTCCAGAGAGATCTGGAAAGGAACCAAGTCACTAATGATTACATTTCATCTGTAGCTAGTTTAACCTTTGAAACCTGCCAATCAACACACAAGACCAAGAGGGGAGGTCAATGCAACTTGCCCATCTAGCTTTCTCACGCTGTTTGGATAGAAAACAATTTATTAAAGATATTATTTTAAGAAATAAAAAGCACATTATAGAGACTATAGCTCAGGTTTTCATAAGATTCGTTTAACAGCTGAGAAACCCTGAATCTTAGGTTAGTTTATTTTTCCTTTTAATCATTGTGATTAAGCGCACAGTGACAAAACTTTTACACTTAAAATAACCAAAGGAAAGCATCTTTTGTCCTTGATTCATCTATCTTTTCACATTATTTTGGTCTGACACACCATGTGTTTCTAGACTAAAGATCTTCTTGGTATATATCCAAGACAAATGCTATCTTTTTCACAAATTATCAAAACATTCTTCTTAATCCTGATGGTACTACATGCTATTAATAAATAATATAAAATATATCATAAAACAATCATTGATACTTTGATCTTGTATTCATTAGCAAAAAAAAAACCACCCCAAAACCCAACAAAACAGGCTACAAAATATTAAATGGCTTTTCCCTCTTCATTTACACATTTATTTAAAAAAATGCTTATCTTCTCTTTTTTCCCCATAATATCCCCTCATCCTGCTTCTTGCAGGAAAAAAGAGAACACCATCACTAAGATTAATGGAGCACTGGTAAAGTATTTTGGGTACAAATGACCCCACTTTTATATAATGCCAAAACAATTTAGCAAGGGTTTAGGAAGAAGAAAACCGGAAGTTCCTTTCCATTGAATTCATGCAGCTGGTGGTGATAAATTGATTATTCTCCTTTAACAGCAGGGTCAGAAAGACAAAGAAGGAAACGTTTTCTATAACTGGCTATATTTTTTATTAATTAGTAAACTGTTTTGTTCTTTAAATGTCCTATGTCATTAAAATTCAATTTTAATTAAATCCCTCTTAAAGGTAAACTCATCCTGATAGAATCCAAGAATGGCATAACAACATGATTTTCTTTAAGTAAGACAAAATGCAAAATGGCCCCTCTTTCTAAAGGAAGGAGAGAAGGGATTGCATCTACTTATGGACCTCTGTTTCCTGGTATTGTTTCTTAAATACTTTGTGTGTTTCATGAAAATCATCACTTTGGTTTATCATCTTTAAAAATAACCAAAAATAGAAGTGGTAATATATAAAATTTTAGATCCTGTGTGAAACTCAAGAATCCCAAACTTTGAACTTAAATCTGTTCTTCTAAGTATTACTATCAAATGTGAGTTAAAGTAAGACATTCTTACTAGGTCTTTGCTATGAATTCTCACAAAGATCTGAATCTGGCCCTACAATTACTGTAGTCACTGCAAAATTACAGTTGCTAACATCAGCTAATATTTAATGCTAAATTTAAAGATATTTTTCATGTAATCAAATAGTTTATTTTTACTTACAACCAGAGTGTAGCTACCATGTCAGAGCAGTATTGTTGAGGCCCCAGGAAAGGTAGGGAATTGTCTAGAGTGGAGTAGTTATTGCAAATCTATTCTCAAGGCTCAGATGTAAAAGTATGCTACTGATGATACAGTATTCACAAAGTCACTAAACTAACACACTAAACAGAGTGTTAATATTGGATACAATTAGTGATGAATACATGTGTGCATGTGTGTAGCGCATATAGGTGTGTGTGTGTACATGGTAATGCCTCCTTCCAGACATTAAATTTCTGGGAAAAATTAACTACCTAGCCTGGAACCAGTCAAGCACCTGGAAATAAGAGAAAAATAAGTTTTCACAGTGAAATCAAGAAAGAAATGTAATCAATTTGTATTGTAGGTAGAGGCTCACCCTCAGGTGTAAAGCAAAATAGCAGTTTTCCAGTAACATGACACACTGGTTCCAGGGAGAAGTGATAACTCACTTCTAAAGTGAGACTAAAGAGAAGAGACTCCACATCTACCAAAAGTAGACAGTAATAGAGAGAGAGAGGGAGAGAGAGTAAGAGCACTACTCAGGCAATTTAGAATAGAGGCAAATAACCCTACACTAAATACTTCAATAGTCACTGCAGACATGACTGTAATTCAGCATACCAGAATAGCAGATCATTATAATGAGGACCCTGAGTCAGTTAATGTGCATTATTTAAAAGGCAGAGTACTGAATAATGTATTTTAGATAGATCTTTCAACAAAATAATTAATTTTTTTAAGTTTTGAGGCTTCAGTAACCTGGAAAATTAAGTTATATGAAACTTTATTATTGTTATGCTTTATGCAATGTGCTTTGTCTCTATCTTTCAAAGGTTTTCCTGAATACTCATTTGTTATGCTCAGAGAAGTTTCAAGGAATATAACTATCTTAAACATTATCACTATTTACAACTACATTAAATGAGACAGTTAAGAGTTGAATTTTTTAAAAGATACCTTTTCTGATTATATTTGCCTTGTTAAAAATTGTGCTTACCAAACCACTGTACAAGTTTGGGGTTGTATTTCAGTGTCGCTTCTTCCATATTACTATAACAAGCTTCCATTTCTGGCTGATAATAAGTTATCACCTATACTATTGTCATGTGATTTTAAAATCTGATATACAAGCTCAGGTATTAAGGCCCCTAATGAGATTTGCATGAGGAACAAGGAGGAGGAGTTTCTAGAAACAAAAATTCTTGATTCATTAATTACTTGTTGAACATCACAATGTCATGGATGTAATCCAACAGTCCTGGAGGATGCTTAGAAAACAACAGAAGTATCTGAAATCTTTAACTCTCTTACTTTGAAAAAAATCTTCTGTCACAAGTCAGAAGGATAATGTCTCTTTTCACCCAATGAGAAAGCTGTTCTCACACGAGCATAATTAATCTTCTGACACCATGACAAAGAAATTCCTTAAAAGGATTTCTCCGATTTCCTCTCAAGACAGAAGATTGTCTTTATCCATCATCTGTTCTTCCTGATCCCTTCTTTTTGAATATCCACATCAGCAGAATTGTCCATCAGAAGAGACAGCAGGAGGGAAATCTCTGCATGATTGATAGGGCCCCAGTGCTCTGCAGGCTATTTAAGTGCAAGCATCTATTGTTGCAAACTTACTTTACAGCAGTTAAACAAATATAATGGTTGCCAATTCAACCATTGTGCAGCTTAGACTTGACTAAAACTAGTAAGTAAAGTTTGCTAATGACAAGGCACTGATTTAAACTTTGCAGATAAGTTGGCCTGGTGTCTATTTTGAAAAGAGAATATTCTCAAAGTCATGAAACAATATACGTATATTCGAAAGTGTTATAGACTACATTGTATGCAGACGGACATCCCCCTTAAAAGACAAGAAAGGTCAGAAACTTTTTTATCCTAACAGTTACTCAGTACTTCTTACCTACATCATGGCGATTTGGGAAAATAAAAAATAAAAAACAAAAAAAGTGCATCATGTTACCATCAAAAAATGAGATGTGTCAAAGAAGTGGTACCAACACTTCCTTAAAATTTTTTTTCCAGACTCATCATGGTGGAGTTTTTTCAGAGATATAGGTATATTCAGGTACTCTTACCCCCATCTGTGAAGGAAACAGAAGGCCATTTGAGACCCCTTGTGAGGACCTGCTACTTCCTTGGGTGGAACTAATGAACAAGAGCACTATAGGTCGGGTCAAGGGGAGGAGCCAACCACACTGGGCAAGGGCCCAACCCACAGAAAGTGCAAGCCTGACTCCACTTTCAGAGCAATCTACATGAAATGGAAACAGATCTAGAAATCTCACTAAGCTGTGGTAAAAGCACACCCAACATCAACAGTCGAGGTTACAGCATGCTCTGTGTTCTTTACAGATGCTGCCAAGAAAGGCCACTTGAGCCCAGACTCTAGGACACACTGACACCATGTGTCTGTTAGCACCACAATGACCTTGACTACTCAGTTCTGGACGCACCCTGTGAAAATATTTGTTTATCCTTCCAATCCCCCAAACAGTGAGGCCAGCCGTCTCAGGCCAGGGCCCCTGATCATTGGGTGCTTCCGTTGGTAAGCTTGGAAGGACAGACGATCACTGCCTGACCTATTGTGGGGCCTCCCCTAGCCGAGCAGAGCGACTGGTGGCTGACCACTGCTAGGACCCACGTGTTCTGTCTGCAATGAGCAACTTAGTTTTCCTTTTTCTTAAATTACAGAGTTATATTCAGGACTGATTATCCCTCTGAAGATTTAGGGGGAAAGGAATATACCAGGATAAAGATCTAGGGAAATCTTTGTGGTAATGAGGGACCCTAAGCAGTTTGAACGTAGAATAGATCACAGAGTATGAATTTAGAGAAGCTGGAAATCAATCAAGAATGAGCAGGTTACTACGGGAACATGGGAGACAGGGCCAGATGGGGGAATTCAGACGGCTAATGGGGAACTCTGTCACTAGCTGAGGACCCAGAAATCTCCCCAGGGCTCAACTCACCAACAGCTCCACATTGTTGGTTAACAGTCCTTTTGTGAATGGTTTGTATTCCCAACAGGATTGCACGTGTGCTGGGGCAAAGGGGGTGGGTGACAAGGACCATTCTTCATTGTTTTTGTTTGTCTTCTGTACATTGTATAGCACCTTACTGAGATCAAAAAACACTTTAGCTAGTTAGAATGGAAACTGAGTAACAGGCTGTTAGTTCTGCCCAAGGCCAGGTGTGTAATACCTGGGAAGGGGACCTTGAAATTATGTCCAAGTTCAAGAGGAATACTCTCTTGTCTATCATGATCCTTGGCATTAAATCCTTGATAAGAAAAACCTACCAGTGTATATGGGAAATCTCTGTACCTTCCTCTTAATTTTGCTATGAACCTAAAATTGCTCTAAAAAAATTAAGTCTTTAAAAAAAAGCCAAAACAAAACAAAACAAACCCTACCAGTGCTCACAAAAACTCAGGGAAAAACCAACATTTCAGTCTTTTGCCCTTCAGTGATTTTGTTAAGACAAGGATCAGTTGTAATGTGGTCCATTACAAATATTTAACACTTACTGTGTTCACAGAACTGACTTTGGATTAAGACATGCATTCACTGGACTCCAGCTCCCCTGTTTCCATGGGTGCATATGATTCAGTCTCTCTTTGCCTCAGTTACTTCATCTGTAGATTAGGGATAATAATGGAGCCTATACATTCCAGGATGTTGTAAGGATGAAATGTAAATCCTGTCATTTGCCAAACACTCAGGACATAACAACAGATTATCATTCATTCTCAGCTGCCCCTTTCCCCTCTCATTCACACAACTCTCTAAGTAGGCACTTCTAGCTCTATTTCTGGGAGTTTATTGTTGTTGTTGTTTTTAAGATTTTATTTCTTTATTTGAGAGGGAGAGAGAGAGAGAATGAGAGCACAAGAGCAGGAGGAAGGAGAAGGAGACTTGCTGCTGAGCAGAGAGCCAAATGCTGGGATCATGACTGGAGCTGAAGGCAGACGCTTAACTGATTGAGCCACACAGGCACCCCTCTGGGAGTTTATCTTCACACACACACACACACACACACACACACACACACACACACACACACACACACTATAGCATCCTTTGGTACTAAAAAAGGAGTAAACCCAATAAATTGAGCTAAATGGACACTTCTGAATGACCAAGAGAAAAGAATGAGGACATTAAGCAGAACAAGCAAAGAAGAACAGGACAGGCCAGGGTGACATAAGGGCTGGAAACTGATAATTTCTCAGGACACTATTTGAACTATTGCCGGCTTGTATATGTCACACTCTGCCTCATCCAGCTCAGCTTCACCACCTGGTTTCCTGGTTACCTTTGCACTATCTTCAGATTGGGGTCTTATTGGGAAACACAAAGCACATCCTGTACTTGTTTTCTTTTCCACTCAATTCAATGAATTCTTATTTTGTTCCTATAGTCACCAAGCATTGCCATAGATGCTGAGGATACATTCATGAATAAGACTGCCATCTAGAATTTCACAGCTCAGAGAGCCTTATTTGACAGTAGTAGAGAGCACACATGGTACAACAGAGAACATACATGGTGTAATAGAGAGCATACATGGTGCAATAGAGAACATGTATGATGTAATAGAGAGCACACGTAATGCAACAGAGAATATACATGGTGTAACAGCGAACATATGTGATGTAATACAGAACACATATAGTACAATAGAGAACATACATGGTGTAATAGAGAACACACATAGTGCAACCAAGAACACACACAGCATAATAGAGAGCATACATGGTGCAAATGGCCTCAAGTTAGTCTGAATTGGGGTCAATTCTGATCCAGTGGTAACAGCCACCCAAAAATGGTTTTAGTCAAGAATGTGGAGGCCATGTCCAGGCTTGGTGGGTAAGTATCACCAGCAGTCAGCAATGTCTTCCCTGAGTGTACAGGAGGCAGATAGAGGTATGCAACAGAGAACATGTATAGTGTAACAGAACACACATGATGTAATAGAGAGCATACGTGGTGCAATAGAGAACACAAATAGTATAACAGATAATATTCATGGTGTAATAGAGAATATACAAGAAGTCTGGGGGAAAATGGCACTTAGGACTTCCAAGATGAGCAGGACCTTGCATGACAGAGAAAGTGTGTGGTTGAAGACATTCCCCAAAAAGAAAACAGTGGGGCCAGGGTGCCTGGGTGGCTCAGTTGGTTAAGCAACTGCCTTGGGCTCAGGTCATGATCCCAGGGTCCTGGGATAGGGTCCCACATTGGGCTCCCTACTCAGCAGGGAGCCTGCTTCTTCCTCTCCTTCTGCCCATCCCCCTGCTTGTGCTCTCTCTGTCAAATAAATAAAATCTTAAAAAAATAAAAATAAAAAAGGAAAAAAAGGAAAGAAAACAGTGGGGCCAAAGAAGTAGGTGTCACTTTGTGTGTGTGTCTGAGTCCTAGAATGCATGAAGGCAGAAAGACAGGAAGTTAGGTTAGAGAATGAAGTAATGTTAAGAAAGGCAATGAGGTTTAAAAAAATTTTTTAACAGATAAAAGGGAGTCATTAAAGATTGTAGATAAAAGAGTAACATGATAGAATTTGTTTTTCAAAAATATAATTCATGGGACCAAATGGAAGACACTGGAATAGGAATAGGAAAAGGAGTCAAAGAGCAGAGAGCTTGGAAGGAATTGATTAAAATGATCTGGCAAGAGACAATGAGGCACTAACAAGGACAGCTGAGATGGATATCATTTATTCTACTTATGCAGGTTCCTGAACTGACAGGGTTTAGTGACCCACTGGACATGGGATAAGAAGAGGGGAGGAAAACCCTTAGGTAAGGGGGAAGTTTCTAGTTGGAGCACTTAAGTGTCATGCCATTAATTCGGATGGGGGTAGTAAAGGAAGTGTTGCCCTTGTTTCTGTGTGTTTGAATTTGTAGAATCACATGCCTGAAGGCCTTTTGTTTACTCTTTGTCACTAACACCTGGGCCCTCCACGAGGGAATTTTAGATTGAAACTTTAGCAAAATAATATTTTTTAATTTGCTTTAAATAAGGTATTCTTTTAGTTCTACTTCCTTACCAAATAAATCCTGTGGCATCCACTATAAATTCTAATTTTTTAGCAATTATCCCAGAAATGCAAAGTTTTGTGTTTTACTCCATAGCCGAATGGCTCAATGGATTTTGTGGCTAGACTAGTCTTTAAGTATGAGACAGCAAGGTGAAAAAAGAAAAAAAGAAGAGCAGACATCTGCCAAAAGGCTACATGTGCCAAATGGGAAATGACAGCACATTTAGAGAAGGAGGAAGAAACAACAGGCTGGTTAATACCTCAATTTTACTGCTAGCAAAGTTTCTAAATGGGAAGAACTTGTTTAATGACCAGTTTCATATAGTTGAGGTCTGGGTCAAGGAGAACACAAATCTTTTTTAGAAAGTAGTAGCCATCTTATCCTCCTATTATTGTTTTTTGGGCATCTATGATATCAGATGAAAAGATGATTTGTATTAATGGTTAACTACAGTGTTACAACTGTAAATAAAATTAATATGACATTTTAATGAAAAGCCATTTGACTAATTCACTAACCTACATGATTATCGAGCACATCCACCTTTTAAAAATATTCTATTAAGTTTTTAATTTAATTTTTATTTTTTATGTTTTTTATTTTAATTTCAGTGTAGTTAACATACAGTATCATATTGGTTTCAGGTGTACAATATAGTGATTCAACAATTCCTATACATCAGCCGGTGCTCTTCGGGATAAGTGTACTCTTTAATCCTCATCCCCTATTTCATTCATCCTCCCCACCCCAGCACCTCCCATCTGGTAACCATCAGTTTGTTCTCATAGTTAAGAGTCTGTTTCACGTTTATAAAAAGAATATAAAATTACTACTGAGAATGGATTAGTATTGTGGGCAAGCAGTCAGCTATCTTGGACCATAAAGCATCTTTAGGAATGAAAGCTACACACAGAGGAACAAAAGTCAGAAAGGGCCCAGGTCCCTGACAGCACGGGTCACCACCTCAGCCCTAGATTAGCTTATGCCAGAAATGGTTTCCTAGAGCAGAATGGGAGTAATTCCCATTACACACATTTTTGATTATAAGGGTTAAAACGAAAAACTATTTTCTGGTTGATTTTTAGAAAGACAAAATTGGCCAGTTATATAAAATTTCCAGTTACCTGTTATTTTATCATATGAATTATTCCTTTCATATTTAATCAAGATATAACTTTCCCTGAGGAGCCACATGATACTGAAAAAAGAGATATATCTGCATTCAACCTCCCACAAACTAAACTCTTAGGCAGGTTCTACTGTAACCCAAAATGACAGGATATTACAGTGCTTTTCAGTTAGGTTCAGTAAAAATGAATTGGGCATTTATATGCTAGTGTTCAGTAACTTCATTAAAATGTATTGATAAGGGGCGTCTGGGCCTTCGGCTCAGGTCATGATCTCAGGGTCCTGGGATAGAGCCTCATGTCTGGGTCCCCACTCAGTGGGAGATCTGCTTCTCCTTCTCCCTCTGCCCCTCCCCACCCCCTGCTCATGTGCGCTCTCTCTCTAATAAATAAAATCTTAAAAAGATGTATTGTTAAGAAGCACAAGTACGTATATGTCCAAATTTTCCAACAATTCAAGTACAGTAACAACTTCTCTCTCTAGGGGTCACTGACCCAGAATTCTCAACTACTGTAAACACAGTCCACTGCCTAAAAGTAAGCAGATAAGTAAGTATACAAACAGACACAACAGACTGCACAAAGTTCACATTCTAAATGTATTTGCACTTCACTCAAGGGGAGCCATCAGGCACTTAACCAAACTTGTTTCCTTTTATTTGACACAGTTTGAAGGAGTCTGGATATATGATTCCTAGCTTTGACAGATTAAAATTAGTGAGATGCTTTGGGTAAGGACAATGACAATAAAAAAAGAAGTGAAAATTTAAATTTGACACTTCACAGTGAAGACAAAAATAACTTCAAAAAGGAGACAAGAGAACTTAAAGTATTCAGCAATCTGGAGCCATTTAGTTTAGGAGTACACAGTTCTAGTCTATAGCTTGGCCCAAAATTAAGACATTGAAAATAACTGAAATAATCAGGATAAAGTTATACTTACTAAGCAATTAATAAACTATAACTAGCAATCTTTTGAAAAACTTCCATAAAATGGTTCCTTTTTAAAATCTAAGCATTTCAGAGAATAAATTCTAGAGTTCCCTTACAACTTAAAAGTTCTACAGATTAAATTAATCTCTGGAAAATTCAGGAACTCTTTCTTCCCCAAGGATGTGAATTATATATATATATATTTCTCTCACAATTAAAAAAATTAATATTTTAGTAGACAATGTACACCCACAGCAATATAAAGGCATACTTGGAAATATTTTAGGTTTGGTTCCAGACCCCCACAATAAAGCGAATATCACAATAAGCAAGTCAAGTGAATTTTTTGGTCTCCCAGTATATACAAAAATTATGTTTACACCATACTGTCGTCTATGAAGTGTCCAACAGCACAGTGTCTAAAAAAATGTACCCACCTTAATTTAAAAATACTTTATTGCTAAAAAATGCTAACCATCATCTGAGTTTTTAGCAAGTTATAAACTTTTTCCTGGTGGAGGGTCTTGCCTCCATGTTGATGCTGACTGATCAGGTTAGTGATCGCTGAAGGCTGGGGTGGCTGGAGCAATTTCTTAACACAAGACAACAGTGAAGATTGCTGCACTGAATGACTCTTCACTTTATGAGTAATTTCTCTGTGGCATGTAATACTGTTTGACAGCATTTTACAAGAAGTAGAACTTCTTTCAAGAACTTCTTTCTCAAACCCCACCACTGCTTTTCCAACTTCATATAATATTCTAAATCCTTTGTTATCATTTCAACAATCTCCACAGCATCCTCACCAGGAGTAGATTTCTTCTCAAGAAACCACTTTCTGTGCTCATCTGAGGCTCAGTGGGTTAAAGCCTCTGCCTTCAGCTCAGGTCATGATCTGAGGGTCCTGGGATGGAGGCCCTCATCGGGCTCTCTGCTCAGCGGGGAGCCTGCTTCCTTCTCTCTCTTTGCCTGCCTCTCAGCCTACTTGTGATCTCTCTCCCTCTGTGAAATAAATAAATAAAATCTTTAAAAAAAAAAAAAAGAAGCAACTCCTCATCCATTAAAATTTGATCATGAGGGCGCCTGGGTGGCTCAGTGGGTTAAAGCCTCTGCTTTCGGCTCAGGTCATGATCTCAGCGTCCTGGGATCGAGGCCCGCANGCCCTCATCGGGCTCTCTGCTCAGCGGGGAGCCTGCTTCCTTCTCTCTCTTTGCCTGCCTCTCAGCCTACTTGTGATCTCTCTCCCTCTGTGAAATAAATAAATAAAATCTTTAAAAAAAAAAAAGCAACTCCTCATCCATTAAAATTTGATCATGAGATTGCAGCAATGCAATTACATCTTCAGGCTCCACTTCTAAAGCTAGTTCTCTTGCTGTTTCCATCACCTCTGCTGTGACTTCCTCCACTGAAGTCTGGAACCCCTCAAAGTTATCCATTAGGGTTGGAATCAACTTCTTCCAAACTCCTGGTAATGGTGATATTTTGACCTCTTCCCATGAATCATGAATATTCTTAATGACATCTTGAATGGTGAATCCTTTCCAGAAGGTTTTCATCTGACTTGCCCAGATCCATCATAGGAATCACCACCTAGGGCAACTATAGCCTTAGGAAATGTATTCCTTCAATAATAAGATTGAAGTCAAAATTACTCCTTGATCTATGGGCTGCAGAATGGATGTAGTGTTTGTGGGCAGGAAAACATCCATCTCAAACATCTCCATCCGAGCTCTTGGGTGATCAGGCACATTGTCAATGAGCAGTAATATTTTGAAAGGAATCTTTTCTTCTCAGCAGTAGGTCTCAACGGTGGCCTTAACATATCCCCTAAACCATGTTATAAGCAGATGTGCTGTCATCCAGGCTTTGTTCTTCCATTTCTAGAACACAGGCAGAGTAGATTTAGCATAATTCTTCAGGCCCTAGGATTGTCAGAATGGCAAAGGAGCTTTGGCTTCAACTTAAAGTCACCAGTTGCAGTAGCCCCTAACAAAGAGAGCCAGCCTGTCCTTTGAAGCTTTGAAGTCAGGCACTGACTTCTCCTCTGTGACTGTGAAGGGGCAAGATGGCATCTTCTTCCAATAAAAGTCTGTTTCACCTACATTGAAAATCTGTTGTTCAGTGTAGCCACCTTCACTAATGATCTTAGCTAGAGCTTCTGGGTCACTTGCTAAATCTTCTCCATTGGCTCTTTGCTGCTTCACCTTGTACTTTGATGTCATGGAGGTGGCTTCTTTCCTTAAACCTCACGATCCACACTCTGCTAGCTTCAGACTTTTCTCCTGCAGCTTCCTCACCTTTCTCAGCCTTCATAGAATTGAAGAGAGTTAGGGCCTTGCTCTGGATTAGATTTTGGCTTAAGGGAATGTTGTGGTTTGTTTGGTCTTCTATCCATACCACGCAAACTTTCTTCATCTCAGCAATAAGGCTATTTCAATTTCTTGTCACTGTGCATTCACTGTAGTAACACTTTTAATTTCCTTCAAAAACATTCCCTTTACAGGGTGACTGGGTGGCTCAGTCAGTTAAGTGTCTAACTTCTTGATTTTGGCTCAGGTCATCATCTCAGAGTCTTAAGATCAAGCCCTACATCAGGCTCTATTTCTGGCATGGAGAGCCTGCTTAAGATTCTCTCCACCCCTCCTCCCCTCTACCCTGTTCCTACCACTTCTGCTCTCTCTCTCTCTCTGAAAAGAAAAAGAAAAAGAAAAGGAAAAAAAAAAGAACTTTTCCTTTGCATTCACAACTTGGCTGCTTGGCACAAGAGGCCTAGCTTTTAGCCTATCCGGGCTTTCAACAAGCCTTCCTCACTATTCATTTTCAGCTTTTGATTTAAAATGGGAGACACATGGCTCTTCCTTTCACTTAAACACTTAGAGACCACTGTAAAGTAATTATTCATTGGCCTAATTTCAATATTGTTGTGTCTCAGGGGATAGTAAGGCCCAAGGAGAGGAAGAGAGATGGGGAAACAGCAGATCAGGGGAGCAGTCAGATCACACACAACACTGATCAATTAAGTTCATTGTTTTATATAAGCACAGTTCATCATGCCTCAAAATAACTGCAATAGTGACATCAAAGATTACTAATCATACCACAACAAATACAATAACAATGAAAAAATTTAAAATATTTGAGAAGTACCAAAATATGACAGAGACATGAAGGGAGCAAATGCTGTTGGAAAAATGGCGGACTTGCTCAAAGCAGTGTTGCGAGAAACCTTAAATTTGTTAAAAAAAAAAAAAAGCAGTATCGGTGAAGAGCAACAGAGTGAAGCACCATGAAACAAATTATGCCTGTATATATACTGAAAAGTAACTTCTTTCATTTAATAGTTCTCCCTAGGGACAACAACTATTAGCAGTTTCCTGTTTATTCTTCTGAGGGAAGATGGAATAGAATTATAATATAAATATACACACACATATATAAATTGACACAAAAGGTAGCATACTACAAACTCTCTGTATCTCACATTTTTCTCTTCACAAAAATCCCATATTTACTACTATACTTTTTATACTTAAATATTTAATTCATTTGTAATTTATTTTATTATATATGGAACATGGATAATTTTGTTTTCCAATTGCATCTGATGAACTTAAGCCCATTTGCTGAATAATGCATCTTTCTTCCTCTGATTTGAAAGGTCTCCTTTATTATACCCTAAATTCTAGTAGGTATTTAGGTCTCTTAAAATGCCTTTAATGTTATTTTTGTTAATATCTGACAGATTGTTCTCCATACTACTACTGTTCTTATTTAGAATCTTCTTGAATTTCTTGTTTAATTTTATATATGAACTTTAGAATCAGTTTATCTGGTTCAAAAAATCATTTTGTTATTTTTATTGTGATCTCATTAAATTTGTATATTAATTTAGGAAAAACTTATATATCTTATCATTTTGGAGCTTCTTATCCAAGAAGGATTAGTCTTCGTCTGTGGTCCTAAGTAGCATTTTAAAGTTTTCTTCACCTAGATCAGGCCTTCCCAACCTTAGCATTATTGATGCTGGACAATCAAAAATGTCTTTAGATATTACCAGATGTCCCCCATGTGTCAAAATCAGCCTCAGTTGGGAAAACAGATCAGGATCATGATTCTCTCCAAGTTTAATATCAAGGGTTTTAATTTGTCCCCCCCCCTTTTTTTTTGCTAATCTAAATGGCATCTTTTCTTCTAGTATATCACCTAGTTAGTTGTTTGTATGTACAAACACTACTTATATTCACATATAATCATATACCCAGCCACTTTCTGAATTCTTTTATTGTTTATAATAGCTTTTCAGTTGATTCTCATGAGTTTATAAGGTAATCACATCATCTGCAAAATGATTAAGTCACCTCCTCTTTTTAAATTAAAAACTTTTTAATCCCTTTCTCCTTTCTAATGGCATTTTCCAGTCACCCACAATGATGATAAATCACGTTGGTAATAGTGAGCATCCTTATTTTGAATATTTCTAGTATTTCCCCATTTAGCATGATTCTCATTTGGGGTTAGACACAGAGTATGTCATGCAAAAAGGAATAATGTATTATGCAAAGGTGGTATCCATCTCTTGTTATTTTTTTTTTTTAGGAGTTTTTAACCAAGGGCAAATGCTGAATTTACAAAGCATCTTTTCAACATCTATGAAGATAATCATATGCTTTTTCATTAATCCAGAAAATTATTTGAGCAATTCTAGAATTCTTAGAACAAACCTCACTTGGTAATAGTATATCACTATTTTAGAATGCTTTTGAATTACCTGTAGTTCTCTATTTTGTGCTATCTTTGCTGGGTTTTGATACACTGTCACAATAGCATCATAAAAAGAATTTTAAAGCTTTCCTTCTTTCAAATAGGTTAAATAGAACTGAAACTTTTCTTTCCTAGAAGGTTAGTAGAATTGCCCCATGAAAATATCTGGGATTGGTGCTCTTTTGGAGAGTAGCTCTCCAACAATTTTCTCTTTCTATTGCTGATTGAGAGTTTAGATTCTTTTGGTCTTTCGAGGTCAGCTTTGATAATTATATTTGCCTATAGAGTTAACTATTCCATTATAGTCTAAAATTTCTGTGTATAGTTTATCAATATTGTCTCTTAGGATTCTTTTTTTTTTTAAGATTTTATTTATTTATTTGACAGAGAGGGAAAGAGCACAGACAGAGGGAGCAGCAGTCAGAGGGAGAGGGAGAAGAAGACTCCCCACTGAGCAGAGAGCCAGCCGTGGGTCTCAATCCCAGGACCCCAGGATCATGACCTGAGTTGAAGGCAAAGGCTTAACCAACTGAGCCATCCAGGTGTCCCTCCTAGGGTTCTTTTAACCAGGTCTTATTTGTGTATGGTTGTTTCCTCATTAATATTTATTTTTTGATTTATGCTTTCTTCCTCTTTTTGTACTCTATGACCTAGAGTTTTATCATTTCTCCTCCCAACAAAATCAAGTTCCTGCATTACTTTATTAGTGTTGTCATTTTTTGTGTTTTAATTAATTTCTGTTTCTACTTTTATTATGCTTTGTTATGTTTTCCTCGGATTTATTTTGTTGTTCTAACTTTGGCTGACTGTGTAATTCTCTTATTTGCATACTCTTTTGTTTATTAATATAAACATTTTAGACGATAAATGTTTTTCTGTATGCTGCCTTAACAGTATCTAGGGCTCCACCATACAGTGGTTAAGAACCCAGGTTCTTAACTACCTGGATGCTAATCCTATTTACCTCACTTACAAGTGGTAAGATGGGAAGCAGTCCATATTCCTTGCTGTGCTCTATTTTCTTATCCACAAAATGTGGATAATAACAGTTCCCTGAATGAATAGCTATCATGAGGATTAAATGGATCAATACTTAGAGCAATGCCTGACCCACAGTAAGAGCTTAAATGGTTCCTGAATGAATTAATTATATGACAGATATGTTTAATCTTAACCTTAAATTATATTTTACATGATGTTTTGTTTTTATTGCTTCTTTCTTTTAAAAATAATCTTTTATGATATGAGCTATATTTGCTTTTTGTGCATGTATATGCTTCCTTTGGTAATTTTAAAGTGTTTTTTGTATTTGTTAGTTTATAACTTTATAGATTACATTTAATCTTCTATTTTCTTTATATGTGACTCCAAATTGAATAATGACAAGTTTAGTATATGTCTACTTCTTTCTTCCCACCATTTACCCTTCTACCTGATTTTATTTTAATATTTTTCTGAGTTTTTGCCTTCATAGTTTTATACTTACCTATTATTAATTTATCAGCTTTACCAGCTTTAAATTAATCTTTTTTTAAAGATTTTATTTACTTATTTGAGAAGAGACAAAAAGAGCACAAGTGGGGGGTGGGGGAGGCAGAAGGAGGAGAAACAGGCCCCCTGCTTAGCAGGAGCCCAACACAGGACTCTGTCCCAGGATCCTGAGATCATGACTTGAGCCAAAGGTAGAAACTTAACTGACTAACCTACCCAAGGGCCCCTAAATTACATCTTTTGACCATTGGCTATAAAAGATGAGGATTTCAGTGTTTTCAGTCATATACAGCATTCTTTCCCCATTTCCCCTGAATTTTTTAAGTATCATTGCTAGGTTTTTTTATTGTTAGTTTTTAAAATTTATTATTTTCCCAAATATTTTAAAGTCTTATTTCCACAATTTAATGGATTCAATGTGCTCCTCCAGTTGAGCTTGTGACAGTTTGTTCAATATTCACAAAAGATTCTTAGGAGCTATATTTCTGCATTCTTACATGTACAAAAATATGTCTATTGTGGCTAAAATTAACAACCCAGGGCGCCTGGGTGGCTCAGTGGGTTAAAAGCCTCTGCCTTGGGCTCAGGTCATGATCTCAGGGTCCTGGGATCGAGGCCGCATCGGGCTCAGCAGGGAGCCTGCTTCCTCCTCTCTCTCTGCCTGCCTGTCTGCCTACTTGTAATCTCTCTCTCTCTGTCAAATAAATAAATAAAATTTTTATAAATAAATAAATAAATAAATAAATAAATAAATAAATAAAATTAACAACCCAGGAACAACAGATGTGGAGAAAGGAGAACCCTCTTACATTGCTAGTGGAAATGCAAACTAGTGTAGCCACTCTGGAAGACAGTATGGAGGTCCCTCAAGAAGTTAAAAATAGAGCTACCCTACAACCCAGTAGTTGCACTATTAGGTATTTATCCAAAAGATACAAACATAGTGATTCGAAGGAGTATATGCACCCCAATGTTTATAGCAGCAATGTCCACAATAGTCAAAATATGGAAAGACTCCAGATGTCCATTGACAGATGAATAGAAAAAGATGTGGTGTGTATATATATTCCACTGTATATATAAAATCAAAAAGAATGCAATATTGTCATTTGCAATGATGTGGATAGAACTAGAGGGTATTATGCTAAGTGAAATAATTCAGAGAAAAACAAATATCATATGACTTCACTCATATGTGGAATTTAAGAAACAAAACAGAGGATCATAGAGGAAGGGAAGGAAAAATAAGATGAAATCAGAGAGGGAGACAAACCATAAGAGTCTCTTAATCATAGGGAACAGCTGAAGGTTGCTGGAGGGGAAGGGAGTGGTTGGATGGGGTAACTGGGTGATGGACATTAAGAAGGGCACATGATGTAATAAGCAGTGGGTATTACATAAGACTGATGAATCACTGACCTCTACCTCTGAAACTAATAATACATTATATGCTAATTAATTGAATTTAAATTTTAAAATGTGCATCTATTTTTAAAAAAGGAAAGGAACATGGAAATAAAAAGATAATGTCTCTCTTTTTTTGTGTGCTATTGTCAAGGCCTTTGTTACTATAATAGTTTTAATTTTCTCCTCTGCTTCTTTGCTGAGTTTTACCACATTCATCCTTCTGACTTGCTATAAAGTCCCTGAGCTCTTGTATCTTTGCTGAAACACTTGTTTTTTTAGCAGTGATTATAATGTTAAATAAATACATATATATATTTAATGTATGGGTTGTTTGGTAACAATTTCCATATGTTCATCTGAGGCAACATTTTTTTTTATTCTCGGTTTTCTCCATTTATTATTTTTCTCCTTTTTTCAGGTCATAACTATGTATGTATTCTATGCGGTTTCCTTTTTGATTATTATCCATTTTTGAATGAAGTGAGTTCTTCTAGAACCCTAGTTCATAGCAAATTCATGTGGGAAAAAAATGAGGACCATATTTTGAGCTAGCATGAATTTACTCTTTGACACATTGAATGTGTGAATTATTTCAGCTTTAACTTCTCAATCAGAAGAGAACAGTAGGTAATTCTTGTTCAAAATAGTGTCCTTTTTCTTTATTTTGCCTCACTCACAGACTACTTTGCATGAATGTTATTTCCATGGGCATTCCTTATTTGGCCTTGACTACTTTTATTTCTTTTGTCAAACCAGCGCCAAAGAAGTTTTGCATCAGCTTGCAGAGCCATTCTCATTGTTCCACAGAATTACTGGTTTTGACAACAACAGTGTCCCATGTAATTAACTGTTCTGCCAGCTTTGTTTCAGATCTGCAGCTGTAGGGTCTTTCTCTCTAACATCTACCTATACCATAGTTTACCTTCATTGTATTTGGCAGTGCTTTCTCATGCATTTCAGTTCGGGGTTTCAGGTGTCTTTTAGGTTTGTCCAAGTTGGGATTTTTTTTCCCTCCTAGTTTCCATTTTCAAGAAAAGAAGGGAAAAAATACTAACTTTCCTCTGTAACTAGAACTGGAAATTCTACCCAATAAATTATTCTAACTCTAAAACTATTTAACAACTCAAATTTTGTATGTTAATTCGGAAGATACAATATAAGATTATCCAGCCTTGAGGCATAATTTCCTAACATTATTTATCAACATACTTAAATGTAGATGGTAGAGTTTATAACAGAATAACTCTCTCACACACACATACGAAGATCCATTTATACATTAGACTCAAAACATAAATGTGACTTCATCTGCCAATCTTTGAATGAAAGGAATGGGCTTTTACTTTGGGTATGAGTCAACTGTTTGTAGGTTCCTCTGATGAACCACATCCTTGATGCATTATCTATAATTTCCAGTTTCCATCTGTTTAGAATGAAATAATTTAAATACACTTATGAAACAATGTAAGTCCAGAATACTTCTAGATTTTTATCATTCTCCCTATAAATATCTTCCACAGTACTTTTGCCACACCTGTTTCAACAGGAATGGTTTTTGGCAACTCGCATATATAACTCCTAGAAGGAGAAATGCCCAGACTACTAGACAACAGCCATGACCATTCATTCATCTGTCAATGTGCTATCACAGCATCTGGAAAGCAGGTTTTATGTATGGGATGGAGAACCCTGGTTCCTCCTACAAGGGTGAAAGCATTATCACTATATTCTGAATCTGACACATCCCACATATTGTTTTTGGGATGTCTTATATAAATCTCTGGTATTGGCATGTTAACTTACCATTTATTCCTTCTTCATGAAGGTAGAGAAAAGAATGTGCTCAAAAAAAGTATCTGAGTTTCATGTGCATTAGATTTACATTATTTTGAGTTTTCTAAATTTTAGGTATTGGAACATAGAGACTGATTATAACTGGCTTTTACCCATACACGTGTGTCTTATAGTCAAGTTCACACTAGTTCTTCGGAAGAATCTGGACCAGCACACAATTAAAAGAGTGTAGAAATGACAGGTAGAGTTTTTAAAGTCATTACCTGTCTAGATTTTGGGAAAAAACAAAGCAAAAAAACCATAAGTCTCCCTATGGACCATGGAGTTTTCATCTGAATTTAAGGACTAGTCTAGTATTACTTGTTGTTTTACCCTTAACTTTCTTCTTTTACTGTGGCCTGATCAAACAGATTTAGATTCTCTAGACACTTGTTGAATACTTACTACATACTAAGTTCCGAAATGGTTATTTTCACGAGTATCCATCTCATTCAACCCTTACACTAATCTTGGGGACATGATTTAATATAAGGAAAGAGATTAGCAGAGCTAGAGCCTTAAACAAAGATATTCAGGGCTGGGTTATGGACATTGGAGAGGGTTTGTGCTATGGTGAGTGCTGTGAAAAGTGTAAGCCTGATGATTCACAGACCTGTACCCCTGGAGCAAATAATAATTAAAAAAAATACTCAGCTATAAAAAGTCAAGCCTCAACTGCCTCCGGCTCTGCTCAGGGTTTTTCACTGGAGTAGGAGTATGGGATCATAGTCCTTAGTGCCATGAAATACACTCCAAAAACTGATATTTGTTTTACTATTACAAAATTATTATATAATGAATTTGTGATTATTTTTTAAATGTTGTATACCTTGGGATGGGAGAATTTAAAAATGTATTAGGAAAGAAGGTGCCTACTTCAAGAAACTTAAATCTAGTTGCTAAGAAACGGTAATAAGATCAATTTTTTTAAAGTCATTAATAATAAGTGATGGTAACAATAATGGCAGTATAACTGTATATTTCCATAGGTGCCCTCTTTTCAACAACTTAAAGCAAATTCTGGAAACATTACTCACTATCTTTTACAAGAGCCCAGTATCAAGAAGTGGTTGTTACTGCCAGTAAACATGGGATAAAGCAAGCTCAGAAAGTCCCAAGAGCCCGAAAGTCTATGGATAAAGCAGGAATAGTAATCTCAGTGCCTGGTATTCTATCCATTAATACTGGCTTCATCTCTTCAGCCACCATCAAAATGAGTCACTGCTATTTGTCAGGGACAAAAAGATCTGGGAGACAAATTTCAGCTGTAATCTTAAGAGTGTTCTGAACATAATATTGCACCTTTTCTGATTTTCTATAATTTGAGCCAGATCTCTTTTCCATCACTTAGACAAAGGCTGGAACAAAAAGAAATTGTTAATGTCCTAGTTTTACTGATGACTTCAATAACACAAGTGCTAAAAGAGGTAGATTTGTTTTTTTGCTTGTCATAAATACATGTTTTCCTGGTTTACTGCAATAAGCAGACTATAGATAAGAACTCACTCTACAATAAAATTAATAAATGCATTCTCCATCTAGCCTCCAAATGAATTTTGAAGAGAGGTCTATTTTGTGTGCCTTTCTATCTAGTTAACAACGGTATCCAAGATCATGGAAACTCTGGCCATAGTCTCTAGGGAATTCTGGGTTTAAATCTGGTTTAAGTCACCTTAACACAGACGTATAAACATAATTTTTTTTTTTGATGAAACGTTCACCAGACCCAGAAAAAAAATGAACTGCGGATGGGCTCCACCACCACCAGTCACAACCACTTTTATTTCACTCTTTGTACTTACTAGATTTTGTTTGAATACTGTTCTCTAGCTGATCATTACAAGCTTTATGTGTTATCTTTCCTGTTAATTTGCAAATGTCCTGAGAGAACTTCTATTTCTGCTCTATCCTTAGTTCCACATCATAGAATGTGGGATGGTAGGGATAGCACAGCAGCACCAGTGTCCTCCTGCACCCTAAGTCCTCCTCATATGCTAGTACCATGACTCCCCACAAACATCTTATGATATAGCTATTACTATCTCCATTTTCCAAAAAAGGAACTTGAGTTTTAGAGAAGGCGAAAGATTTCCCTAATGTTACACAGCTAGTAAAAAGTCAGGATGAGATCCAAACCGAAAAAAGGCAATAAATGCTATTTTAAAGGTCAAAGGAGGGAGAAAATAAGCCTTTCCAGCCTCCTCAAAGCTATGATAAAGAAAACCAATTACTGTAATACTCTTCTGCATTTATTGAGTCTAGGTCAACATTTTAGGAGTGTTTTGTAAGTCATTTTCTCTTGATTATCAATGCAATACATGCTCTTTATAGGAAATATGGCCAAGAAGAAAGTTCAATACCCTAAAAAAAATCACCCCAATCTCAACACTCAGACACAATTACATTTAACATTTCAGCATGTTTCTTTCTAGTTCTGCTTTTCCCTTCTAGTTCTTTTTGTATACATTTTCTCCACATAATTGAGATTAGTCCAAATAGTCACTATTAAACCTCTTTCACATAAAACCAGAGTGAAAACCTTTTTCATGTTATTAAAATCTTTTATTAAACATTATAATGGGCAGCACTGCCCTTACACCAGGTTGCCCAGGACCCAGTGTTTTCCAACAGCCCTGCTCATGCCCTCATTTCCTTATACCCCTTGCCATGAGAGGTGGTCCATAGGGAAGGGAGGATGTATCCACACAGTCTGTGTCATCTTTCTAGAACATTCTCTAGGTACTCAGAATCCTGGAATTCCATGACCAAAAGGCCATGCTGAGACCTTTTCTCCAGTCCTATCCCCTGAGGGCCAAGGGTACAGCACTGTGCACTCCAGACCCAGGAGTGGCCAAGTGATCCAAGGGTGTTGATGACTTTGGGTGAGAGTTGAGCATCCTCACAAGCATGTGTAAGACTCCTCTTGGTGAGACTGAAACAGAGCTAGAAGGAGTAGAGGGCTGACTCTCCCCATGTCATCACATTCCAGCAAGGGATTCCAAAGAATCTGAGAATTCTAAATTAAAATATGGCCTTCCAAGCATTTTAAAAGGTATATATGTCAAAATAGGAGGATGACACATACTCTATGAGTCTCTTAGCTTGATTTAAAACTTTAAAATATTTAGACATGCTATATTCCTCTGCTTCTTGGGTGCCTACATTTATCAGGTGCCTAATAAGTGCCAAGCAGGCCTTGTATCAGGTGCTGAGAGCTCACGGAAAGAAAATTAATCATTTTTGTCCTCAAGGAGTTCATAAATGTGCCTACTCTATGTCAAGGAGTCCTTTTGTCAGGTTCTTCGGAGAATAATTCATTGTTTTGGACCTCAAAGTGATTATTGGTTTTCTGAATGTGTGTTCAGGTTTTCATGAAGTGAACAGGATCGTCCCAATCTTCCTATACCATCTCCTGTCACTTCTGAGATTCTAAAAATGAGTTGTGTAAAAAGCAAGTATCATAAAGAAACCTTGGCAGAGAGTAGAAGCACCATTACTAAAGCAGCTTGGAGACTGAATCGCAATAATTTGGCTCCCTTGGTGAAAAATCACTGATGGCAGACGAAGAAAGAGCAGGCAAAACAAATAATTCCTATGTATCAAGTAATCTCTCCAGAAATATCCTTGATGTTTCTGCTTAAGCCAGTCAGGAAAACGAACTGGCCACTTTTTGACACCAGGATGAGCAAGAGATTGATAAATGGCTCTTTGTTTATCTAAAAGTTAAAATTCCCATTTATGAGGGGCGCCTGGGTGGCTCAATCAGTTGAACATCTGCCTTCAGCTCAGGTCATGATCTCAGGGTCCTGGGATTAAGCCCTACATTGGGCTCCCTGCCCAGCAGGGAGCCTGCTTCTCCCTCTCCCTCTGCCTGCCACTCCCCTTGCTTGTGCTCACTCTCTCTCTGTCAAATAAATAAATAAATACATTAAATCTTTTTTAAAAAAATTAAAGAATTCCTATTTATGAGAAAAGGCCCACAGGTGAGTAGTGAGGAAATCAAGAAATAAGTCATTACTATTGCTTTATTCTCCATAAAGATAGGACAATAACAGAGTAATTGGCTTTGGGAGAGGACATAAACCTGAGCCAACTATTTCAGAGGTTCTAAGAAATGTGGTTTGAATCCAAGTTTGAGGGATGATTTTTTGGAGTTTTAGTGGAAAGATAAAAGGGAGGAGAAACTATTTACAACCCAGATACTTTCTCACTTCTTGGTACAATTAATCTGTCATAAAATTACGTTAGAAAACTACAAACCAAAAGCAAAGGTCTTGATTGCTCTGTGGTCTTGGATCATCACTGGTACTGCTATTCTATATCATTGGGGTAAAAGAGAAGATTCTTTGTGGATTTGTGCTCCTCCTCTGCCTCTTATGAGCTGGGCAACCTTGTGTAACTTTCTCCACTTCTCAGAGCCTCATCCTCTGCAAAATGTTGATACTTACATAGCCATCCACTTACTTTGCTGCGCTCTCTCATGGACTAAAGGAGGTAACACAAGTCAGCTCATAATGGGTGTAACAGTTATGGGCATTTAGTCAGTGCTGATTAACTCCAAAAGCTCATTTGCAGAAATATGTTCATGTGTGAAGAGGAATAACAATCTGCAAGAGGAGGCCAGTCCTGCCTGTTCATGCCAGCTCAAAACCATTAGAATGACTTGTGCCGACCTACTCAAAATAAACAAAGCTCTATGCAACTATTAACTATTTGTATTGCCCGATTCTGCTATAAAAACATTCCTCAGAATATCTCCGAAGTATGTGCCAAGGACTTTGTTTTGTTTATTTTGATCTTGTGAGAAAAGTCAAAGATAACTAATGCTTGCATTGCTAGTTGGCTTTTTTAAAGGGTCTTGATAATTTTCAAGGGTTTCAAATGTCCCTTCCATCTTGTTCTTGCCTGACCAAGGAAATCAACTATTGTCCTTCTGTCCCTCACCAAGCATCAGAGCAGTTTGTCTCTCTACTTCTTCACCCTCCGCTCCTTGGAAACATTACTTATATATTCACCAATTTATGGATATTGCTTTCTCAGAATTTGACAATACAGGCCCACCCTCTACATACCAAACCCAGAGGCCTTATGTTCATTTTCATCCTCTACAACAATGGGTCTTTAACAAGATGTATGTTATGCAAGACAATGCTTGGGGTACTTTTATTAATGTTTTTAATCCTAACCTTAAAATTTGTATTATGTATATTTTTTACAATGCATATAACATATCAATAGAGTGGGTAATAATTACTCAAGCTCTTATTAATATTCTATGTAATCAGTAAAATTTGGGAGCTCACTCCAATAGAGCAGTAGTGCTCTAAGAATGATACAGGCATCCCTGGGGGTATCTGTGATCCTTTCAAGGTGTCTGCAAGATCAAAACTGATCTGCAAGATCAAAACTGTTTTGTAATAATACTGAGATGGAATTTATCTCTTTTACTCTTTTTTCTCCTGTATACAATGGAGTTTTCCAGAGGCAGCATGACATGTGATAATGTAATAGAGAGATGCAGAAGCAGATATGAGAACGCAGTTGTTCTCTATTTGTAAACAATGTAAAATGATGTTCTTGTCATTAAATTTCTTGTTTTGGAAGAGTTGTTTTTCATAAAATTATGTTACTTGTACAAACATATAATAAATGATTATTGTTATTTTCAAATGAAATAAGTAATTTTAAATCTTTCAGGGTTGATGGAGGGGAGGTGGGTGGAGGATGGGCTAGATGGGGGGCGGGTTTTAAGGAGGGCACTTCTACTCCTGAAACCAATATTACACTGTATACTAACTAGAATTTGAGTAAAAATCAAAAATTATCTTAGTTTTGGATATCATTACGATAAATATTAATAGATATACAGTGCTGTGTTAGAGCTGGCTCCTGCCAGTTTTCAGAGAGCTGTCCATAGCCTGAAATAGTCCAGGCTGGTAGTTTATACCACAGAAATTGGCAAACCCATAAATTAGGGCTTTTGTTTTGGAGAAATCCTTTACCAGCACACCACTGGATATAACTCACTTAAAAATTCTTTGGGATCCTCATAAATCTAACTGAAGAGGCAAAGAATCTATACTTAGAAAACTATAAAGTACTTGTGAAAAGAAATTGAGGAAGACACAAAGAAATGGAAAAACGTTCCATGCTCATGGATTGGAAGAACAAATATTGTGAAAATGTCTATGCTACCTAAAGCAATCTACACATTTAATGCAATCTCTATCAAAATACCATCAACTTTTTTCAAAGAAATGGAAAAAATAACCCTAAAGTTTATATGGAACCAGAAAAGACCCCAAATAGCCAGAGGAATGTTGAAAAACAAAACCAAAGTTGGCAGAGTCACAATTCCAGACTTCAAGCTCTATTACAAAGCTGTAATCATCAAGACAGTATGGT
The DNA here is from genome assembly GCA_002007465.1 of Ailurus styani. Taxonomy (NCBI): domain Eukaryota; kingdom Metazoa; phylum Chordata; class Mammalia; order Carnivora; family Ailuridae; genus Ailurus; species Ailurus styani. Next base: position 2,603,168 of record LNAC01000185.1, read on the forward strand.
ATTGGCACAAAAACAGACAGATCAGTGGAACAGATTAAAGAGCCCAGAAATGGACCCTCAACTCTATGGTCAACTAATCTTCGACAAAGCAGGAAATAATGTCCAGTGGAAAAAAGACAGTCTTCAACAAATGGTGTTGGGAAAATTGGACAGCCACATGCAGAGGAATGACACTGGACCATTTCCTTACACCACACACAAAAGTAGACTCCAAATGGATTAAAGACCTCAATGTGAGACAGGAATCCATCAAAATCCTTGAGAAGAACACAGGCAGCAACCCCTTCTACCTCAGCCACAGCAACCTATTCCTAGAAACATCACCAAAGGCAAGGCAAGCAAGGGCAAAAATGAACTATTGGGACTTCATCAAGATCAAAAGCTTTTGCACAGCAAAGGAAACAGTGAATGAAACCAAAAGACAACTGAAAGAATGGGGGAAGATATTTGCAAATGACATATCAGATAAAGGGCTAGTATCCAAAATCTATAAAGAACTTATCAAACTCTATACCCAAAGAACAAATAATCCAATCAAGAAATGTGCAGAAGACATGAACAGACATTTCTCCAAAGAAGACATCCAAATGGCTAACAGACACATGAAAATGTGTTCAACATCACTCGGCATCAGGGAAATACAAATCAAAACCACAGTGAGATACTACTTCACACCAGTCAGAATGGCTAAAATTAACCAGTGAGGAAACTGACAGGTGCTGGTGAAGATGCAGAGAAAGGGGAACCCTCCTACATTGTTGCTAAAAATGCAACCTGGTGCAGCCACCCTGAAAAACAGTATGCAGTTTCCTCAAAAAGTTGAAAATTGAGCTACCCTACAACCCAGCAATTGCCCTACTGGGTATTTACCCTAAAGATACAAATGTAGTGATCTGAAGGGGCACATGAACCCAAGTGTTTACATCAGCAATGTCCACAATAGCCAAGTTATGGAAAGAGCCTAGATGTCCATCAAGAGATGAATGGATAAAGAAGACATGGTGTATATATGCAGCCATCAAAAAGCGAAATCTTGGTGGTTCCTGGGTGGCTCAGTGGGTTAAGCCTCCGCCTTCAGCTCAGGTCATGATCTCAGGGTCCTGGGACTGAGCCCCACATCAGACTTTCTGCTCAGCGGGGAGCCTGCTTCCCCCTCTCCCTCTTACTGCCTCTCTGCCTACTTGTGATCTCTCTCTCCGTGTCAAATAAATAAATAAAATAAAATCTTTAAAAAAAACCAAAAAACGAAATCTTGCCATTTGCAATGATGTGGATGGAACTAGAGGGTATTATGCTATGCAAAATAAGTCAATCAGAGAAAGACAATTATCATTTGATCTCTCTGATATGAGGAATTTGAGAGACAGGGCGGGGGGTTG